>JAIGNY010000492.1:1692500-1855000 GCA_020152595.1 Chiridota heheva
TTCATATTTCTTTGAAAAAAGTTGTTCTTAAAAAAGATATTTGTCTATGTGACATTTGCAAGTACTGCTAACAATTAAGCAAAGTTTTATTAAGGGAACAATTGATCAAAACTCAACAGCCCTTTTATTCTTGTGTCCCTAGAAAATACTTTTTCATGGGACAGTATCAAGTTTAGCTTACCATGAGTAGATATCTGCTTCCCAATTAAAGGTACAATCTCAGCATAAAGACATTCAGTTCTGATTGGTTAAAAATCTCATCCAATTGCAATATAGGCTTATTGCGATTTGTTTTTAGATGACACTGCCTCTTTAATATTTTAAGCTTTTAGTAATCCTTGGTATTATGAAACTAAAAATAAAGTACCTGACGTAATGGTTCTAATAGCATATCAAGGTTTAACGTCCCGGAAGCATTTAGTGCTGAACATTATATCAATACGGCCACAGCCTTTGATAACCAGTTGTGAACTTACTGGTTGCAGACCCACTGGGATCCGAACCCGGGACGTGCGGGTGAGATGACAAAGCACTAACCACTACACCACGGATGTCTGTTTAATGCTTAATATAATATTCCTGCCTCACCACCAGGTTACATTGCCATGGGTTTCTTGGGCAACTGAAATTAGGTCAAGTATAAAACTGACCTAAAATGTGAGGTAAGACATACCATCTGAGCTTACATTAGATGAAACAATAATAGGATTCTTTTAAATTCACATTGATTAACACAATCTCTGAAGTTATCCCAAATCAACATATGTCCTTGTCTGTATTGTTTTCCAATTGTTGAATTCATGCATAAATATGACTCAGATATTTATTGTTTATCAGATGATACCATATCAATACATGTGGTATCCACACTTTCCATTTTCAGGTTGGTGGGAGATGGCATCATTACAGTATTTGAATTTTCAGATAGGCTTGTTAAGTTTGTATCTGTATCTGTAAATTCAAGTTTTCCTCTGTGGAATATGTATATATGTATCTATGTATGTATGTATGTTTGTGTGTGTGTATGTTTTTGTGGAAAATCTAAAGTGTCAGCAGTATGTAACAGTAACAGTACTCCTGTCCAAGGCTGTATATAGCTCTTATCCGGAAAGTGGGGGACATAAAAGTGGTGGGACAAGAGGGTGTTTAAAATTCGGCCAAAAAGTGAGGTGGGGGGGAAACATGTCCGTCCAGAAATTAGGGCCCTACCATGGTTGGCGGGGGATAGTCCAGGGGCGGACTGGCACATAAAAATATATCTGTCCAGGTGGAGTGACCGGCACATAAAAATCTACAGGTCGAGGTGAGCGACTAACTCCTCGGACCCACCGGCGCACCGGTCGAGGACCTGCGGGCCAGTCCACCCCTGCCTTCATCAAGAGATTGCATTATGTCAGAGTGAATTTTCATCTTACTACTGACAGACATGCATTCCTATATGCCTACATATCTGATGTATAATGACTATAAAAAGACCCCCCGCCCCTTCTCTCATTTGCCTCTCTCTTCCAGCATACAGATCTTTTGACACACACGCATTCCAATACGTTAGCATAGCTGCTTTTAAGTGGTTACAGAGAACCAGGTGATGATGAGTCACCTGCAAGAACTGAAGAATGGGCTGCATATCTGCATATACACCCTGCATGTGCCCAAAAAAGCTTGTTCAAAAGAAATATTCCTGCTACAGATTGAATACAAAATTATGTGTTTTATAGCAAAATTAGGGTTTTAAAAAGACAAATCAGGTTTCAAAAATCCCGCTGGGGCTTCAAAATCCTGCTATAAGGCTGCAAAAAACTCCCGCTATAGGACTGCAAAAATCTTCCCCTAGGGTCTCAAAAATCCCACTACGACTTCAAAAATCCCCCTACGACTTCAAAAATCCCACTACGACTTCAAAAATCCCACTACGACTTCAAAAATCCCACTACGACTTCAAAAATCCCACTACGACTTCAAAAATCCCATTAGGGCTTCAAAAATTCCAAATGGGCCTCAAAAATCGGGTCTGTTATGGCTGCAAAAATGTCTTGCTAGGGCTGCAAAATCATGCGCTAGGGCTTAAAAAATATATCTCGCTAGGTTTTAATGAAATATTATATTAGTTGTATTACCAAGTTAGGGCTTGAGAAACTTAAGTTTAGCTTTCAAAAATCTTGCTAGGGCTTCAAAATATGCAGGTTTTTGTCCAAAAATTAATATCCTGCTATATCATGTTTTATTGCGGAGAGTAAGGGCTTGAGAATTTAGGTTTAGGTTGAAAACCCTGCTAGGGCTTGACAATTGTACTTCAAAGGGTCAAAAATTCAATCTAATATTGAAATTTTTTGGCTTAGAGTCCAGAATTTATGCAAATATTAAGATTTTAACAATCTGCCATCAGGATTTCAGCACGATTTCATAAGACCCAGCATACAGATGTTAATTTTGCTTATGCTAATAACGATGGGGAGGGGGTGTGTAGAGTTCAAGTAATTGAGCCTTGGGCTACTTGGCTGTGATGTGCATTGAAAGGCAGATAAACAATCATTGTTTTAAGTGGAAGCACAATACACTGAACAGGCAGTCGGGTTGGTAAATGTCATACCTGAGTTTTCATGATTAACTCGGGTGTTGGGTGCGGGTAGGCTTAAAGAGAAACTTTTCGGCATGTAAATTGTCTCAAGAAAAAGACTCTTTTCAAATATACTTCTTATTACAAATGATTCGTTTCATCATTTATGTCTTCTCGATGAGAAAGTTATGTTTGAATGCAGGAAAGGTTTCAAGCACTTTGAGTCTTTTCATGCAACAATGTGAAAGTGAGACTGCATGTTAAGGAATACTTCAAACTGTGATTTCATTTTTGTAATTAACTGTTTTCATAAAGATTTGTTAACTGAGCTCTAAATCAACAAAAAAAGGCTGTTTGCTAATTCGTGGAACTCTTTAAATAAAAGAGGTCTCATTTTAATACTTGTGTTGTTGAAAAATTAGTATCCACATCAGCGGTCATGTGCAAGCAAAATTTTTGTGTGGAAGCAAAGCGTTAACAACTTCTATTTTCAAATGGATTTCTATTTTCAAAATGGATTTTTATTGTCAGAATGGACTGGAATAAAGCCTTCACTTTACCATTATTTTCCTTATTTGGTACTTAATAAACTCTGTACCAAAATAGCAAGCAAAGATTATGTTAGCTATTCTGGTACAGAGTTTATTAAGTACCTCAAACAGAGAGTAGAATGTCAATGTGAAGGCTTTATTCCAGTCCATTTTGAAAATAATATTCCAACCAACTGTTCCTTAGAGTTGTAACCAACAGCAGCTTTGGTGTGTTAGTTTTACACTTAAAAGTTTTAGAAATCATTTTTAGAAACCGCTCCCTTGCATGCATCGCAATCGCTATTTTGCATGATTTTGGTCATGAGAGAGGCAAGGGGGTTGGAGGGGGGAGGGGCAAAAGCCTATAAATTGGACAAATTATGTCACTTTACAAAGTTTCCCCTTATTTTATTTTATTCCTACCTCTGGAATGATCTAACTTCTCAGGCACAATTTGACCCTCGCTGTCGTGATGCCTTTACGCCCTCATCAAACAAACAAAATTTCCTGTTGTCTTCCACCTTCTGCGGTCTCTGCCGTGGTGTACTTCGCAGTTTCTCTAAGTAAACTTGAGTGGCCTCAATTCTCCCTGAGGATTCCGTTCAGGGGTTATAATTGTCTTGTTAGGCAGGAGGGTCTTTTTTTGATACTATGTCCAATCCATCGCCATTTCCTTTTCTTGATCTGTATTCAGTTGTTGGTTTATCCACAGGTATCATTTGAACTTTGTCAAACCATTGGAGCCAAAGGATTTCATGAAGGCATTTGTTGATAAATACTTAAAGCTTTGTGGTGTTACTTTCCAAGTCTCGGAACCACATAACAAAACTGTCTTGACATTGGAGCTGAATATTCAGAACTTGGTTCTTTTGGATATGGCAGTTGATTTTCAAAAAGGGTGCAGGATAGCGAAAGCTTGTTGTGCCTTTCTAATCCTTGCCTGGATATCCTCATCTGCACCCCCCTGTCCTGTTTATTTTACTGCCAAGGCAAAATAAAGAGACATATTCCACAGTTCTACTATCAATTGTCAGGGCTTCCTCAAGTCTGTTGTTAATGCAGATAACCTTGGTTTTCTCCTGACTTATTTTAGCCCTAGTATGACTTGTCCTTCTCCTTCAAAATTTGTTCCAGCAAATCATAGCCAAAACTTACTGTAGCAAATAGTGAGACCACTTTATCTTAATTAACATAAGCACACAATAAGGACTTCATTCATTGCTAATATGATACTCAGCACCAACTTCCACAACAACTAAGGTTTTCAGAATAAAGAAAATAAAGAGGAAAAATCTGATCCGGCCTGGTTATGTATCAGGTCAGGTCTCACTGTTTGAAACTTTAAGGAGCAGAACAACTAATGGTACCCACCCGGAGGGCTGTCTTCTTTAAGACATCCATTTTCTCTTGCATGTTTTGAAGGGGATGTGCTAACAGAGTCAGATCATTTGCAAAATCTAAATCTTCCAATCTATTGAAAAGCGTCCACTGGATGCCTTTCCTTGAGTGGCCATAGGCTAGCTGTTTGTGTAATCCAGTCCAGAAGGACAAGGAGTAGTGACAACAGATGTCCCCATCTAACACCAGTTGTAATCTTGAATTATGATAGTTTTCCATGGATTACAACTTGGCAAGTGAGGACCTTGTACAGGTCTTGAATGATGTTGATAACTTTGATTGGGGTTCCGTTATGCTGAAGAATGTTCCAGATTGCCCGTCTGTCTATACTGTCAAATGCTTTCTCGAAGTCAACAAAATTGATGCAAAGTGGTGTCTGCCATTCTATTGTCTGCCGCACAATGATTAGCAGCATAGCAATCTGGTCAATACAAGACCGATCCTTCCTGAAACATGCTTGTTCATCAAGAAGTTTAGAATCAATGACTTCTTTCATCCATTCTAAAAAGGACTGGTGAGGGTTGCTTGGAACAGACAACAGGGTAATTCCTCTCCACCTATCATGCTACTCTTTGGAATCTTTACTAATTAGCATTTCCTCCAGTCATTTGGAACCTCCCCAGTGGCCCATGGCATTAATCAGCTGATGGAGCTGCTTCACAATCTCAGTTCCTCCCTGCTGAAGAGCTTCTGGTGAATGTTGCCTTCCCAGCTCCCTTGTTATTTTTTAAACTCTTGAGAGCCTTCAAGATCTCCTGCTCCGTGATCTGTCAGTAGGCCTGTGTCAAGCATATCTCCTGGTTTCAGATCTGGTGGTTTTTCAGGTGGGGTTCTGTTCAGTACTTCATGAGAGTGTTTTGTCAATCTGGTCAGTTGGACCTCTACAAAGGTGAGTAGTTGACCCTGCATTTCCCTTATTGGTCTGTTTGCATTGCACCACATTGCACATGGCTGTCTGGTTGTTGTATAATGCTTTCAGATCACCCTTTCCTGCTGCTGTTTCTGCTTGTTCAGCAATACTGTTAAGGTTAGACCTCTTGTCTGCACACAGGCTCTTTTTGACCTCTTTGGTGACCTTACTATACCTGGCTGATGCTAGTTTCTTTCCTTTTTTTGATGACGAGTCCTGGCCTGGTTTACTCGTTGTCTTAGTTCTTTCTTCTCTTAATTCTACTCTCTTCCATGGTTAATCCTTGGTTTCCTGTTCTGTGGGGTTTTCCCTAGTACAACTACAACTGCATGACATAAGATATTAATACATTTACACATTTTACTTATGTTGCCGAAGATAAAAATGCTAGAGACATAAATGATTTATTCAATTATTACTAATATTCTTCAAATACTTGCAGCTCTTGTTTATGTTGAGAATATTGCTGTAATTTCTGGGTTTACCTTAAAGGGTACAGCTATACAATCCAGGTTCACTGTGATGTCTATACCCCAGGTGCATTGACCTCATACATGATTATGCATTTTTCTTTAATTAAAGATTAGTTTAGTAGGCAAGCAAGTTAATCTTATATGAAAGAGGACTAAAATAGAATCAAAATGGTGCAGAAACTACTTTAATATCTTATTCCATTAAGGAGATACTCAAGTTTAAAGTTATGTCTCATCTGTGTAGAAATGACTGGTGTAGTAAGTCTACTATGGAAGGTTGGCACCCTCATCCTCTCATTCTTAACACTTGTTAATAAATTTTGTAGAAAATTAATTCAACTTTTTTACTATTGGAATTATTTTTCCTAAAACTTTCTTCAGGTAATAAATTATAATTACCCTTCTGTTTTACTATTTTCCTGACATATCCAATGGTACTTACATGTAGGTCACAATTTTGTAGGAAAAGTAGGATAGAATACATAGAGACTGAGGAATCTTGTGACTTCACATTTAGTCTAATTTCAGTCGTTTCTAAACAAATGATATAGAGCTTTAAAGCTAGATATTTTCTGAAGGGAATAATATTTTTGAATGCTTTATTCACCATTTTGTTTCTTTTGAAATCCTCTTTCATATAAGATAAACTTGCTCAACCACCGAACTTAATCCTTTAATCTTTGAACAGTACAGTCATAACGATGCGACCGTGCTGCCACTGCCTGGGATATTAAGAGTCAAACATAAGCCCAGGTCTAAAACATGAATATGCATAGTTCTTTGATTAAGCTTGGCACATTTAAACAAGGTTCTAACCGTGCAACCACGCTGCCACTGCAGGGGATAAGCCAGACTTAATAAATAATTTCAAGTTTAAATAAGTTGTAGGCTTATTTTAAGTTATTACCTTTCTTATTCTTGGAAAGAGAGCCCTTGATTTACAACTCATATAAGCATAGGTGTAGCAACATGTTCTTAACTGGAGGCACAAAGATATGCTACACTAGTTCAATGGTAAAAAAATGACTCAGTTGGGGGCACCATATAGGTCACTGCAACATTGGGGGTATGCCTCCCTTGTTTCCCCCTCCCCCCCCCTTGTTCCTACGCCTATGCATATAAGTTTCAACCTCATAAGGTCATCACCTAAAGGGTATTTATCGAAAGTGAATCTGTATTCTATAGTTATTCTCTGAAAAGAGTTGGGGCCTAGGAAAGTAGGGGTGCTACTTTGTATGTGTCAGTCTAACTTTGATTTATCTCAATTGCTAATTATTGAAAACAAGATAATGCAAAGCTAATTACAAAAAAACGAAGACAAAAGGACTTTTACCTGATATGGCAATTTTGGTAGTAATTTGGTTTTGCCTGAATCGACAAGTATCAAAAAAGCCTTTCTGTTTTGAATACTTTAATAAGTTAATCAAAACTGTTCTATTATAGAAATGTTTCTTGGGTTGCATATTTTTGTACCTTAAGTAAAATATTAACATCTGGGTGTACAAATTTTTTTTTCAACTTAGTCCAGTAAGCGCATTACAGTTTTAGATTTTTATCTAACAGAATAGTGCTTGCATATATTGAAACATCAACATTATGATTACCTTTTCAATGTATCTCAGAATTCTTACCCTTTGTATTTCTTGCTTATTGGGACTATGTATACCATCATATCCAACTGTTGATATTCTGATTCGTGGATATAAAAATGGTCCGAGATCAGTTGTGTTGTATGACACACAAAAAAGTGCCACACGATGTAGCATCAACTTTCCAGATTATGAATTCTCTGGTGTATATATTACCATGAATGGAAACTTACTCGTCACTGTAGACAAAAATTATCAAATAATAGAGGCTGGAAGAGACATGAGTACTGTTATTGGATCTTACCCACAATTCATTATTCTTACCCATCTATTGTTTGAGAATGGAGTAACCAATGTCACTTGCAAAGCTTGTTTTGAGAAGGACTTTCTGAGTTTGTGTGTTTCAAGTTCTGTCACAGTGTCTGTTTTTCCAGAGTTGAACATTCGTAGTACCGTTGGTGGATCAGAATATTGCACATCTGACCAAGGTTTGTCTGTTTTGAAAATGAAATGATTACTTTGTCTTGCAATGTTCCAGATACCCTAGGCACTTCATACTGGTTGTATAAAGATGGAACAATTCTCCAACAAAATAATCAGGATCTTATCATCAATCAAGTACTTTACAGTAATGCAGGTCCATATTACTGCTTTCTTGTTGACGTGCATCAAATTGTTCAAGTGGAAGAGGTGTGCTCAATTGGACCATTTTCAATCAGCAATGACATCATGGTAGACCTAAGATTGGACAATTTTTCCAACAATGTAATTAGAATCACATGTTTGATGGATCCTCACACAGAAAACGTCACCTGGAACATCCTCACTCAGGATAATGATCTGCTTTGGAGCAGATGGGAAGAAGGACATGTCTCCATTAACTTAAGTTCCACACTTGGTGCATCAGAATTACATATCAACAGTGAAAATCTGACATCGGTGAACATCACAGCTATTAAATGTCTTGTTTCCAGAAAGGGAAGGGTAAGTGTTGCCATGGTAAACTTAGAGGTTTCATCCATTAACAGTAAAGTAAACTCTGTTGAACCATCTCCATCATCATCCACAGCCCTTCATAAAGAAGAAAACTCTGTACACAACAGGAATTCGTGGCTAGTTTTTGTAATCTTACTGCTGTTGACTGGTGTCTCACCTGTAATAGTTTTGGCAATATGGAATTCTTGTGATAAGGAGACAATAGTGACCAATAAACGGCACCATGAAATAACAGAGAGAGATGCTAACTTTCCAGGTCTGTCAGGAAATGAGAACTCTAATGAAACACCTCCCATGTGCCAGGAGGTGGCATATGAGGATCCGTCATCTGAAAAAATGAGAAGTTTGAAGACTAATGTTTACGCCTAAATCATTCAAATTAATGTTACAAAAGAGAGCTGAAAAGGATATAGTGATACACTTTTTCTTCTATACAAAGTTGTTGTACTACTTGAAACCTGTTAATGTAACACTTGAAGCCTGGAATTGTAACTTGTGAAACCTGTTATTGTATGTTACTACTTATTTAAAGGATTGGTTCAGAGGTCAAGCAAGTTTTTTATATGAAAGAGGACTTCAAAAGAAACAAAATAGTGAAGAAAGTATTCAAAAATCTGATTCAGTTACGGATACATCTAAGTTTAAAGTTTGGTATCATTTGTGTAGAAACAACTAAAATCAGACTAGTTGTTATGTCTCAGATTCCTCAAAGTCTTTATGTATTCTATCATATTTTGTCTTGCGATTTTGTGGTTTAAAACCATAGGATATGTCAGAAAAGTAGTAAAACTGAATCTAGGAAGGGTATTTATATTGTACCACCTGACAGAAGTTTGAGGAAAATTGATTTAAATCAGTAAAAAATTAAATATACTTTCTTTAAAATACATGAACAATTATTAATGAATGTGAGGATGAAGAGGGCAAAATCCATAGTAGACTTATTACACCAGTCATTTCTATACACAGATAAGTCAGAGCTTTAAACTTGAATATCTCCTTAATGGAATAAGATTTTTGGATGGTTTCTTCACCATTTTGTTTCTTTTGAAGTCCTCTTTCACATAAGATGGTCTTGCTTGACCACTAAACTAATCCTTGAAAGAAGATCTAATTACTATGTAGCAGATTCTGTTTAATTGTTTAAAGGGCTTCATTGTAATATTTTTCTGTATAACACAGAATTTTGTTACATTTAACAAAACTTTAACTTCTATATAATCATCCAAAATCTTATTTCTAACTGTTTTAAAATATAAGTTGGAAAAGTGGTGGTAAAAAAAACCCATGGACAGTTGGAAATTCAACCATTAGTTCTTTTATTTCATACAATCTGACCCCAGGTTTCACAAACAAATTCTGACTGGGAATTTAATAGGCTTATTTCTCATTTTGGGGTTCAGTCATTAAAAAATTTGAATTAAATTTCAATTTATGATCAAACAAAAATTTTGTTTCTGCTTAAAATTTATAATTTCAATAGTAGATAAATGAAATTCAACCAATATCAAATTTTTTTTTTTCTTCAAATAACTATTTCTTTTAAAACTCACACCAGAAAGTTTGGAGAAGACAAGTCTTCCCTCTGCGTCCCCCTGTTATAGCCCTGGTGTCTTATCTAATCTAATAATGACGTGTACTCCCTGTGTAAATCCTAAGTTCTCTATTGACGTTTTACGGTATTTCACAATGTAAAGAGGAAATATCATCTGCAGTAAAATCCATAAAATCTGATGTTCATACGCATTGTGTGTGTATGGACCAAGGGCGTAGGAAGTGGGGGGCTGGGGGATTTATCCCCCAGTCAAAAATGTGAGGGGCAGAAGAATGCTCCCCCACACTTTTCAGGGAAGAAAACCCCTTATTAGGCTTATTTGTACCCTCTGTGAAATATATAAACCTTTTTGGCGCTTGTTCTTCTGATTTATTCGATTATATTTTATAATACCACTGTCCAATCCCGGGTCTGATTTTAGTTTCCCTAATCATAATCATTTGAATTGACCACACTTGGCCGTAAAATGTAGCATTACATTGTATACACTGATGTAGCGCCTCCGTATATGTAACATACAGCATGCAGTTAATACGTGTACATGCAGGTGACAGGTCACTGTATTGCGAGGGTGTATGTACTGCCACCTATGTACTGTTGTGTCTTATACTAACTTAATTGTCTAATCTACTGTGTTAAAAACAAAAACAATTCACAATCGTGAAAATAAATGTGACAAAAATGGTTTTTGAATGAGGAGGAGGGTTGAGGTTCGTGGTAAATAAACTTTCAGCCCCCCACCCCCCAAGAAAAAAAATGTTCCTACGCCCTTGGTATGGACAGTATTCTAGTCACTTCCGCAGTGGTTATTGATTGGTTGTCAGTATTTGTGTGTCTCCAATCAGAAACATGGACTTGTATTGTATATTACTATCCATGTTAACATGACAATAACACCCACAACATCATACAATGGAACATTAGGAGCCTAAAGGCCAATTTTGAAGAAATTGACTTTCTGGCCTCCACCTTCAACCCGGTCGTCTTCTGCCTACAAGAAACTTTCTTGAAAACCACCGACCATTACTCCCTCAACAACTTTGCTTGCTATCACAAACATCAAGTGGATGCTGACAGGGCCTGTGGTGGCGTCTCCATTCTCGTTAGACACGATATCCCACACAGCCCTGTTAGGTGTGCACACCGACCTTCAGGCCATCTGTATTTCTATCTCCCTCCACAAAACTTTCACTCTCTGCAATATCTATCTCCTCCCAACACCAACATTCAACCGACCAGCCTTAACAACCTCATCTCTCAGCTTCCCACCCCCTTCATCCTTCTTGGTGACTTCAACGCTCACAACCCTCTGTGGGGCTCTAATACCACCACCCCTAGAGGCAAGTTCATCAAAAACGCTCTCCGTCAGCACAGCCTGTCCTTACTGAACACTAACTCCCCGACCTACCTTCATCCTGCCACAGGCTCTCTCACCTGTATTGACCTGCCTATCTGTTCCCCTAACCTCCTCCCTGATTTTAGTCGGAGAGTCACTGCTGACCTCTGTGGTAGTGATCATTACCCTCTTCTTATACACTCCAATCTTCAAATCCCCACTGAGCACACCCCCAATTGGAACCTCGACAAGGCTGACTGGTCCCTTTTTGAAACCCTCTGTGACTCACACCTCTCCCCCATCTTCTCGAGGATGAGGATCCCATGTCTAACTTCAGTAATATCCTTATCAACATCGCCACCTGCTCAATTCCCAAAACCTCCAAACCCCCAAATCATCCCCCCAACCCCTGGTTCTCGAATGACTGCAAAACCGCCATCAAGAACAGGAAAAGAGCCCTCAGGAACTTTAAGACTAACCGACCACCCATAACCTTAACCTCTTTCGCATCAGCCGTGCAAGGCCAGACGCACTATCAAGGACAGTAAAACCAACACTTGGAACAACTTTATCTCTTCTCTCACCACCAACACCCCACTAAGAAGATTTGGAGAATGGTTAACAGCTTCCACGGCAGAGTAGGAAAATCTTCCATCTCCCATCTCTCTTGGAATGGAGACCTTCTCACCGCAAAAAGGACATCGTTGACCACCTCGCCGCCTCTTTCAGCAACATCTCGTCCCCGACCAACTACTCCAATGCTTTCAAAATCAGAAAAGCATGGATGAAGCCCGGAGAATCACTTTTCCCTCTGACAACTCCAAAGCTACAACACCCTCTCACCCTTTCTGAATTAAACCAAGCCATCAACAACGCTGGCTGCACCTCCAAGGGCCCAGATAACATCCCCTATCAGTTTCTGAAACACCTCCCCATCAAGGCCACCACTACCCTACTCACCATCTTCAACCACATTTGGTCCTCACACTCCTTTCCCCCTATCTGGAGGACAGCTATTGTCATCCCCGTCCTTAAACCAGGGGAGGATAGCACCGACCCCACCAGCTACCGACCCATCGCCCTTACTTGCTGTCTCTGTAAAATTATGGAAAAGATCATTAATCAGAGACTAAACTGGTTCCTCGAGACCAACAGAATCCTCTCTCCTAACCAAAGCGGCTTCAAAAACGTCGCAATACCTAGACCAGTTAATTACGCTCGACACCACTATCCGGGAATCCTTTGCAAAAAGGAACACTTCATTGCCATATTTTTTGACCTCGAAAGCTTTCGACACTACTTGGAAATACGGCATTACCGAAAACTTCACACCATTGGCCTCAGAGGCCACCTCCCCATCTTTATTCAAAACTTCCTCTCACCCAGGCAGTTCCAAGTTCAGATTGGCCACACCCTCTCCAAGCCCATTGCCCCCAAGAAGAGGGCGACCCCAAGGCAGCATCCTCTCCCCACTCTCTTCAACCTGAGCATTAATGACATCGGGAATGACCTTGGCCCCAGCATCAAACGTACCCTCTCACGTGGATGACTTCACCATCTTCTACTCCTCCCTAGCTTTCCTATTGTTGAAAATAGGCTCCAAACCAGTCTCAATCAGCTGCAAGTCTGGAGCAACAATAACGGTTTTAAATTCTCCAAAGACAAGACAGTCTGCATGCACTTTTGTCATTTCAACAACCTCCACCCCAACCCGAACTTTGTGCTCAATGGGAATCGCATCCCTAAAGTTGAAAACACAAAGTTCCTTGGTCTAATTCTAGACCCCAAGCTCACCTACAAGCCACACATCACCAACCTGAAACTAAAATGCAATAGCTCCTCAACATCCTCCAACTGCTCTCCAACACTACTTGGGAGCGAACATATGCTCTCCTCAAAATTTTCAGGCTCACAATTCGTGCCAAGCTTGACTATGGCAATATTGTTTACTGTGTCGCTCACAACTCATACCTCAACCACATTAACGCCATCCAAAATGAAGCCCTCAGGCTTTGTCTAGGAGCCTACAGGACCTCCCCAATCACTAGCCTTCATGTTGAAGCCAACGAAACCCCCTTTCTACTTAGATGTAAAAAGCTTAGCCTCTCCTATGCTTTTAGAGTCCTCACCAAGACCCAGAACCCTGTTTACAACCTCATTAGGTACCCCAATTTCTCCTCCCTCTTTGATAGGACTAAAACCCTATCGCCTCCCTTCAGCTTACGCATTAAATCAGACCTCTTTCTACTTGGCATCAACCCCGCCACTCTCGGCACCTACTCCTGGCCCACTTTTCCGCCTTGGGCCACCCCCCTTCCTTCTGTCCACCTAGACCTCTCCACTTATAACAAAACTCAAACTCACCCTAACCTCTTCATCAATCTCCACAACCAAATCAAAGACCAACTCTCAAATTACACCTCCATCTATACTGATGGCTCCAAGGAAGGCAACAAGACAGCTGCTGCTGCCATCATCCAAGACATCACCCCAGTAGCAGACTTCCTGACCACTCATCCATCTTTTCAGCCGAGGCTAAGGCCATTCTCCTCGCCCTCAACTTTATTGAGTACTCTCCTCTTAGTCACTTTGCCATTTTCTCTGACTCAAAGGCTGTTCTTACTTCATTACTCAATCTTAAATGGGATAACCTCACCTGCCACCTCCTCCTCCGGAAACTCTTTTCTTCCACCCTCTGCAGGAAAAGTGTTCTTTTCTTCTGGATACCCAGCCATGTTGGCATCCCTGACAATGACAGGGCTGATACAGCCGCTAAGCTTGCCCTTAACCTCCTCTCTTCCCCTTTTCCCAAAACCCTCTCTGACATCAAACCGCTTATCGCTTCTCTTGTTCGTGACCGCTGGCAAACCTTATGGAACTTCCAAATTGATAACAAACTCCATGTTATCCAGCCCACAATCGATCAAATCCACCATCAACAACCTTTCTCGTATCGACAACGTTCATATTACCCGTCTTAGAATTGGTCACACCCACCTCACCACTCCCACCTCCTAATTGGTTCCCCCAACCCCTCTGTAACAATTGCCACTGCATCCTCACAATCCAACACGTTCTCCTTGCTTGCCCCCTGTACAACCTTCCCAGAGCTTCCCTCGCTCCCCACAACTCAATTGCTGAGTTCTTCCAGAAAAATCCTCCAGATAAAATAATCTCCTTCCTTCAGCATGCATCCCTCTACAACCATATTTAATTCTCCTCTTCCACCCCCTCTCTACTTTGTTTCTGTTTTTACCCATGCACCTCCTCTCTCGATCACAGCTTTCTGGCTTTTGTTCTTGAATTTCTCTCATTCTCCCCCTGGTCTCTTTCCTTACTACCTCTAAAATGATCTGACCTCTCAGGCACATTTTGACCTTCGTTGTCGTGGTGCCGTTAAGACCTCATCAAACAAACAAACATAACATGATATCTGGCCTTTGAGTTTTGTTTGTGTATCCACACAATCGGATCCAATATTAGCAGATACAAATGGATGATTGTTATTACAATTTCACGTTTTACAAAGAGAGCTTTGTTTGAATGAATGTACCTAAATTACTATGCAAAGATCATGTACAGAAACAAAACTATACTCTTTATATGACATGTATTGTAATTATTTATTTGATTCAATTCAGTTTGATTTACTTGATAGGCCATCGCCCTTTTCATATTTACAACGTGGCAAAGCTTACAGCAACAAAATAGAACATATAATACATACATTTTCAACAAACTTGAGGTGAACTAGTTTATGCAACTAATCATATGAATCAATTTCTCTTCGCCATATACCAAAGCTTTCTCTAAATAATGGCAGAAATTAAATAAAAGGGATTTGCTTTTTGTGCATAACATAAAATGAAATAATTACATAAAAAATACTTTGGAATACACAATGATTTAATTTTAGAAAAGCATGGGCATTCAAGCAAGAAGTGAAACTCATCTTGTGTTTGTGTATGCTACAAAAAGTCCAAGTGCGATTATCACGTGGAGTTTGTTACGACAGCCTTTATGTATTTCAAGATTTATTTAGACGACCATATCGAAGCTTGAATGAGCGTAATATGTTGGACTGGATGTGTGTATAATGTAAAATTCAAAATTATTATGAGTTTTGATTTCATTATATAAGCAATGACTATTCATAGAAGTAATTTCTGTTTTCCAAGTTTGGTTATTTATATCAATGATTCTTTGCAGGAAACTAGCTAAAAGAGAAAATCATTATTGACACCTTGATTTAGTCAGACATCCCTAAAACCTGTACAAAAAAGTATATGTTTAATATCTATGGCCCAGCATGGAATATCATTACTAGCCATGTTTAACATGTGTTTATAACAACTAGAGGTAAATCTATGATTCTCATGCTTCAGAGTCCTTAACCAATACTTCATTATCTTGTGGATAGCAAAGGCAGATAAAAAGGAGAGCCCTAATTCACCTATTGCATGTACATTTGCCAAACTATGGGTAATCTCAATACATATTTACAAAATTTAAATTGACAAGCTCAATCTCCTTTACACTAAACGACCCCCAAATTTCAGAGGCATACAATAATATGGGCAAAATTTTAGTGTCAAAGATATATACTTTTAGATGTGGGGGAGAAGACTAAAAACATTGGATTTTCTTAGGACAAAGACAGTTTTAGTTGCTTGTTCAGCTAATGACTTTTTGCAGAAGCCCACTCACCTTTCGTAGAAAAATATACACCAAGAAATTAATTGAGTTAATAATTTCAAGTGGTTCATTATCTATATCAAAACTTACATAGCAAGGCGGGTATCCACCATTTCTAAATACATCAGCTTTAGATTTAACCTCATTTATCTCAAAGCAGCTAATCTTACAATATTCCAACAATCCATCAAGAAGCTTTTGTAAAACATAAGCACTTTCGGAGAATGAATCTAAATCATCTGCATATAATAAACAGAACAACTAACTCCCTATTGCCTCCACGCACACCTTTGTAATTTAAAGAGCAGAAATACTCCTCAAGATCGTTTACAAATGATGAAAATAACAGTGGTGACATCACACTACCTTGTATCAACCCTTTCATACATTTGACTTTTCTGGCAAACCATTAATTAATTGCACTCTACAATTTCACGCCCTCGTACATTGCTTCAATTATATTAAGAAATAAACCACCAATTCTGTCATACTTAAGCTTATTGATTAAATTATTTAAAATTGATAGAGTCGAATGCAGCACGAAAATCAATGAAGGCGGTGTACAGTTAGAACATTTCTTGCTTAAAATACTTGAAATAATACAATTCAAAACAAAAAATATTATCAACGGTTGAATATCCCTCTTGAACTGTGTGGGATTTAAAACATCAAGTGACCATTCTTTAAGTCAATTGCCCAAAACCACTGAAAAAATCTTGCTCTTTAAAGAAAGAAGACTGGTCGGCCTACAATTTTCAGGCTTATTTACATCTTCCTTTTTGTAAATAGGGCAAATTATACATGTGTTCCATTCATTAGGATAATTTGATTGAGTGAATATAAGATTAAAAAGATTGGTAAGGTAATCAGCCAAATGATCTGATGTATGTTTAAAAAAACTCATTGGGAATGACCGATGCTTTACCACTATGTAGACATTTAATAGCATTTACAACCTCTCTTTTATCAATATCATCGTTTAATACATAATCATCATCCTCTTTTTTGATAATGTATAAATTCCAATCAATTGAAGACTCGCTATCCACAGGGTCTAAAGACTATAGTGAAGCAAAATGAACAACCCATGCATTACTATCAACATTGTTTACATGATTTCTCTGTTTTTATAAGTGACCAGAAGCTATTGTCATTCTTATTAGCAGCTTCCAAAATCTTATTTCTCTGAATATCATTATACTCCTTTTTATTTATTTCTAATAAGATCATTATACCTGTTTCTTACATTGATATATACCTGTCTAGCATTTTCTGAGGCACTGCATTGATAGCTCCGTAAATATTTCCTAACATTAGCCATTTGAGGTAGCACATTCTTTGTCAAACCATGGATCCCAGGGGATCTCTTATGCTTCTTGTAGGGTATTACCCTTGTATCCTTAACCATACCAGAGAATGTCTCAAATGCTAGGCTACAAAAGTAATGCCCCTGGTTGACCAACATATCGCTAAGTGATCAGATTCTGACCTATTTAATATCTTGAAATTACTAACTCGGAAGCCACAACAGAGTGTATGACAATACTACTATTATTTTGGATGAATGTGAAACCTGGCCCCTATACCTTTCTCCTCTCCATTTCTACCATTTAAGATTCTTGGTGAACAGGTTTTGCATATTAAAGCCAAAATATGTAAACAATACATTTTAAGAGTATCTTGGTATGCAAGTTAGTGAACTGTACACATCAGAATCAATAGGCAAATAAAAAAGATAATCATCATCAATATAATCGAGCAATGTACTTGTTCTGACGTTGAAGTCTCCCGTGACTAGAATCCGGGGGTCATTAAAATCAGATTGAAATTGAGCAATATCATTTTCAATATCAAATAAATGCATTGTAGAATATTTAGAGCCTTCAGGAGGCAAATAAAGTACACATAAAAATGTAACTTAACAGCTAACCGATTTAATTCTAATCCATATATGTGTATCATAATTTGTAACAACTGCCACTTCAATATAATTTTTATCAAACACACTTATGCCGCCAGAGTCTCGTATCGCCGCACTTTTGGACCTTGGTTTATAAATCGAAAAATGATTATAACCATCAATAACAGTAAATGAGTCTCTGTTAAACCATGTTTCACAAAAACATAAGATATCAAAACACGAAATAAACTTTAAGAAGTCTGGATCAATTTATTTGCTCTTAAGTCCTCTAATGTTCTAGGTAATAAAGGACGTTTCGTTGGGTGCAGCTTGATTGTTTGTTAGGTTGATGCAATCACCATTGTTTGAGATATGATCATCAGGCCTCGGCCTGATCTTTATGTGTATACTTTCTTGTACTAGTTTTTCTATCAATCTGCAAATTGTCATATCTTAAAAAAAAACATTCTTTCCTTCTTCGTGGGCGGTGACTAGATATGGTACCAACTCAAATCTTATGGTCCCGTACATGTTTGGATAAGTCTTCAGATTGGAACCTCTTCGGCATTTTAAAGCATGCAAAATCTTTTGTTTTATCTTTGATATGTGACAATTTTGTAATAATCGGATGGATTTCTGAATGAGAATGTAGGTGGGGAACTCTTTCAAACCCTATATTTTCGGCAATTATGTTTAGTTTGTCTTGAATAAACCACTTTACCTTTTCCTCAGTTGCTTCCCAAGTTTCATTTCTGTCTTCTGGGATGCCATGAAAATAAGATTTTCCCGTCTGCTCTGTGCTCCAATTTGTCTGCATTCCTTTTAACCACATCAATATAATTCCTTAAGTCGTGGTTCCCAAGGCAGAATTACCACAAGTTTCCTCCAGATCATTACGATCAAGAAGCCGCATCAAAATTGTGTCCTAAACACCCGATCAATAAAAAAACTGGTCAGGTGATCAAGTTACGTACCCCCCACTTCCGATTTGCATTGCTTGCTTAATCGTGCATTAAATTATAGAATACAGTTTCCAAGCCCCGCGACGCGATTCACGCATAAGTGATTAAACTCAACTTGAATGATTATTTGGCATGCAATCGCATCCGGAAGTTCTCCTGCTATGCTCTTAAGTCGATGTTACTTTTGTGGGTTTTTCTAGTTAGTGGAGGTGAGATGCTGCATGCATCATTAGATAGGTATACCCCCAATTTCGACAACTTTTGAGTGTGACGGATAGATCATCATGTCATCAATCTTTTGTTTTCTTTGTGACATATCTCCTATTATGTGTCTATTTTTTGGTTGAGAGACTTCAAATCAGATCTTATTTCCTGAAGTATAGCTGTAATCTCTGTTTCAACTACCGCAGCTTTATTAGTTTTTAGGGCCAGAGTTGAGCTCCACGTCTCCGGTACAAAGTAGTGCCCCATAGATGATATGAATACAAAATTGCATATCAAGAACATTCTTCGCAGAATCACTTCAATATTCCAATGGTGTGTAGTAGAAATACAGTCATGATGATCCAAGAGGCCTATTACTTTCCAATCCCAAGTCCCGATTGGCAAATGGAACAGGTGGGAGATTATATTTCAAACCCTTGACTCCACTAAGTCTCACTTTCCTTGACTCTTTCTAAGACCAATGCACAGTGAATGTGAGAAAAATTAAATTGCTGGCTATACACAGCTACACAGCCCTTTAGTGAATTGTGGTTTGGAGATCTTATTTTCTGGGCCAAGCCAACCATTTGATTCACTAATAATAGTTTTCTTCAATTTAATAGTGCCTGGTGAACTTCAAGAGAAAGAATATAAAGTTCTTATGTAGGATGGTAATGGGTAGATAAATTGTGGTTTTGTGCTGGGGGTTTCTGGACAAGTTTTTAATAGGCCTCTTGGATCATCATGCGGTCGTTTCTCTTACCAAGTTTATGTACATAACTCCTGTTTCTTCGTCTCCACATTCCTATGTCAATTCCCATTTTAGCTATCAGTAGATACTTATCTCCATAAACATCTACAAGCGGCAAATTTAAAGACAACATTATTTTCTTGGGATAAGAAGACAATACACTGTTGATGTTTTGTTTGTTACAGCGACCATTCATTACTCATGTTATAGAAAGTTTTAAAAAACATTAAAATGCATCAAAGGAACCATTTGAAGACACATCTGTTTAATTTGGCTCAAAATGCTACACAATTTGAAGCCAACTGATTGATGATTTTAACATATTTATTGCACTGTTCCTTGCATTGACCATAAAATTCACATAATTTTTGCTAGGGGTGGATGTAAGTATTTCGTAAAGAAAGTGGGTGGTGCCAAGCAGGGCCATAATTCCTGGTGATTTTGCAGGATTTTCAAAAAAAGCAACAAATGTTTTTTTTTATTTTCTTTACCATAAAAAGCTTGAATAATGCCTGTTGGTAAAAGCAATGAGCATGTTTGGTGTGTGTGGGAGAGGGGCCTTCAAATAGTTTTTTCCCTGCCCCCCCACTCTCTTTGGAGGGGACTTCCACTCCTAAGAAGTGTTCATGGATCTACAAAGGTTGAATAAAAATGCTGAGCTATTTGGAAAGGGAGCAGCTTATGCTTCCTGTAATTGTTCATATTTGAATCCTGTAGATCTTGAATTCATCCAAGCAAATGAATTATTTTACCAGAAGATAATAAATTTACTTTCCTAAAATGATAAATTCTGCAGTGAAAAATTCATATTTGAGAATTGATGAAGTATTCAAACACAACCATGGATTTCAGTGTTTAACAATGTATCTCATAGTAAAAATGTCTTAGTATAATGAAATCATTAACCTTATGACAAAAATTGATTTTTTTTTTTTTATTGATATAGGCTGCATTTGTTCATTGCTGTAAAATCTTCATGTACACAAAATAAAGTAATTTTTTTCAAGATGTTGAGATGCATGAAAGGATGAAAAGGGTCCAAAGTGTTTTTTTTTTTTTAAGTTTTAAAACAAATATCAAAATGAACACCTCCCCAGCATCATTTTTAAATTGTCAGTCCTTAAAGTCTATTGAAAAGTACTAGTTAATTAGTCAGACATGTAGTTTGTATGATACGAGGGTAAAATGACAAACCTGAACTCGTTATAAACCGTTTTTAATATCTTGCATACATATGGAATTTTAGAGTTACAGCAAGTTTGTCGGTGTATGGCGATTCTTAATTAGGTGGCCCACGGGCCAAATCTGCCCTGCCAGACAATTCAATCTGGCCTACGAACAATAATGCAATACAGTGCATTGCATATAAAATAAATCTGAATGAGATCGGTAAATATTGCAAAATACTTGTTTATTTTGGTGTTTTCCTAGGCAGATCAGCTCACTAAAACATAGCAGCTTATCAAACTAGAACAGTAAATACTGTCATGGTTTGCATGCCCATGCAAATTGACACCAATATCATATGACCCAGCCAATTTTAAAAATGGCATCTCACACTAAGTCCCACATGGCATCCCATGTCCCACATGTCATCCCATTTCATGTCTCACATGACATCCCATCCCATTCATTGCCCCACATGGCATTCCACCATATCTCCCACATGGCATCCCACACCATGTCCCACATGACATCCCATGGCATTCCACCATATCTCCCATATGGTATCCCCTATGTCCCACATGACATCCCATCCCATCCCTTGTCCCACGTGGCATTCTATCATATCCCACATAACATCCCATCCTATGACCCAAATGGCATCCCATAATATGTCCCACATGGATACCATCCCATGTGCCAAATGACATCCCACCCCATGTCACACATGACATCCCATCCCATGCCTTGCCCCACATGGCATTCCACTATATCTCCCACATGGCATTCCACTATATCTCCCACATGGCATTCCACCATACAGTATGTCTCCCACATGGCATTCCACCATATGTCACACATGGCATCCCATGTCCCACATGGCATCCCATGTCCCACATAGCATCCAATGTCCCACATGGCATCCCATGTCCCACATGACATCCCATCCCACATGACATCCCATCCCACATGACATCCCATCCCACATGACATCCCATCCCACATGACATCCCATCCCACATGACATCCCATCCCACATGACATCTCATCCCACATGACATCCAATCCCACATGACATCCCATCCCACACGACATCCCATCCCACACGACATCACATCCCACATGACATCTTATCCCACATGACATCCCATCCCACATGACATCCCATCCCACACGACATCCCATCCCACACGACATCTTATCCCACATGACATCACACATGACATCCCATCCCACATGACATCCCATCACACATGACATCCCATCCCACATGACATCCCATCCCACATGACATCCCATCACACATGACATCCCATCACACATGACATCACATCCCACATGACATCCCATCCCACATGACATCCCATCCCACATGACATCCCATACCACATGACATCCCATCCCACATGACATCCCATCACACATGACATCCCATCACACATGACATCCCATCACACATGACATCCCATCACACATGACATCCCATCACACATGACATCCCATCACACATGACATCCCATCACACATGACATCCCATCACACATGACATCCCATCACACATGACATCCCATCACACATGACATCCCATCACACATTCCCATCACACATATCCCACATGACATCCCATCACACATGACATCCCATCACACATGACATCCCATCACACATGACATCCCATCACACATGACATCCCATCACACATGACATCCCATCACACATGACAACCCATCCCATGCCTTTTCCCATATGGCATTCCACCATATCTCCCACATTGTATTTCTCCATACAGTTTGTCTCACATGGCATTCCACCATGTCTCACATGGCATCCCACCCTATGACCCACATGACATCTCATCCCTGGTCCCACATAGCATTCCACCATATCTCCCACATGGCGTTCCACCATGTCCCACATGGCATCCCACCCTATGACCCACATGGCATCCCAGCTTATGTCCCACTTGGCATCCCAGCTTATGTCAGTTCTTGGCATAATAACCTATGTCCCAAATCCCACCTCATGTTCCAACATGGCAAAACCCCATGTCAAATAAATAGCATCCCACCCCATGTCGCACTTGACATCCCATAGGCTCCATAAGAAGTCTCATCCTAGCTATCAGTCCTGATTGAGCATACTATGTATGAAAGTGTCAGTTCATATAATAACTTATATGCAAATGACATGTTGAATAAGAAAAAAAGGCAGAGTCAAATAATTATGCCTAATATAGCCCTTGGTGTATACCACATGGTATATATTATATCATATAGCCCCATCCATGTCCCACATGGCATCCCTCCCTATGTCCATATGCAGTCACATCCTGTCACACTCCCTGACTGAGCATATTAAATAAAAGGTCTGGTCAGTTCATATACTGTAGCAACTTTATTCAAATGACCACAATAATAAAGGAGTTTAATAATCAAAGCAGAGTTTAATAATCATGCCTACAGCCGTTGGTGCCTAAATATTTTGAGGGATTTTAAATTTCCAGTGCTTTGAGAGAGACGTTTGAGGATCTCTGAAGAATATTGGAAAATTATATCATTTTACAGTTATCTTCTAAGGAAATTTAGTTTTGTAGACTTTTTAAGAAAACATGACTTCAATCTGTCTTAAGTGTCTCTAAAAAACTTTAAACATTTTCTTAGGAAATTCTAACCTTCCATAAAAATATCTAAAAAAACTTTAACTTTTCTGAGGAACTGAAGAAACTAACATTTTCTGAGGAATTTAAAAAAAACTTTAACATTTCTGAGGCGGACGGATAGCCAGAAGAACGTAATCACCATTACATAGGTTCGCATTATGCTTTGCATGCTCACCAATAAAATGTTATCTTTAGTTCCGCTATAAATTGAGCTCGCGGCTTGTCAAAGGAAGGTGGATAAGAGAACCGCCAACATCTGGTGTACATCCTTTTAATCGCGCACGCTCTCAACTTGTTTGTATTCAGGAATTGTTTTGTTTGTCACATGATGCTGGTTTTGCCATGCGATTGGCCTACGACCAGTAGCTGTTGTGAAATGATGGTCCTTCAAAAATTTACTTAATAACCCTTAATTGGCATAGAAAGTGTAATGTAGGAGTGGGATGTATCATCCTTACTTTCTTCGCATTAATAAATAAAAACTTACGTTAGATCTGTTTTGCTTATTGAGCATTGTTTTAGATTTTCCATAGACTCTGTTAAGTACTCTATAGATATATCCAGTGCATGGTTGTCACAAAGTCGCAGAAAATATTTCAACAAATTTCACAAAATACCATTAATGATGTGATGTCCCAACTAGTCTGGCTTAAGTATGCAAATATAATTGATGTTTTAATTTTTTTTCTTCAAAT
This sequence comes from Chiridota heheva, assembly GCA_020152595.1. Lineage (NCBI taxonomy): Eukaryota > Metazoa > Echinodermata > Holothuroidea > Apodida > Chiridotidae > Chiridota > Chiridota heheva. Next base: position 1,716,875 of record JAIGNY010000492.1, read on the forward strand.
GGAGAACATTGCATCATTACTTTGATGGGGCTTAATTCTCAGTTCTCAAAAATAGTTGTTTCATAAGCATTATCCACAGTGGTATCATCACACATGCTCTCAACAGGGTTTGCCACTTTCAAATTGTTGTCCTCTGCAAGTACAGCTAAACTATGGGAATAGTGAGTCTGGTTTCCATCCAGGCTACCATGATAGAAAGGAAATCTTAAATCACCTGATTTTGTAGCATCCTTCTGAACATCTTCAATCTGAATATACATGTGCTCAGCACCATCTGCATGGGTATTAGGGAGAAACCGGTTTGTGTCAGGCTGCCGGTGTGCAATTCTCGCTTCATCCTGACCTGTAGCTATTGCCATATTATCCAGTTTTTTTCTCCCAAGTAAATATGTGTTTATGATAATGAGGATTATTACCACCACCACCACCACAAGTATTGGCAGTATTACTGCCAGTACACTTTGAACAGCATTTAGAGTCCGAGGGCCTTCACTCGTCAAGCCATTACTAAGATTATCACCGCTTGCGTTTAGCTCTAATACATCATCTGACACTGAGGTTTTCTGCAGTGTAACCTTTGAGCTGGGAACAGCATGCGTTGTTGCACTGTCCAAGGTTAGATCAATATATTCACACTGCTGATGGCCTCTCTACTCACACAACATTCCACTGAAGATATGTTTACTCTCACAGATCTTAGATTCTGAATTTTAAATTTAGTGAAGCTGAAATAGTTACCAATCTCAACTCTGAGATGTTGTTTACTTAAGTCATAATCCATGTTGTTTTGTTCATTACCTGACATATTCAGCACATCACGTTCTAACAACCTCCAGGTCACATCCTCAGCAGGAGGGTCACTTTTAGAAGTTACCTCAATGACATCACCATTATATCTATTTAATGAAAGTTTAATTGTAAAGTTTGTATTTAATTTTATTGGTCCAATAATGCAAACTTCATCAAATCTCAGCAGTGGATGTATCTGTGTAAGTTTACATGTGTATGGTCCAGCATGTCCTTCAGTTGCTCTTTGGATGATTAATCTATTGTTACTGTGACTCAATGTCCTGTTATCCATCAACCAATTTATGGTTCCAAGTGTATTTGAGACATGGCAAACAAATGTAACATCCTCGTTCAATAACACAGACATCCCTTTATCAGATGTGCAGTAGTGGGGATCACCTTTTCTGTTCCTATAGCTTAATGCTGGATAAACATTCACCATCACATTATCTGATACACACAGCTGAAAACATGTCAAAATGCGCCCTTACATCAGTGATGTTCGGAAAATCCACATGTGCGAAAATCGAACATCTCAGAATGCGCGGAATGTCATGACGTCACCGGATGAACGCATCACTGCCCTCACACACATACCTTCAGTGTGCGATTATCGTATACTGTAGGCCTATCCTCGTAGTCGTACACATACATACGGAGTTTATTCGGGGACAAAAATAATTCATAATAAAACATCCCTTCACGCGTACGATGGGCAATCATTTACTGCTTTTCCGCCAGCGCCCAAAAACTGAAAAAAGTGGACACCAAACAGCAGTGAAGTATTTTAATTTGTACTGAGAAATCCGAGGCAAAATTATATTTGTATAACTCGCTGATGTAAACATGTTAAATTAAAGGATCAACATTTTGCTGTGAAGATTTTTATGGAAGCTTTGTCAAAAGGTAACGTAACTTAAGTTTAAGAGTTCAAATCATATTCATAATTTGACTTGGGAATGGAGTTCGAAGTCAGCACGTAACGTAAGTTAGATAGGCCTAGGCCTACGTACACTGTACAGTCAGACAGTACTGTACAGTCGAACTACAGTAGGCCTAAGCTAACTCAGTGTGTCAGTCAGTGTAGGAACGCTAATACTGCACCAGAGCTAGTGAACTTAAAGAGAATTCGATTTCGAGTTGGCCTATAGACCTAGCCTACTCACACTGTCACAGCCGTCCGTTCCTAGCGCTATGATAACTGTGACAAGGTAGACCTAGGTCACAGGTGTTCCTACTGCTAGCATTATGGCAACCTAGGAATGATCTGAATTTTAATCGGTTAAGTCGGCAAAAATCCTTCAAGAGGACATGAACGCCAACCGAGCGTAAAAAGTATGAGTAAAAAAAACTAGTTAGCAATACAAGTGTTAGCAAGTTTAGCTTTGAGACTTGGTGCATGTACAATGGCTGACGGTAAAGCATTCCAATCTTTTAGTGTGTGAGGGAAGAAAGAGTGTTTAGGGCCTAGCCTATATACATTCTTTTTAGCATAGGGAACCTGAAAATTAAGGTCATGATTATTTCTTGTATTAGCTCTGACGTTGGGGATCAGTTCATCTTTAATGATGGCGACAAGATTGTTATTGATTTTAAATAGCATATGTAGCGGGTGTTGTATCTTTTATTTTTAGCAGGGGCCAATCTAATTTGTGAAGCATATTTTTTTACACTAGATTTATAAGAGTAGTCTGACATATAGAACCTGGCTGCTCTCCTTTGAATAGATTCAAGTTTATCCACATCGCACTGGTGATGGGGTCCCAGACTGCTGATGCGTACTCAAGTACTGGCCTGACTAGAGCTTTATAAGCAATGGATTTAACGTCGGTGGGACAGTTTGAGAGGTTACGTTTTAATAGGCCAAGTACAGAGTTAGCTTTCTTGGTTATGTTATGTATATGTTTATCACATCTGAGTTTATTATCAATTTCAACACCTAGGTATGGATGGGAGTTGACATGTTTTAGTGGCTGGTTGCATAAGGTATAAACAGGTGATTTAAAGCATTTCTTAGAGGAAATTGACAAGACGTAGCATTTAGAGTGGTTGAAATTCATTTGCCATTTGTTTTGCCATTGTTCAAGTTTGTTAAGATCATCTTGGAGGATTTGTTGGCCCTACTAGTATATAGGCCCTATAAAGACATCATTCTGAAGCTTTGATATGTATTTCTTTGATTATATCTTTTATTATTCCCTTCTGCTGCAGGGAATTTTTAATATGGTAGGATGAGTTGGTTTTCTTGGTTTTGCTTTTACGAATTATTATAAATTAAGGTACTTTCCATAAAATAAAAAAATTAAGAAAAAATCTTTTTCTTGACTTGTGATAATTGATAATGGATGTAAATTACTCTTATTATATACATTATGTGACGGTGTAAAATGTGCAAATCTACATACAAATTGAGTTAAACAGCCATTTTGCTCTTTCTTATTTTATACTTAATTGATTCTCTTGTGGGTTGCTTAACTTGCCTTGACCTTTTTTCAGTCAGTGTATTTAAGCATCATTGTCATCATACTGTACTTGATGACCATATTTAAGGGGCAATGTTCTATTTATTAAGAATTTATTTTTCATCCCATTTTACAGATTGAAAAGTACATTATAGAAGAGATGGGCAAGATAAACAAGGCAAAAGTCAAGAGAAAAAGCAAGGTAAGACACTTAAACAAAAAAATGAAGTTCAGATTAGGAAAAGCTCGTGAAGTAGTATGCCAATACAAAGTGAGAATGTGGATGGACAAAAAATGAAGTTGGTAATTTGTCCTCAGACTCGCCGTTCCCATCACTAAGGCGATGTTATTGTAGCCAGTGCTCACAATCGTGTGACGCCACTACATGTACTGATGCCCCTCCTACATGCACTGATGCCCCTCCTACATGCACTGATGCCCCTCCTACATGCACTGATGCCCCTCCTACATGCACTGATGCCCCTCCTACATGCACTGATGCCCCTCCTACATGCACTGATGCCCCTCCTACATGCACTGATGCCCCTCCTACATGCACTGATGCCCCTCCTACATGCACTGATGCCCCTCCTACATGCACTGTTGCCCCTCCTACATGCACTGTTGCCCCTCCTACATGCACTGATTTGCCCCTCCTACATGCACTGATTTGCCCCTCCTACATGCACTGATTTAACCTCTAACAGTGACAAGGTACAGTGTGTTAAACAAATGCCATCAGTTGTTACTATTCCATGTACTTCCCCCTTGACAAAGAAAGATGAAACAAGTACAACTTCTTCGTCAAGTGAGTGTGTTTGTAATATAAAGAAAAAGCTTCCATCGTACGAGAACAAACTCATTTGTGTTTTTTTGAAATGGCAAAAAGCCCACAAACCAGTTAAATATTATGAGGGTAAATACTTTCCCAAGTATTATGTTTAAAAAAATAGTGTACTATTGGTAATTTATTACAGCATGTGATCTAGCATGTTTTTCAAATACATCACAAGTTTAAAAGTTTAGCATACTGGTCAAAGAACACAAGTACCATTTATGCATAGAACCATTGAAAAAATGATGATGAAAGTTTAAAACATAAGACATTTGTTAATTGTAATTTATTTGATTTTTCTTTCACATTTTCCTTTTCATATAGATAAGCACAACTAATTACAAAATTCTCTATCAGGCAGGGCTCAAAATTAACATGAACTAGCACTGGGTAGATCATTTTACTTATGGGGTAGCACAATTTCAATCATTCAATCCCGCTGGGCTAGTCCTGTAATCAGAATTATTCCATATGTTTTAGACAGATATGAAGAGAAGGGCTTGTGGAAAGTTCAGTCGGGCTAGTGGATTGTGAGATGAGAAAGCTGATAAACCAATGCTAATTTCGAGCCCTGCTATCAGGGTAGAAAATTATAAAATGTAAGTAGGGTATGTGAATTAGAACGAGATAACACATAAACAGTATTTCAAACCTTCAAGTTGAATGCCATTGTTTACTTACTGTAAGTTAATTTTTTTTTTTTTACATTAAAAAAAAATTATAAAATGTTCAAACATTAAATATTTGTACTTTTTAAGTACAGTAGCTAAGCACACCTAATTAAAGAAGTACTCGATCTTGGTAGGAAATAAAAAAAATATAAGTATGTGATTTAAAAAAGATGGCACTTTATATATTTCCAGCTTTTAAGATGAAAACCATTGTTTATTTACAGTAAGTTCATATTTTTAATATTTTGTAGAAAAAGATTACTGTACATTATTATACATCGCTTAGAGGGTGAAATATTGTTAAAGATTTGTTGGTGTTGTGCTAAATTGTCTTCATTTTATTTAGCAAAGCACAACTCACTACAAAGATCTCTTTAAGATTAGTAAATGGATAAGTGCATGAAGAAATAGGGATTATGTATTATATTTCAACACTTCCAATCCATCAACAATGTTTACTTGTAATGTACAAACTGTATCTTTAATTTTTTTTGGAAAAATTGAAAAGGCTGTGATTCGAGCGTACTAAGGTTTTACTTGCTGTTGTTATTTTAGGTAGGCCACTTTTTACCTATGGGTTGCTATTCATGTTTTGGGAGATATGTCAAAAACATTTGGTATGAAGGATTGGGTTTTGGGGGATATGTCAAAACATTTGGTATGAAGAAATGAGATTTTTGTGGATATACACAGAAACTACAATTACATATTGATAAATTAATGATTAAGTCAAGACTAAATCCAAAAGTACAGGAAATTTACACAGAAAGCGCCATTTATTTATTTATTACTTGTTTGTGAAAGAAAAGAGAAGTTGTTTATTTTATAGAGTGTAATGATTGCAATGGTGAATCTAAATACATACAGTAGGAGAAAAATCCAGAAGCCTAGGTGAAAGATTTGATGAACATTTACCTATAGGAATGATAAACAACCTGTTTTTTGATAACCATAAAGTTAAATACCACGATGGACAGGACTTTTAAGTTCAAAATTAGCAGCATCAATACACACATTGGTGAGAGGATGGTGACCCTAGCGTAGGTAAGCAAGTATCTGAAGGAGTTTGTATTGCAGAATTCAGACCCAAGTTAAATATTAGAAAAGAAGAATGGTCTACGGCGACAACTGAAAACACAATTACAATGACGGGGTCGTCGCCTGCGTATTCGGTTATGATCGTAACATTCCTATCACGAAACGCTTAATACGACCCGGACGAGAACACAGGTACTACGTACGGACAAACATAACATCGACAACCAAGTCAAATGTCCACGGGCTTTGTCAACCATTTGTGGTGCACTGGTGGAAAAGGAACCACCCAACCATAGCCCAGACCCTTATCAATTAGATTCTTAATTATATTTTTCTCTACACTTTATCTATGTGTTGTATGAGCTTTGTATTAAGTTGTTGTTATCTGTGTTGTAGTAGTACCAAGCTGAAGATGGTCTGGGCTAGACCAAAAACTTTAATATACCAAGAAAAGAAAATGAAATTTAACACCATTTTCATGTTTTCTTGGATTATATATGTAAGAGAAATATTTGTACTTTTTAAGCACAGTAGGTAAGCACATCTAATTTAAAAAATACCAAAAACCAGCAAATTATATATAATGTTCTCCAAGAAAAATAGAATTACAGGTAATAAATACACTTGCAGTACAGGCATGATTATGGACAGGTAGCAACAACTTGTTCTTATTTGGAAGAAAATATGTTATAAACCATAAAAATAGCAAAACAAATCATCAAAATCATACAAGATTCATACAAGGCTTATTTCAATCAATTATGCAATTTTGATTGAATAATTATAATATGGGAAGACCAATGGATTTCCAATGTTTTTAATTCATTCACCACTGAATTTGAATATTTAGGACACAAAATATAAGGTATTTTATACTGTATATTAAGCTGTTCTCTTTCGGCAGCACAATTTTTACACACATCAAAATTTCTACAGACTTTGAAAAGCCATAACCTGCAAACTACTGTTCATGTGCTTTTGACAAAATTCAATTACTGTATACTGTTTAGAATTTAATGCTCTTTCCTAAACATAAAATCTTTACATTTCCCATATACCTTTAAGTGCTGACTAACCTTCAACTTAAACTGTTTTTCTCAGAAAATCTAAATTAACCAAACCCAAGTCCTTGCCAGCTATCCCATAATATTCTGCATATGTAATTTAAGGCACAATCAAAACTTATAACCATGGTTAACAGTTTCACACTGTGTTATATATGCACTCCATCTGAGCAAATCATTGATGTGAGACAAAGTATAGTGATTCAGCCAGGTGTTACACAAGATTACATCACATCCTGAAACATAGCCTTATCTCAATGTATGAAGCTGTACATTCAATTGCCCTTGGTTGTGCTTCAGAAAAGTGCAGTGTGTAAAAGTAGACTTGATTATCAGCACTTTCTGCCCATGTGTTGCAAGTAAAGGCTTTCTTAGTCAAAAAAGTGAAAATCTAAAAATCATGTATTGGGAGTGCATAATATGTCTAACAGAGTAAAAAGAAAATAATTTGATAGTAAATTCAGAGACTTTTTGAATTTTTTACAGCGAGGTATCATAGGCAAGATTTTCACAGTGAAACATTGAAAGCTGTAGCAAGTATGGCAAAAAAAGTTACGTGATGTTGAGTCGAAATGACATTAAAAGGAAGTTATCTGTTTTTTCTAAACTGAATTTCCAAGCATATTTTCCATAAAAATGATATGATTTATACTGTAGAAGTAAACTTTTTATGATTTGAAAAGCAAAACTCGAGCGTCTAAAAAAGCAATGTAGTCAATACTTTTGCCATACTATTTGCTCGTTTTTTTTAACTTGGCGTTGTAAATTTGGAGCAATTTTGGTGTATTTCCGAAAATTACGGTACTAAACGCATGTAAGCGATACATGCTAGTTTTTTTTGGCGTGTACACGGTTACTAAAATCCCTAAACATTCACAGCTCTACTGGTTATTAGTATTTACATGATGTACTGTAGCATCCAGTTGCCTACAGTCATACAAAAGCAAACAGCCTTGCATATGTTTATTCATGATTCTATCACCACTACTGTTCAGACTCATTTTAAGCTACCTGATTGGCTAACAAGCCTCATTTGCATACTCCTACTGTCCGCTTTTTACTCAACTAATGGACAGTAGGAGCTTGTTGATTGTATTTAGATACCCCTGGTATTAAAATAAGTTGTAAACAACCAGTTGATAACATTTTGAGTTTTCAGGTCTAATGATGTAAATCTTTTTCCTTTTTTTTGTTGAGATTTTTAGCTCAACTAGCATCCCCTTCTAAGATCATTATTAAAGCATTCACTTATTTTTGCAGGGTTTTGTACTTGTAGTTGATAGCTCGTTTGGGCTAAAACTACACCATCAGTAGCAAAAAAAAAATAGTACAACTACAAATTATTTGTATATAGGGTGGTAATTCCCAGAAGACAAGGTGAAATGATCTCCCCCTCTCCCCCATTATACACACACACACTCTTTTACTTGATGGTACTAAACCTTAAAGGTCGGAGGTCTTTTTTTTGTAATTAATGATTTGTGCTAATTTTGTGACATGTTTTCAGAGAAAACCAAAAAAGCTATAGGTTTGTTGCTCAGTGGCTTGGTGTGGATTGTGTAAAGTTGTGCCTTTCATTTAAATGGTTTTGCATCTTCAAAGGCGAACAATCATAGTGTAGGAAACATGGTCGTAACTCTTATATAGAAAGTGGTTAATGGACATACTCTAGCTTCTTATCGAAAAAGTGTTGGAGGACAAGCAAATTTTCCTCTAAATGTACTAAATAAACTTCTACCGAAAAATTGGTGTATGTGGGGGGGGAAGTGGGGTGGGGCATGTCACCTTGTCCTTGGGAATTACCAACCTATATAGAAATAATGTGATGGTGTACTAGTTTTTTGTACTACTGATGGTGTTAAGTTATGAATTGGTTGCTGTACTGTACCTTGAAGGTCATGGTTGACTGCATATTTTCTCCTCAGTATTTTGTTTTTACATTTCTTATGAAAAACTTAAGTTTTGTCCTTGATACTTTTTGGGGCCTTTTGAGAGTGATTTTTTTTTTTGTGCTCCTTACCTTATGAGTACGGTAGACTTATCTCCATGGACAAAGGTCAAGAAGTTTACACAACTGTACTTATAAAGTTTGTGTAAAGTAAATTTATTTGATTTTTGATAAGCTGCAATGTTCTGAAAGCAAGGAGTTAGGGCATGCCCCCACTATTCTGGAAAGTGCCCATTGTAAAGATGAAAAATGCCCCTCAACTACTGTCAAAGGGTTTAAGAACTGTAATGTTTGCATACTCAATATAAACAAAATATTACAAAAGTGCCTTTTCAAAAGTAAAATTCCCCTTAATTAATTACTAACCCAATAGTAGTAAATAAGCAACTTTTGCAGTTCCATGTATGGGGGGAATTTGTTCCCATTGCAAAAGTGCCCCTTTCTAAAAATGATGTGGCCTTTGTACTTTACTATCTCCATACACACAGGGACGGACATGACTTGGAAAGTGCCTTCATTAGGTCATTCACCCCCCTCCCTTTCCCCCACCCCCCAATACACACACACACTTTTCAAATGCTTCATACACCTATACTGTAAGCTAAGGTCAATGTGGTCAGCAACCTCATGGACTGCCATCTTCATAAACCCCTTTCTTCTGTCCATGATTGTTTAAAAATGCATTCTTGGTGGTCAGAATGAAATGAGTTTCATATGCATTCATTCACAACAAGCTTGAAAGTTTATCTTCACACCTAAACAATAACAAGACCACAAATGCTCTGTTTACCAGCAAATCTTTGTGCAGGGATTTTTAACTGACAGTCAGTCATTGTTCAAGCTAATTGAAGGATGTGGTTTATGAAGAAATAAACTGAAACTTAAATGGTGTGCTTGTTGCATATACTGGGAGTAATGCGATTGATTCATACATAGGTTGTGTGAGATTTGATACTTACCATTGATGGATATACTGTATAAAACCTAGATATAAGTGCTGAAAGGAATATTCCCATGTTTTTTCGTAAGCTTTCATAACAAAGAGAACATTTTAAAAACATTTTACTACAAAAATTATGTTGATATGTTATTCCTAATGCTGTAGGAGATATTTAAGTTTGGGGAGTGACTTTTTTGTATGTTTCCAACCCTGGCTCTAGCTCACTTTTAAAATTTGTTTGGCAGGCTGGAATCAATTTGGGAAAAATTTCAAGAATTTTTTCTCAACACTTAAGAGGTTCCAAAAATGCAAATGTTTCATAGACATTAAAACTTTGTTTACCAATCAAAAGAGCAGTACTGACAGTGGCTGGTCTAATAAGCATCATGTAACTGGTATTAATGGGAGTTTCAGGACAGGACATATCATTTTTGTGGGGTGTAAAACAGGCCACATACCATCTCAGTCAGGGACTCGTTTTCGTTAGATACTATATGTCACTTACAACATAGAGCAATACAGGGTGCTAAATCGCTAATTTAAAATTATTTGACATACTTATGTATAGACCCTTGATAATAAGTTATTTCATTAAAATAGAAATATTTAGTCTCAAGAGCAGTACAATTGATGTACAGTAGTTGTTCGTAAGTATCATGTGACTGGAAGTAATGTAGTGTGAAGGTAGCATATAGCATATAGAGTACCAGGACCATATTTGGTCCTGAAGCATTGTCATATACTTTTTACTATTTAAGTTAGGAAGGCAGGGACTATCAGTCAGTCTAAGATGTCACCATTAACATTTACCAGTGTGCTTAATGCCTTTTATTTTCCATTCTTGCTTACAGCAATCTTGTCTTCTAATCATGAAGAGGTAGATCGATGAAAACTTCCTGCCAAGCAGTAGCAATTTACTCCACCAGATAGTGACTCCTTTCATTTTGGATTGCTATTAATAGCACAGCACAGAGTTGACAACCTCCAACTTCAGAAGTTCACATGGATTCTCGTATAGATCTTTATTCTCATCTTGCTCTACTGAACATTGGATCAGACTTGCTGAGGCATATTTTCCTCTTTCTGCATGTGTTTACTATGGGGTTTACAGGTGGACATGATTTTACATTATTATTCTAGGGCTTTCCAAAAATTATTTTAGATTTCTGTGTATAAGTGGACCTACATGTACAGTACAAATGATGATGCTAAATGAAGTTATTTTAATGTAATTTTATGAGAGCAATGTCCAGTGTTATTTTATCAATTTGTTAGTAATAATATACTTCTGGAAACATTAAAATGCTTTTAATGTGGGCAGCCTAAGTGAACTTTTGCTATAAAGTACTTCATTGTCAAAGCCAGCTTTCCTTGAAATTCACATTATTTTCAGTTCAATTTCTGAATGCCATTCATGAATGTTATTTCCATCATGTGTTTAAAGAGTCTGCCCTTTTCAGGTGCTTTCAAAGTTCATTGGAAATGTTTTTGTTGGGTATCACAGCTTTGGGCACAGGCATCTCTACAGTAGCAGGCCCATACAATAGTTTGGCTTTTTCAGAGGGTACTCCATTCTGCCCCTCTTTTACCTTCACCCTGTTCATTTTCACTAAGCACTCTACATTTTGTTCACAAAATATACTTTTGAGAACTATTTTGAGTCATTTCTTGTCAATTTGACAAAATTAAAGAAAAAAATGTAACCCACCATTTCAGGTGTGCATGAAATTTGGTATATGTTAGGAATTATATATTATAAAAACACCCACAAAATTTTGGCCTCATTGCTCAAGTCATTTTTGAGATAAGGACGCCGTTGCCTAATTCTTGGTCACTTTTGTACTAATTTCTTGCCGTTGATGGTCATTTTGAAGTTCCAACTAAACAAATTCCCATTTTACTTTAAATTTGTTTTGTTTACCCCACAACGTTCTAAAAATTAGCATTGGACTGTTTTTGAAGGTGGGGAATCCAAAAATGGCACTCAAGTGCTCCTAGGGTAAGTCTTCATTCTGAATTATTCAGAAGAAAAAAATGTTTCAAAATGTCTCTATGTTTCATTTCGAAAGTCCTTGCAACAAAAGTATTTAATGTACACAGCTGAAAATTTGTATCTTAAGTGTATTAGTCTTAAGGCAATAAGTGACAATAGTTTTGTTTAATTTTGGAGTGTTTTTAATCTCACAGTCAAATTATTGGCCATTTTTTGTGATTTCTTTCAATTTTAAAATAATGTATATTTTATTTAAAAGAACTTAACTCAACTTATGTTATACCATTAATGCTTACTTCCTGAAATTATGGTATAGTGGAGTAACAGTATTTTAAATATCAAAGCTCTAAGATTGAATGATTTATTTTAATAGCATTTTAAAGGGTTATTTTGTAAAATTTGCATAAATTGTCAGCATGTTCAAGAAATTTCCTTCAATTCTGGCCATTTTTTTTAAATTTTCTTCCATTTTGGAAAATTTCTCTGGCAGTAACATCTTAAAGTATTTGTTGCTAATTAATGGTGAAGACAAATTTACAGAAAATGTTGTAGTACTAATAAGTAACATCTTAAACTATTTGTTGCTGATTAATGGTGAAGACACAAATTAACAGAGAATGTTGCAGTACTAAATTTGCGGTCTGTAGTTTCATGTACAATCTAATCATTGGTTCATTTTGGACCTTATTTTTAAAGCATGTAGAAATTTGTTCGCCTCATATTAATTTTTTTGGTGGGACAGGGCCTATATAGCTACACCACTGATTGTTCCTACCCAGGGACATACAATAGCTAAGGTACTTTGTTGAGGGCGGGGTCAAAATTCCTGACAAATTATATGTATGTGAGCTGTCATGAGTATGATTGCATAGCACAAAGCTTAATGGCGTGGGGTGCTAGGGGTGCCAGAGGAATCCCTGGAAGTTTTGGTATTTGGAGGGTAAATTTCGATCAGAATTGGCATAGAATTAATGTTTGTTTTTTAGAAAAAGCTATACCAATCTTTCATACAATACAAGTACAACTATGTATTTCCAGTGGCTTAGCTAAAGGGTGACAGGAGTGGACGGGCAATTTCCCTCTAGCCGTAAAATTTTCCAAAACTTAAGAAATTTGCGAATTCTACTTTGCAAAATAGAAACTACAGTATGTTTTTTTGGTAATCCTGATAAAAGCAATCGAGTCTGAAATTTTTAAAAGTAGGTCTAGAGTTATGAAATTTCTGACTTTTCCTTCAAAACTGATTGAAGTCTTTATTTGCTTTAAACATGACTTTTACTCAAAATTTTCAAAGTATCCCAAATATGCAGTATATATTCAAAATATCCCAAAGTTTCAGCATCGAGGGAGTAGGGGAGGGGTGGGAGGTAGGACTTAAAAGTCTAGCTACGCCACTGCCATTTTCTCAAACTCCCCTCTACCTTCCGTCGGGGCTTGTTTTTGATTTGTCAGGTTTGTCGGATATATAGGAACAATTTATGTGTTAAATAGCATATATTTCAAATTTTATCCCCCATGTTGGAAATACTATACCCCTTCATCGGCATATCTTGGCGCATTGCATGCATTATGAGATAGTTGTTGCTCTCAATAAAATAAATTTTAAAGGGAGGTTGGACAAAAAGTCTAGCTACGCCACTTTCATTTTCTCAAACTCCACAGCCTCCCGTTGGGGATTGGTTTTTTATTTGTCAGGTTTGTCGGATAGGAACATTTTGTGTGTCAAGAACCATATATTTTGGAAAGACTATATATTCCCCTCCCCTTCCTCTCTTCCCCACCGGTATATCTTGGCGCATTGCATGCATTATGAGATTTGTGGCTCTTAATAAAAGAAATTTGATCTTGCCGAAGCTGCAATCCCTATAACACCCACAATTAAAGAGTAGAGTCCTAAAAAACCTATTTTTGTGCAGGTAACAACAGTTGGTTTATGTTCTTGTTTTGTAGATATATGAGCCACCAGGCTGATCCAGCAAACACGACAATTAAAAATCCCGCAATTATTGTAGAACAAAACGTCCAAAAATTTGGACTAAAGGGCTCGACATTGCCGCTCAAGACATAAGAATTATTAATTTTACATGTGTCGGCATAGATTTTAGTAATATTTCAGATGAAAAACTGTTTTGATTACTTCATATTTTATTGTCTCGGTGTCACAACGTAATTTATATACACACAAATGTTTTGTGTTGAAAGTTATTTGCCAAGGAAATTTATCCTTGTACTGTATATGGAAGATCTCCCCACATTTCTCAACAGATATCAAAATTTTCCAACGCAGTCACAATTGAGGGGAGTACCTGACATAAGTTGGACTGGAGTACCTGACAATTTAAGTTGGACAATTTGGAGGGTGTACCCGACACAATTTGAATTGGGGTGTGATACAATTTGGATTACCCGACACAATTTGGATTGGGTTGGGGTGTACCTGACACAATTTGGATTAGGAAGGGGGGTGGGGTGTACCCGACATAAGTTGGACTGGAGTGTGTACCCAACACAATTTGGATTGGGGGGTATACCTGACACAATTTGGATTGGGTGGTGTACCCTACAGTTTGGATTGGGGATGTACCAGACACAATTTGGATTGGGGTTCCCCCGACATACGCTGGATTGGGGTTCCCCCGACATACGCTGGATTGGGGTGCCCCCGACATACGCTGGATTGGGGTGCCCCCGACATACGTTGGATTGGGGTGCCCCCAACATGAGTTGGATCGGGGTGCCCGTGACATGAGTTGGATTAGGGGTGCCTCCGACATAAGTTGGATTAGGGTGCCCTGACATAAGTTGGATTGGGGTGCCCCCCCCCCACATAAGTTGGATTGGGGTATCCCCGACATAAGTTGGGTTGTGGTACCCCGACATAAGTTGGATTGGGGGTGTGACACCCCTAGGTTGTTATGCCCCTTTGCCTACCATTCTTCGCACTGGTATTGCAAAAGGGTTTATATACACTGTTTTATTTGAAAATACTTTACATATTAATATTGAAAATACTTTTACACTGACTTTCACGTACAGAGTTAGTTTGAAAAAGCAAATATTTTGAAAGCAATTTGATAAATATACTGTTTGTGCATTTCAAGTGAAGTCTTATAAGCATTATTAATCGACAATGAATTTTCATTCTGATTTCGTCTATCTGGTTTATAAGGTTAAAAATGTAAAGCATATTTTTTATTGGGAGTGTCAGATTGGGAAGCTGTGCTGCTGCAATTGAAGGTGATACTGAAGGTTTGAATGATTAGTTGGTTAAGAGCATATTTGGTAGATTAGGGTATGGCAAAAGGTGGGTTGGGTAGTAGGTGAAACAGGCATGGAATGAAGCATGTTGGAGGATGGCAGGTAAAGGGGATGGCAATTGAATGTATAGGGTGTGTTGAGGTGATAGTTCGAGGGTTGGGAGGAAAGAATGTCGGGTGGAAGATGGCATAATTATAAGAATTTGGTTCATTAGTACATCCCGTGCTTTAAATTGAGGACACTGGGACTCCCAAATTGATAACAAACTCCATGTCATTCAGCCCACCATTCGATCAAACCCACCATTCACAACTTTCCCGTGTCGACAACGTCCACATTACCCGCCTTAAATCAGGTCACTCACACCCACCTTATTGGCTCCCCACCCCTCCGTAACAATTGCCATTATACCCTCAGTCCATCACGTTCTCCTTGCTAGCCCCCTGTGCAACCTTCCCTCACCCCCCACAACTCAATAGCCGAGCTCTGCCAAAAAAAAAACCCAGATAAAATTATCTTCCTTCATCATGCTTTCCTCTACAGCCATATTTAGTCGTCCTCTCCCACCCACTCTTGTGTCTACTATGTTTTTCACGCATACATTTCTCACAATCCCAGCTTTCTGGCTTTTAGTTCTCGGTGTTTCTCTCAATCTCCCTGTTTACTCTCCTTCCTACCTCTGGAATGATCTAACCTCTTAGGCACAATTTGACCCTAGCTGTCGTGGTGCCCTCAAACAGGGTCCGATACCATGTGGGATAGCATGAAATGGCCTGTGAAACAGGGTGGGATGGCACTTGGTACAAAGGGGGATGGCACTTGGTACAAAGGGGGATGGCATGTGGTACAGGGAGGGGTGGTACAGGGAGGGGGTGGTACAGGGAGGGGTGGTACAGGGAGGGGTGGTACAGGGAGGGATGGCAAGGGGCAGGTGGTACAGGAGGGATGGCAGGGAGGGGGGTGGTACAGGGAGGGGGGTGGTACAGGGAGGGATGGGGTGGTACAGGGAGGGGGGTGGTACAGGGAGGGATGGCACAGGAGGGGTGGTACAGGGAGGGGGTGGTACAGGGAGGGATGGCAGGTGGTACAGGGAGGGATGGCAGGTGGTACAGGGAGGGATGGCAGGTGGTACAGGGAGGGATGGCAGGTGGTACAGGGAGGGATGGCAGGTGGTACAGGGAGGGATGGCAGGTGGTACAGGGAGGGATGGCAGGTGGTACAGGGAGGGATGGCAGGTGGTACAGGGAGGGATGGCAGGTGGTACAGGGAGGGATGGCAGGTGGTACAGGGAGGGATGGCATGTGGTACCGGGAGGGATGGCATGTGGTACCGGGAGGGATGGCATGTGGTACCGGGAGGGATGGCATGTGGGAGGGCAAATGGCTGTTGCTAAGATGGGCCCTTTTCCGATGTGGGGACCCTTTCATGGACCTTTGCTGTTGCTACATGCAAGATGGAGCCCCTTTTCTGATCACCTATCCCTGATGTAAAAACCCTCTTTTGTTTTTACGGGTGAACGGTTTGTGCCCAGGACCCCCACATCGGTTTGTGCCCAGGACCCCCACATATCTAAATCCGGCCCTGTTATCTATGTTGTTACAAGCAAGTCAGGGAATTTAGTTTTTTTAGACATGCAGTTTTAAAGATTGGTGAACACTGCCTACCTGGAGAAAAAGTTCCATTTCAATGATGAGTTGAAAATTTGGATGGAAACCAACTTAGTCGAACACTTTTTCAACAGCCTTTGAAGTTACATAGACCTTACAAAATGTGATTCATTAGTTCCACACTTATCAAACAGAAGAATTGAATACAGATTTGTTATCTTCAATTAGCTATGACCATCATCAATTGAGTTAATGGACAGCATATTTTTAAAGGGACTCTATGAGCAGTTTATTCTACATTCTTGAAAAGAAAAATTAATGTACTGTACATTAACTTTTTTTACTGTGGATAATCATATTTACCAAATTATCCTGAATAAAATAAACTAGATTCACCATGATTAAATTTTGAATGAGCACTTTTCTGAACCAACGCAAGGCCGGTTATGACCCACTGCACAGCAATACTGAATGATTTTTACAGAAATGTTAATACTTTTTTACCTTGTCTGATTTACAAAGGCGTGGTAAAAAAAAAAAAATCCATGTGTTTATAATTCAATCAAACATAATATAATTTTGCCCTTGTGCATAAGTGAAACTGGATTTTTTTTTTTTTTTGAAGGAATTGATCATGTGAACGATCCCTTTTCTCCTGTACAAGAAATTTCTTGAAATATCAAGAAAATTAATTAAGGACAGCTTTCACCTATACAGATAGCATACAGAATGTGGTTATTTAAAGTGTGGCCTACTGTAGAGGTAATTATACATACAGAGTCAAATGACCAACTTGTGAGTTTGTTGCATACAGTATGCTGCCCTTCATACAAAAAAAAACCACATCTGGGTCTGATTGGTTACCTGCATACTTCCAAGAACTTAAATCTTGTTTCCGGTTACTCAGAACTTTGCGTTGCTTCCTTGATTGTAAACAAATCCTTTAATGCCAAAAAATAGGGGTTCATATTTGTCTAGCTCAAAAGCTTTAAAATATTGGTAATACCTGAAAAGTTGACAAGGAAAAAATTAAAACGGAGAGCTAAGCAACTGATCATTTGCATACTTTTTTCAAATATTTTCAACTGAAACTATTAAAGCAACGGTCAACTGCCACTAATTTTGATATAATTGTTTGCATTCTTTTTTATGCAATGTTTCCAGATATAGTTCTCACTTCAAATTTCTTCTTCAAGGAGTGCTGTCCAGAGATTTACTGATAACATCTGCAAATTTTGTGATAGACATAAAAGTTTCTTCATTGTACATGGCATTTACTAATACAATTCGACCACTAATAGACAAATAGAAGGCATAATGTCCAGGCTGTGTGACAGTATAAATGCTGTGCTGTCTTCCACGTCGGGTACCATTTATGTTGCAATGGAGGAAATTGGTGAAAGCATCTGCTCAACGGATGGGCGTATTGATTCCACAGCTTTGTCTGTAAAAATTAAAAGAAAAACAGACATTTCTTACTTTTTCTACCACTACAATACTGAACAAAAGGAAAAACTGCATGATTTGAAACGATTATGACTTCGTCTTATCTAAGATAATGCAAATTGACTACTGTGGTTTTTTAAGAAAGGTTATTTAGCAAGCATGTGCACAGCAAGTAGCTAACACAAATGGAAAAATAAAGTAATACATTTCAGGAATGTTTTGCAGAACTGGTTTTACTGTATCCTATGACAGGTACCAAAATATTGTGTATGATGACCTAAAGGATGTCACAAAATATGAACATATCAGAAGTAGGTAATAGAATAAAGACAAAATGGCCACTCAAACTTAAAAAGAGGCAAAATAATTTATGGACACAATATTTAGAATTCCATTCAAATTGTTTGATTGGTTGAAAATTCAAACACTTACTGCACAATTTGTTGGCTCTTATTTTCAGGTATATATTAATTAAAAACTCGGTGAAGGTCAACACATGTAATAGCCCAGTTGGTTAGTGAGATGGGTTTGGTTCTTTTTCAAACCAATGACGTGAGTTCGAGCCCCGGTAGAATAATTTATTTCAATTTTTGTTTTTATCTTTCACAGTAATTTACATCTAGTGACTACTACTGTAGTATTATCTTACTAATATTTCACTTTCACTTTTTCTTTCTGACAAACACGTTGGAAAAAAAAAAAACTTTATCGTAAAGTTATGCACTGCATGAAACTTCACACACACACACAACATGCCGCTACCTTGACTACAAACATACGGTACATGGATCTTGTGTGGCACACAACCGGAAGTGACGTAAATGTTCTCATCACATAATTCTATTGAGACGAGCCTCCGTCTTTAAAATGTTCTTTAATAAACAGATACACTACTGTACACAAGTTAGCTTGATTAAAAAAAATATTTTTTAGTTTACAAATCAATCCCTTCCTGGTTACTTCTTAATATCAATTCAATTTCAAGAAAATGTATTTACATGTAAACCAACTTTTGCATGAGTACGTACATAAAATATGTTTTAAAAAGAATTGAGATTTACAAAAAATATCAGATATACATTACAAACCCCAGTGAATGGGATTTTACAAATAAAAATAGATAATCTGTGAAGAAATTTAAAATACAGGACTACCTGTACTGTATATTCAAAAGCATGAAATATCTTGATTCTCCTGTTCTCAAAAATTGTGACATCAAAAGCAATGTCAGGCAACACAAAAGACTACAGTAGCTTCAACAGTAATTAATACACTCAGCCATTGATATACATGTAGATGTTAATTGTGTCCATACTTACTGTAGATATAACAGGATCCAGCTTCTGTTGTGTGGGTTCACACTCTTCAAGGTTAAGAAGATGGTTGTCTATCAGTTGCTATCGAAAGTCCAACATGAGCAAAATTGTTGCAATTTCTACTGTGATCCATGGCTGGAAACAAAACATTGACGAGGTTATACATTAAAGTATGATATGTGCTGGAAGTAAAATTGATGTAGGGTGTTAAATGGTTATGAGGGGATCAGAAACTGAAAAAGAACCAATTTCATATTTGAAACGCATTTGCCTAGCTTCTATACCGAAATCAAGAAAAATAATTCCTTGATATCATCGTGAGGACTGCAGATTACCCAATGTCTACATCTGGAACTCGCAACAACAATGTCTTTAATACTAGTAGCTGTTAATACTACACTGCAAATTTTAAGGACAATTTATATTTCAAATCTTCTGGTATATTAAAAGCTAGATAATATGCTAACATGGACAGACAATAAAAGTCATCATTTCTGATTTGTCATACCCAAATGCTGACAACCAATCAATAACTGCTGCTGACATTACTAGCACACTGTACATACACAAACTGTACATACACAAAATGCGTACAGTATACATGTCTATACAAGTATTTTTACGAATTATACTGAGAAGAGATTTCCTCTTTAACTTTAAGCTATGGTACTAGTCTACACTGCTGTTTAATTTTAATAGCCATTTTAATAATTGTAAACAGTTTAGAGTACAACTCTAAGAGATGGAGCCATAAAACTAATTTTCAATCTAGACATACAGAATTTATCACGCATAGCCCCATGCAGCCTAAGTTTATTCTTGAAAATTATGATGCTCCAGATCATGCAGGAATACCTGTACAGTGAACATACAGTGCAGGAGACAATACTGTGCCATATTCAAACTGCCCGATGGTACAGGAACATGGCTGCTAGAAAGTGCCTGCTCAGATTACACGAATGAGTACTATACGCGAGCCATGTAGTATTGCAGGTGCTGCATGACACCGGAAAATGTTTATCTCACTAGCGTGGCTTGGGAGTCTAAGATTACACATAAAAAAGGTCTTAAAATTCAAAAAGCTGTTTTAAAGTAGGAGTGCCTTACATTAAACTGATGATATTATTATGTTGAAGTCCAAGTAATACTTTGTTTATTGTTTAAAAAAAATAAAAGGAGTATCATTGAATACAATTGTTTTGATAATGTCCCCGCTGTGCAGCAAACTTATGAGGTGGAAATATCAATTTCAATGATATCGGACAAAAATTGTGTCATTATTCCAGGGTTATGAATAGAAAATTAAGCATCAGAATCATCAACCATGACTTTACAGCACACTTCCGAAGTTCTGAGGTGGCTAGTCTGCATTCCGTGCACTAAGACACGAACATCTTCGGTGTGAAACTACTTCTTTCTTTGGCGTGTGGCAGCGGGAAAAGTAGATGGATCTTATTTGGCGTAACGGCATGGCAATAAAATATCTACCTTGGCATAAAAAAAAACTATCGCGTGATTTGCGGCATTGGCAAACAGGACACACTGCGTTATTTACCTAAAATACCAATAAATCTTATAGAATATACTAGGCCTATAAAACTAAATAACTTTGAAACAATCACACTTAAAGACACTTTAACTCATAGATTACCTTAGACAAACCATGCAATGACAGCCATTATGGTAGAGGTGAAGTAGGGAGGGTGCAATGCTTAAATATTTCTTCTTTGCTACACCCCTATATATAGTTATGTGTATTCCTGTATCATTGACTTTATATAAATTACAAATAGAATACTATCAACAACTAATGCACTAATGCATTCATTAGTATTATTTTAAAAGTAAAAGCAAATTTTGTCACAAAACCCTTGGCAGTGCACTGACTGAGTGCAGCACACTTATAAGGTCAAATGTGAAATTCACCTGAGAATTCAGCTTAATTTGACATTCGACCTAGGAACTTCGCTGTCTCTTACAGTGAGATTTAAAGTGAACCTGTATTGTATAATTGCAAGCCTATCCATTTCAAGTATTCGGTCATCCAGACACTTTGAACATTAAGGACTCTTTATCAGTGAGCAACACGTACGTGAGCCTACGTACGCACAATAAATTTCACTTCAAAATGATCTATTCTACGATATTTCATCCAAATTTGCAAGAATTTCCTGCAAAAACCCAAGCGAACTTAGAGCTTTAGGCCTGTAAATGTGACTGATAATTTTCACACTGGTATGGTAAACTGATTTGTTTTCACCAGGTTGTTCAGATTTACGCACGTTTCATGTCGTCATCCCGGATACTGGAATATTTACTCTACGTTTTATACCCACATAGGCCTACAGTCATAGGCCAAGAACTAGCTGTATCAAATATTTCAGTAGTACTATTACACTAACCTAAAAGACTTTTGCACTTGCATAACTCGGTGGGCTGAGTAGTGTAAAGTTAGGCCTAACGTTAGTGTAATTTGCCTAGGCCTATACTTTAAAACATATATAAATAATAAAAACAATGAATATAACAGTTGTACTTCATGATCTAACGTTAGGCTAGCTTAGTTTTTAATATCATATAGCTCTAGGCTACATATAATTATAAAAACTAATTCAAAGTGAAGAATTTATATATATATATTTTTTTTTCTCGCTGATTAGGTACTAACACTGCAGTAATTAACAACAACGTAAAATTGTGTTACTAACCTCGACTTCATCGTCTAATTTTCCGTGAATTTCATTAAATGGAAATCGAATCAGGTTTTGCTATACCTCCTGTACATATTCAGATTTTTTTTTTACAGAGTTGATTGCTTCACTGTATCCCCCGTTTGGCCGTGTGAGAGTAATATTAATTTTGGATTTGGTAAATCATGCGTAGGCCTACGTACGTCCGTATGCGTTATGGTTTATACGCGTGACGTACATGCACAGTAAAGAATGTGAGGGCGCTGCGAGTAGAAATGTACCAAATGTCGTGGATGTAAGGGCGCAATATTGGCATGATCTGTTATAAAGCACGCTCTACAGGATATTATATTTTTTCCAGACAAAAGTGTTACAAGAGTATGAATTTCTTTACTACCAATAATATTCTTTAAAAAGCTAATATTATTAATATCATTCATTATCCTGTATTGTTTATCCAGAGTAACAAGATCACTGCTGTTTAATGAAATGGTTAAATTATTGAATCCTGAATACTGGTTTTCCATTTCACAAACAAGGTTTATGCTGAATTTATCATATAAAACATACTGTCTTGCACCATTTTTGTTGCCATCAATAATTATGATGTGTACAGATGGAAAACACTCAGAACAAGTTAATAACAAAACAATCATAAGCATTTGAAGTTTACATTTCTCTTTCAAAAACGTTTCCATTCTGGCTACAAGATGTGAAAGGTTTATTTTATATGTGTAGTATATAGAATAGCTTATTCATTGGCACTATCCTCCATTTTGTCAAAAACATAAGACTTGTTGATCAGCTTGATGAAGTGAAAATAGTTAAGTTGCACATGAAGATGCACTTTGAAAGGTCATTAACTTCCAACTGATACAAAAACCACAGTCTAAAGGATCAAAGTGATAAATAAAAATGAAGTTTACAGCAAAAACTCATCAATGCAAAGTTACAATGAAATTAAAACACCGCTGCAGTGCTTGCATGTCCGTTATTTTGTGAGCAGAAAATATGGTGAGAACACCTGGCTAGTAATTGATTGTGCAATCTAAGCAAAACTCTGTCAAAACAGAAAAGGTACGAAGAAAAGTGATACTGAAATCTGCATGCTCATTTACAAGTTATCAACTTCTGATAAAACAATAGTGTCAACGAAATTGTGATGAGATCTGTGGGTCAATGATGTGGCAGAAGAAAAGACAATGGCTGAAGTTTTGCTTTTGTATAATCATCTCATCTATAGGTGCAGAATATTTCACTTTTGAAAATACCAGGATTTAGTTATGTCAAATCTGTGGGATTTTTGGGAATACTCTGTATTGTTCTGAAGACAATAATCTTTAACCCTTTAATGCTGTACAATGTGAAGTGAGCATTAATGAGTGCTGAATATCTAGGGGTATAATAACACACAATAGAAACTTAATGACTTAAAGAAACTTAAGAATAGAAACAAAATAGAAACTATTTCAAGACATTTTGGTGCACATATAAATCATTTCTACCATGATATGATTTTCTAGGCTCATGTCAATTTGATTGATAATGTATCACTTTTCATCCCATGCACCTACAAGAAATTTGAAGGGGCATAAGGGGAAAACATACTTTTTTTAAGAGAACAAGTGCCCCTTTTAAGAGCAGAAATATGCTTTTTCAATTGTTGAAAAACTAGCTTTCCTTGCCCAGAGATTATATACCTGATCACTTCATTAAAGGAGACATAAAGTCTGACATAATCCTTATTTCATATGATAGAATTAAAAGTAACAAATTTTTCTGACCAAGTTTCATACCCACTTAGCAACCTAATACAATTTGTATAATTATTCAAAAAATTAATTCTACTAGTAAATAGTACTCTGGGAGCCGCCATTCTGATTTCAAATCATGCAGATTATGATGGCATCAGCCCAGCAGGATGTTGGAATGCTTTGTATTTCTTTATAATCTACCTCAAGATTTCTAGGTTATGAGAAAATGTTTTCTTATGTAAAGGTCAAGGAAATGTTTGTGTACACATGAAATTAACTAAACATTCTGTTAAAATTTTGTGTCTCATCATTTTGGAATAAAAACTTTAATCACATTTATAAAGAAATACATTAAATTCCTTTTGTCCCTATAGAGGGATTTCATCACATGACTCTAACTAAACTGGACTCCATTTTGAAGCACAGCGGCATTGTTGCATTTTACGCATCTTCACACAGCTCAGTCACATCACATGTACATCAAACATACTACATACTAACCTACCAGTACCACTTCAGCGAATTTGACTGATTGCAGTTTTTGCTCGCTTCCGATTTTTCATCATATTTTCCTTAAGTAAGTTATATTTTCAGCAGGTATACGAAGAGTAACTTTAACGTTAACGCCATCCAATTGTTTGTTATCTTAGACAAAGCCTACATACCTAATATAAAGTGCTCACTGCAAATCATAGTGTGTAAGGCCTACTGTAGGTTGAAAGCCGTTGCGTCATACAGCAGAAACTCACTTCGAACGTCGATCAGGACCAGATGGAAAAGGAGAAAATCTTTTTTTATTCCCCCACACACATATATTAGTGCAACCAACAGCGCAGCAAGATTCCGGCATAATTATCTTTAAAAGATAATCTTATATAACAACATGCAAATGTATGCAAGTTTAATTAAGTGTACAGCAGACGACATTAGTTTCGTCCAACAAAATGGCGATGTAAACAAAGTCATGTGACCTCATGACATCAGCTGAAACACCCTTATTGGGGAAATTATGTCATGCACAATACCTCAATAGAGAATTAAACAAAATGGCAGCCTCTATGTGTCAACTTCTAACATGAATAACTTGAGATAGAAATAAAATTTTGACTTGCTGGTTTTGGTAGTTGGTTACAATTTGTATTTTCCATCATATGATATAATGATTGTATCAGACTTTATGTCTCCTTCAAAGAAAGAAGCACAAATATTATCTTAAAAGAGACTACAATTGCAAAACTTTGCAAGCTTTATAGGCATAAACTCTTGTTTTTAAAATCTTCACAAAGAAACGCCTTATTACATTCCTACATTGAAACAAATACTCTAGATATTACGTTTATGCAAAAGAATATAAATAAGTTCAATTAAGGTAGTAGTAGGGCTCCCGGTAAACCTTTAAAAACCTTTATTAACAAATTGAACCTTTATTCCTTTCAAAATAACCTTTAAAACCTTTAAAAACCTTTTTTTTTTTAAAGTTAAGTAAGATAAATGATTGGAGTGCCAAGGTTTTAGCTTCATTGGTAAGTATACACATCCATTTAATAGCATATCTGTTCTCAACACACATTTAAAAAGTAGCAGGATCAAAACAAAATTTCCAAGTTCACGTAAGTAATGGACTTTTGGCTCCACCAACTGCCTTTTGCCCCAGAATATGCTCATTGTATGAAAATTTATTCCATGAGTTAACCTTTATAAACCTTTTTATTTAAATTCAAAACCTTAAAAACCTTTATTTCAACTTTTCCAACCTTTAAAAAAACCTTTATTTTAAAAACGAGTTACTGGGAGGCCTGTATAGTGTTAGAAGTCAATAGCTCTTCCCAATCAAGTAATTCATACCATATGCAGTATATTGTTACTAGTCTATATGTTATTTTTGATTAACATTAAAGGTATATATATGGACAGGTAGAGATTTTACCATAAATATGTTCCTTTTAACTGAACATTTCTTTAACATATTTCTATCAAATATTTCCACTCATTTCCGAGATATTCGCGAAAAAGTGAAAAAAAGACGTGTGACGTAAGAATAAGCACCAGTGCCTACATACAATGCATAACTTTCACTGTAGTGAATCGCTCTGTCAGCCGTAATGGATGGCAGGCTGCATCAAAACATCATTTGCCAAAGTTGAACCTCTTTACTAGGGCTTTACCGCTTAAACTTGCTAACTACGAATGGTATTCTTAATTAATGTGTGACATTTTCTTGTGGGTAAAGAGGAAATATCGATTTAACTTCAGTTCCAGTGGGCCTTCTTTATGATCGACCAATTCGTTACACCAGACCGTAAGTACTACTGTATGGCACACTGTAACTAGCTTTCACATAATGTTAGTGCATATTTACAACTATTTTTGGAACAAAATTACGAATCCGCATAAATGATTGCCCAAAAGTGGTTACCAATGAATGTAATTTAAAAAACTTATGCTTCATTTATTAAGTGAGTAAACGAATGGGGAAAGGGAAAACTGAAAGTTTATGGAGAATTTCTACAGGTTATCGTACCATTGTGTGTCATTCAATCAGAGTGAATCATGTGATGTAATGTCCTAACCTCATGTCACAAAAAAACCAATACGTAATGAACATTTATTTGGAGACCTAAAAATAAGCTGGATTTTTCACATTTTGTGATTAATTTTGTAGGAAAGTGTTTGTGGTGAGTGTTTATGAACTTGGCATTTGTATCATTTTATGCAAAGTGGTTGCTACTTATCCTTTAAGAAAGTTTTCATAATTACCATGATTTGCTTGTCTTGATCTATTCATGTCTTTAAGTCTTGATCTATGCCTGACACAGCTTTTATTTTGCAAAATGGATTTCTATTGGCATGGAGGACTGGTTTGACTAATTACCAACACAAATAATTCCAATAGAAAATGTTTCCTTATTTTACGGAAAGTAATCGGCTGTCACTGAATTACTTTTCTTTTGCATACAAAGTATGATCTACTCAGAAATTTGTATTAGATAATTTGTAGTATATTCTCAAAGTATGACCACATGATAAGATTTGTGAATTCATCCAATTGAGATGTATGCTTACCACCTCCTTGTGTTTTATAACCTTTAGTAACTTGCTCCCTTTTGTAAAATTCAACTTCATGAAAGAATTTTGCAGGAATTTCATTACTTAAGTTTAAGAGCTGATGTGAGCTTATCTGCACAATAAAAAAAAATAGCCTTTAATTTTTGTATATTTACAGGCGAGTTATTTTGCAAGTGGAGACAGAAATATGCAATACAATTGATATCTGCACATAGACTGATAAGTCAATCAATATAACCATTGGGAAGTGATGTTATTATTATGAAACATAATTACCGGGAATTCAAGCAATTTCCTCCCGACAAGATAAAATTTTAAACCAAAAGTGTCCAAGATGCAATATAGTGGAAATTTTGATGTGTAAGAACACTTGTTTTTTTGTATAAAAAACATAATTTTGTAAAACACAACCATATATCACAAATGTAAAGTAAATTGTTAATTACTTTTTAAGCATAAAACATTGAGATACGTAGAGGTTGATGATAAAACTGATTCAAAGATACGATTGGAAATTATGTTTATCTGGTAGATTTAATTTCATTACTTCTCAGCATAATCTCGAGCATGAGAAATCGGCTAATGATGATTTTCTTTTGCATTTATAGTATAAGACATGAAATCAGTAAACTACACCTGGTATCGCTGGAAAGAAGCCTATTGCTTTGACAGCGAAGTGATAAAACAACCAAAGTATGATCTGCTCACAACACTTAAGATATAGTCGCAGCACGTGAATTCATCAACTTGAGATGTACATTTTTACAATAGCTATGCTGCTTCCTTGTCCTGATACAAAAGGTACTCCCTTTTTAAATCCTAACTTCTCTAGAGGTATTTTATTGGTTCAATTTAAGTGTTGTTTGTGTATCCACACAATCAGAATGAGTATTAGCATATATTAGGTTTTTTGGTATATACCTATATAATGAAAAAAATGTCCTAAGGTTTTATTTAGATACAATTTAAACATAGTAGAACATGTGCAATGAATGTTTTATTGGTACTGAAAACCTATTATTCTGTAAAAAGTCACAATCATGAACATAGAAAAATGGTGACTAAAATAAAGAGCTTCAAAAATGTGAAAGAATGAACTTGAAAGTCATTATCTAATAGGTTGGATTGAGCACCTTATTCACCATAGTAAATTGTCTGTAAGGGGAAAAGGTACGTTTGTTTACCGTTTACCAGCCACTGGTGAATTAAAATAGGAGTGGGAGGTGAGGAACTCTCCCAAGGAAATAGCAGGGTAATATAAGATTTTCAGTGAGAAATAAAATAGTTTAATTGATATTTTCAATGAAAGAAAAACTAGACCATAAATGAGTAAATAAATGAGCAGATACAAACTTGATTATAATGAATATCATCTACATAGAACAAGGGCATGCACATAGGCCTACCAGGGGTGGTGGAGCATTCCAAATATGGGGTGTTGGGTTGGAGAGGTCTAAGGGCTAACAATTCTTAATGACTCGTAAAATCATCAAGTGTTACTACCTTAGGATATGTCGTGGAGCAAATCTTCCTTTTTTTGCATATACAGCAAGAGAGAATCAAGATTAATGAAAGAGTAAGCCCTGAAGCACCTAAGGAAATGAACATGATTGAAAGTGTGGTAAACTGTTCCACTACTGATCTAGAGGATATGGGGTACTTTTGTATCCAAAGAATTGAGAAGATGTTTCTGTCACATGATCAATCGATGAAAACGAAGTCACATGATGAAATAACTATCCTTACGAGGAATAGTCCATCAATCATTCATGGGTTTTGCACAAAGTTCTCCCAAACATATAATGTGTATTTTTTATTTGAATCCGCCAAGGACTAATCTGATTCGCATCACTGAACAGCAGTTATGTGTCTTGAGCCCAAGATGAATGACCTATTGTGTACAGTATAACAGTAGCTGGTTGCTAACATGTGAACTGTGAATAGACTATGAAGATGTTGTCAGTAAAGAAGGTATACATTACCCCTGTGTTGTGTATGGTGTAACAATACCTGGATGTTAGTCAATGAATTGTGAAGTCTCTCTCAGTTGAATGGTGTGGATTACCCCTGATTTTGAGAAAATCGAGGGTGTCGGGTTGGAGGTGTCTAAGGGCCAAAAAATCTTAATGAAAATCTTTTCTTCTTTAACCAAAGATGGTGTAAATCAATTCATTTGTTCATCTGCTGTATGCTCCATGGTCTGCAGAAACTTCCTATTGTCTGAGGTTGTATTGTATTCTGCATGGTGTGTAAATGGAACCACTTTTTCTTCTGATGTTTGGTATAGGTGCGGGCTGTGGAAGAAGCCAGCTTTTCTGAGAATGATGTGAGTGCTTGGCGGTCTGTGAAGGTGAAAGGAGCAAATGTTTTTGTTGTATTATGGGTGGGAAAAGTCCCTATGTTTGCTATGGCAACCTCTTCTCTTCTACTTTTTGAGGCAACACACTTTATGTCTGAAATGTTTAACGAATTGAGACTTTTGCTTCTCATGTGAAGTTCTGATACTCCAGGTATGTGATCTACATTGATGGAGATTTCATATTCTTCCCAACTGCCCATAAATTGATTTTTGTCATCAGATGATATGATCCAAGTTACATTCATCATGGGAGGAACAGTCAAACATGTGACCCTTATCACATTGTTGGAAATCTTGTCCAACTATAGCTCCACCATTATGTCATTGCTGATTGAAAATGGTCCAATAGGGCACACCTCTTTCACTTGAACAATTTGATGCATGTCACCAAGAAAGCAGTAATATGGACCTGCATTACTGTAAAGTACTTGATTGATGATAAGATCCTGACCATTTTGTTGGAGAATTGTTACATCTTAATACAACCAGTATGTAGTGCCTAGGCTTGCTGGAACATTGCAAGACAAAAGTAACCATTTCATTTTCAAACACAGACAAACCTTGGTCAGATGTGCAATATTCTGATCTACCAACGGTACTATGAATGTTCAACTCTGGAAAAACAGACACTGTGACAGAACTTGAAACACACAAACTCAGAAAGTTCTTCGCAAAACAAGCTTTGCAAGTGACATTGGTTACTCCATTTGCAAACAATAGATGGGTAAGAATGATGAATTGTGGTTAAGATCCAATAACAGTACTCTTGTCTCTTTTATCTATTATTTTATAATTTTCATTCACAGTGACAAGTAAGTTTCCATTCATGGTAATCTCACCTCACCTAATCTCTTCAGGGCTCCTGGTCCATAAGGCTGCAGTGCACTCTCTCCACTGGACTCTGTTATTTGCAATTTGTCTGGCTTATGTCCACGAGCTCCATCCCATCACATTTCTCTCCTTCTCGACTGTCCTTCTCCAGGTCGTTCTAGGATGACCAACTTTCTTTCTCCCCTCTGGTTTCCACGTCATGACCAATCCACCTCCACCTTCTTCTTTTTACTTCAGTGCTGATTTTGTCATGTATAGTGATTCTCAGTATTTCATCGTTAGATTTTACATATGGCCATCTGATCTTCAAAATTCTCCTGTAGCATTTGAACATAAATATATCCAGCTTTTTATTATCAACTACATTAATTCTCTATGTCTCACAACCATACAAGAGTACAGACTTAACAAGAGAGTTAAACAGTCGTATTTATGTATATATTGAGAATGTGCTTGAGTTCCATATCCTATTCAATTTCATAAAAGTTACTCTTGCTTTAGAGATTTTGTTTTGGATATCTTCCTCGCCACAACATTGTAAGCTTACTGTTGCACCAAGGTATCTGAACTTGTTTATTTCATTTACTTGTTGGTTATTGATATAAACTTTGTTTGCACATTTGCTGTTAACTTTTATTTTGTCTATTTCAGGGTCACATGTTCTGTTAGAAACTGGAAAAACAGGATCTGGTCTATTCAGTCTCTCCTCCAAATGCTCTTTCCACCTCACTTTTTTCCTTTTCATCCGTTAATATATTCCCATCCTTGTCTCTTATAGCACTCCCAACCTTGGTCCTTTCATTGCAAATTGTTTTGGTTATCTTGTAAAGCTCTCTCATTCTGCCATTACTAGCTGCTCCCTCTGCAGATGTAGCAAGGTCGAGAGAGAGAGAGTTAAACACACAATTACAATGACGGGGTCGTCGCCTGCGTATTCGGTTATGATAGTACAAATGCCATCACGAAACGCTTAATACGACCCGGACGAGAACACAGGTACGACGTACGGACAGACATAACATTGACAACCAAGTCAATGTCCATGGCCTTTGATAACCAGTTGTGGTGCACTGGCGGGTAGCAAGGTCATCAACCCACTTTCTTTTATCTCTTTTTAAGCTTTTCTTCACATCTTTTGTCTTTTTTAGCATACTTAGCTCTCATAATATCTTTAACTCTAATTGACTTGCCATTCTCATTCTTAACCTTCAGCTGTTTTCTTTTCTCAACACATTTCCAACTTTCTCGGCTGATCCATGGCTTTTGGCCCTTCTTTTTGTACCCAAGGACCTTTTTAGCAGCGCCATTGTATACCTCTTCAAATGGCTGCCACTTAATCTCGACTTCTTCAATGTTATCAGGTACTTCAGTCTCACCACAGCAGTCTTATAAAACTTTATATCTATTTCATAGTTCAACCTAAAACTCTTCTCTGATTGCTGGTTGCTGTAACTTGATGGTATCATACTTGGGCCGACATGTCTTTGTTATCAGTTTTCCTTTCAGTTTCAATTGAATCCTGGTCTATATCAAGTGGTGATCACTTGAAATGTCAGCCCCTCTCATTATTCTTGTGTCTAATATGGAGGTTAATGTGTTGCTTTGTTACAAGTACATGATCAATTTGGTCCTTTGTCCTCCCTCCTGGGGAAGTCCAGGTCTGTTATGAATGAGTTTTATGTGGAAAAATTGTGCCAGTCACCAATAAATTGTTGATACCACAGAAGTCCAGAAGCCTTTCACCATTAGCATTCCTTTCACCAATGCTATGCCTTCCAATAACATGATCATAACCATCATTATTACATCCTATTTTGGCATTCAAGTAATTATTAGGTCATGCTTGGGAACACCATCTACCAGGGCTTGTAACTGATCATAAAAAGCGTCCTTGTCTTCATCAGTTGCATCATTTGTTGGAGCATAAACTTGAATGATTGACAATTTAATATACTTTGAGAAAAACCTTGCGTAAATCAAACCTCTCATTTATAGGTTTCCATTCTAATAGTGTCTGTTCAGCTTTCTTTTTGATGACATGAATGCAACTCCCTGATAATGCATTTCATCATCTCTGCCCGAAAATAAAATACTTTCACTAGTAGTCAGCTTGACTTTACCAAAGCCCGTCCACCTACATTCACTTATACCAAGAATGCCAATATTATACTGCTCCATCTCTTTGGCGAGTTGAGTTGCTTTTCCAATTGAGAAGAGCGATCTTACATTCCAGCACCCTATAAACAGATAAAAATGCTGCTGGTGGGTTTAATAATTGACGTCATCAACCCATGAACTTCCTTGTGGCTTTCAGCCATTGGCGTTATGTTATCCGCAAACCTCAGATTGTTATCTTCATAGATTTGGATCGTCATACTCCCAAAGCCAATGATATTACCAGCATTAGCTAGTGCACTTGCAGTTTCCGTAACAATTGAATAAGCTGAATGGGTTGTTAGCCCATTGCAGCAGGTTTTGTTTCAGGATTTTCCTTCCCTTAGCCAGAGCCTTGTTAGCCTAGCACCGTTTGAAACTAGTTACCAGGGTGAACCACGAGGAGAGGTAAGGTTGACTTGGGTGAACTATGGGTCATCGACAGGCTAATGAATTTGCTTTTCACTCACCAAGGTGAGCTAGTGGACCCCAATACCACTGGCTGTGGTACCGGGCGCATGAACACCTCAATCCCCCCAAATGGTAATATACAATGGACAATTAAGAATCTGGAAAGTTGATGCTACATCTTGTAACACTTTTTTGTGTGTTGTACAACACAACTGATATCGGACCATTTTTGTATCAACGAATCAGAATAATAACAGTTGGGTATGATGCAAGACACAGTCTTTTGAAAGGCACAGTCCTTTTAGAAAACAAAATGAGTGGATTCAATTGATGATTGTAAGGCAGAGTTGAAATTAATTTTTTATCTTTGTTTCCTCAGATTGTGATGATTATGCATAATATGCCATGATTTATCTTTTGTAATTTGATTTTGCAGTGTATGAAAAATGCCAAATGGGTGAAGGAATTGATGATATCTGTAAACAAATATGTTAACAATGACAGAAATTCACTTTTAATTGCTTATTGAAAGTTTAAATTAGAAAGTATTTTCAATATTTTTCTAGCCATGATATTTTACATGTATGATTTAACTTTTATATTGATGGCATTTTTGATGAAATTGTGCCACTATGGCAAAACTATAGTAAACATATCTAAAAAGACAATAAAGTTTTTTTGTAATTGTATTGGGATTGTTGTTTTTTACAGCTCTTTGGTTCCAGCACAGGTCTGGCATGCAACCCATATAGGGAGACCTTACCCTAATCTTCTGTCACCCAAAAGCTTAGGTGATAAGCAGACAACACATCCCAAACTATATCAAAACATTGTGATCTATCACCTGACTGACAGTTGAAACAATGGTGCAGCTTAAATCTTTGGAGCATATACAGAATTTGTTGCTCTGTGCCCCATAAACAATGCATGACAGTGCAGTGATTACAATGAAGGGAATGATGAAGGCAGTGGTGCCTATTGTAAGGGAGAAATCACCCCTCTATGGGGGGGGTGTATTATTTATTCAAGGAAATTAGCCATGGGGATGTTAAAATGTTACACATCTATGATTGTTCTATCATGTACTAACACAGTTGAAATTAAATCTGAATATATTTGTTGTGGAATCAAAAGAATTTTTAAATGATGTATATCCACATAAGATGGTTTCACTTCAGCAACATAATCCTAGTTCCTTTGTGGTGGTGGTGGAGATGAAGAGGAAGGGAGAACACTACATAGGCATAAGGAAGTAAGATTTTTTCAGGGCAAATGGAAATTGTCCACATATGTAATGTTATTGATATATATTCCAGGCATGTCTTTGTCTAAAATTTGCTTATACATTTCCCTGAAATTACTTTATTTTGGGAGGAAAGTAAGCTGTTTGGGGAGCAATTGTTCCTCAGCACCACCCTCCTATGCCTATATTCAAAGGCCAGGATATACAGAGAGGCCAGAATATACAGAGGGGTCAGGATATACAGAGGGGCCAGGATATACAGAGAGGCTAAGATATACAGAGGGGCCAGGATATACAGAGGGGCCAGAATATACAGAGGGGCCAGGATATACAGAGGGGCCAGGATATACAGAGGGGCCAGGTTATACAGAGGGGCCAGGATATACAGAGGGGCCAGGATATACAGAGGGGCCAAGATATACAGAGGGGCCAGAATATACAGAGGGGCCAGGATATACAGAGGGGCCAAAAAAGGCTTCCAAACAATGTTATGTTTCCTTCTCAGGAACTATAATCACAACTGAATCTATTTCCTAATTTCAAACGCCTAGATGACCACGGGGCAGCTATGATATGAGCCTTACAAACTGGGGGCAGGGAGAATGATCATCTCAAGTAAATAATTGCTGTAAACTTTATCTCCTTCACATAGTTTTATGGGCCCTTCTACTATAGGCATCTGCGGCTGTGCAAATTACCACCTTCTTCCTCCTCGATCTCCACCTGCACACAGGAGATTTCAGTTATAGCTGAGTTTGTGACATCTTATGTGGATGTAGATCATCCACTAATAATGTTTTTTCTTGCTTTCTACAGAAGAAAGGAAATGGATCATTTTTTGGTTCCGATGCGAAAGCATCAGGAACCTATGCGGTTATGATGGTGTATGCTCGTAAACGCGATATTTTCAGAACAATATAATGGATTCATGTCATATGGGGTACACACATAGACCGTAGATGTGCCCTATTATTTTTTGATGGTGATGTCATGCATATTAATGAGTAGGCAGGGCTTAATGTAAGATTGTTGAAATGTTTAGAGTTTTACAATTACACGTCTGTTTTGTTTCATATTTGGTGTAATTATGATGTTAGCTGGTGTGTACATGTTTATGATGTAAAAAGCATATATGCATAGTGTGCGGGGCTTAGTATGATTTTGTAAACAAAAAGCTTCAAACACGATATCTCAAAAACTATGAACTGGATTCACATCATGTGTGGTACACAGATAGTTCATGATCTACAGATGTGCCATAATGTTTTTGGTGGTGATTATATGCATATTAATAAGTAGGCAGGCTTAAAGTGAGACTTTGAAAAGTGATAAATGAGCAACTGTCCGTTTTTCGTCATATTAGGCATGATAATTTTTGTTGGTTATTGTGTACATGCTTATGTTATCAACAGATGTCATTAATTTGCATGGTGGTCGTGGCTTAGTTTGAAATTGTTAAATGATGTAAACACAATATCTCATTGAGTATTATGCTAAATGTAGTACACAGATAGGTCATGGTCTGAGCTGTCTGTACATATATTCTAATGTTGTGGTAGTGATGTCCTGAATATTAATGAGCATAAGCAGGGCTTACTGAAAAATTCTTGAAATAGGATAAATGAGCAACTGGTTTTGCATCATACTATAATAATTAATGTTCTTAATTATTGTGCAAATGCTATTGTTGTCAACATTTGCATTGATCTACATGGTGGGTGTGGCCTATGAATAAATATCATGGAACAAATATTTCTGCATGATATGCAATGACATGACAGTTAATACAAATTGTGCAAATCAATCAGCTTATGAAAAACAAAAGCATCGGAACTACAAACCTTTTGGTTGTGGTTGAGTCAATAACATATTGGTAATGTATATTTCGCATAAAAGTTTCTTTGAAAGCCTTTTTATGTCAGTGTGTTATCAGTAGCAATGCAGAGCCTTTTCCTATGACTTTCCATCCCAAAGTAGATTCCTGTTTCCCTTACTTGGTACACAATGTATAAATAAATGTAAGTTTCTATGGGATTTGCCACTTTACATGTAGGTAAAAATTTATCCAGAAATTATAGTTATGGGACCCACATCTTATCTATTCACAGGTGACCACTCTTACTTTATTCAGGGGCCCACACCTTATCTTTTCAGGGGCCCATACTTTATCAATTAAGGGTACACACCTGATCTATTCAGTGGCCCACACATTATCTATTCAGGGGCCCACACCTTATCAATTAAGGGCCCACACCTTATCAATTAAGGGCCCACACCTTATCAATTAAGGGTTCACACCTTATCAATTAAGGGTCCACACATCTATTCAGGGGCCCACACCTTATTTATTCAGAGGCCCACATCTTATATATTCAGAAGCCCACATATTATCTATTCAGGGGCCCCACACCTTATCTATTCAGGGGCCCACACCTTATTTATTCAGGGGCCATTAGAACTTCCAGCAGGTCTACTTATATCTTCCCTGTGATCCTATTAATCACATACAAAACAATCTTAATATTCAATGACGTTCTTCTTGTGGTCAACCATACATAGGAAGTCCTGAAATATCTTTTATAGAAATCCACAATGTTGCAGTTTTCTTTTCTTTCCATAACTTTTGTTATGTTTATTGATAGTAGAAATAATTCTTGTTTAACATCCTGTCTATTGTCAATCAATTCCCAGCTTTCTTTGATGGGGGATAACGGAAACTGCTAGTTTCATATTGAAACAAAAGATCTGAAACAACTGATATTCATCTATGTCATGTTAGTTGCCATGGCATGTAAAATTGAAGTAATCATTTTATGGTTTTGATCAATTGTTTGATGGGAAATGCCCATTTTCTTTAAATTTAGCCATGACAGTAATGAAGGTATTTTCACAAGTTTTTATAAGTTTCCCCTAGTAAAGATATTTTTCCCAGATGTATTTCAAATTCGAAAACTGTAACATTACATAAGGCTTTAACGTTAGGATAGCAAAGAATCATGGGAAATATCACAAAATGGCGGCTTCCATGTAGCAAATGTTCCTATTAATAGGAACATTTATGTTCCCATTAATAGGCATGCTACTAGGCTGTCAAGTATTTCCTTTACTTTAAATGGAACTTTACTCATCACTGTGGACAAATATGGTGATATGAAATTTGAGGATAAACCTGGTGAATTTATGAGTGACAAAGCAAACATATACGGTGAAGCAAAGGTGACCATCAATACTTTTGTTAACTTGACCAATGGAAATTATTTTGTAACTTGCAAAGCATGTTTTGTAAGGGGTGTGAGGTTCTGCATTTCAGAACTTATAATTATAGAGGTTTATCCAAAATGTAACGGTGAAAACAAGAGGGGTGTTCTTTAGGCAGAAGATGGTTCAAAATATTGAGAGGGTTAATGTTGAATAATTATAATTATTCAACATAGCCCTAATTATTTATTATTAAGTGATACAAGAAGTGATAATCTGATACATATCATTTTCACTGTTTCTTGATTGGCTTGTTAGTATATAAGTGAACATTTCGACCACTTACAAACAGTGAATTGTGTTGAATATTCATACCAGCATTAACATGATTCCTGGCCTTTAACACTTATGACATTTACATAAGTCCTGTTTTTGGCGCAATTGATGACCGCAATTAAAAAGTTCATTTCATTTATAAGTTGCTAATTATATAAATTTGTACTATGTTTAATCATTTTCAAAGAAATGGACAATATGGTAACACAAAACAACTTCCTTAGTTGCTCTTCGATAAATGGATCATATCAATGATTAACAATAGCAGTGCTCTCTATCACAGAAAGAAACATGTACTGTAGATTACCAAAGCATATGGATTTAGTGACTACTAAGATAAAGGTGGATCACGATAGGTTCATGCAAGTCATATGGATAGAAGTGTATGCGTAGCACTTGGGCATTATGAGAAGCCACCACCCACATCTATGCAACTTTTACAATATCATACAAATAAAATTTTAGGTGTTTATTCAACTTTTTAAATTAAATTGAAATATTGTCAAAAGCATCAAAAATTTTTGGGAAGAAATTTTCAAAAAGCATGGTTTGAAAATAGGGAGAAGAATTCATCAATAGTGATATGCAACTTAAACATATCAAACTTACAGACATCTTAGTTCCTGTATTTTCCTGGGGTACTTGTAACACCACCCCACCCACATAGTTTACTTGGGAATTTTAGTGTTTCATTTAAACCCCCATTAGGGGTTCTTCCCAAATTCCCCCTCCCCACTATCTCTTTCCTGGATGAGAACTGCAATCCCGTGACTGCAAGACTTGATTAGGTAAGAGAAAGATCTAGAAATACAGATTTACCAATTATGTAATTGATTAAAAATACTTTTTAGCCATTAAGACACTTGAGACCTGTGCTTATGCCCTGTTTAATTGGCTAGTGAGAGTCAATGGCTCTCCTACTGAAGGAGAGGACAGTCTGTCACATTCTAACTTCCTATCAATACATGGTGTTCTTTTATTAGTTTTTCACTTAGTGGTCTGCTCGATAGGGGAAGGGGGTGTATTCAAATGGGGGTTCCACCACTGTCCCCTCCCCCTTCTCTTCCTGGATGAGAACTGCAATCCTAGTACTGCAGGCTTTGATTATGTTTGAACAAGATCTAGAAATGCAGAATTATTAACTGAATTTAAGATAAGTTGAATCCTTTCAAGCCATGAAGTTGACCCATAAGCCCTGTGTGTATTCCAAGTGCAACTTGAATTGGCCTGTGAGAGTCAATGGCTCTCCTAGGAGAGGTCAGTCTCAGTGGCATAACTAAAGGGCGCAGAAGGGGCAGCCACCAACCCTTATTGGGCCCGGCCCATAAAGGGGGACCCCCATAACAAATATATATCATTATACCTATATACCACAGGGGGCCGTGGGCCCAACTCACTCCTGGCCCATAGGGCCCTACCTACGCCACTGGTCAGTCTGTCACATTTTAACTTCCCATCAATACGTGGTGCTCCTTTATCAGTTTATTACTGCGTAGACCATCTGTTAGCCACCGCATTTCATTAAAGTTTCAAATCAATAATTGGATATTTTCCCAACTGCTTCAGTGCAAAATACTTGAATACACAGGCTGCTAATCAATATTGTTTCATTTCAAAATAGATTAAATGGATACCAAGCAGTTTTTCAATAGCACTTCCTTACTTTCCAATTACCATATACAGCAGATAATTAATGACCAATTCATTCTCAATCATTATCTGATTAAGATAGGCCTACGGACTTCTGAATGCAATTAAAGTTAAACAGTTTCTTTAAAGTAGGTTTTGAGATCTTTATAACTTGTGAGCTCTAAAACACACCTGTCACCAAATAAGAATGTTTGTGTTTGATATCAGTGAGCACTTATTTACTTCTGGAAGCAACATGCTTTGCAGTGAATGACTCCATGGTGAGTCGATGAAGGCGAGTAAACACACAATTACAATGACGGGGTTGTCGCCTGCGTATTCGGATATGATAGTAACAATGCTATCACGAAACGCTTAATATGACCCGGACGAGAACACAGGTACGATGTACGGACAGACATAACATTGACAAACAAGTCAATGTCCACGGCCTTTGATAACCAGTTGTGGTGCACGGGGTATCTACCCAACCCAGGCTTGAACCCAGGGCCTCGTGGTCTGTAGACATGTATTATAACTGCTACACCATCAGACTGGCTTTTATAGTCCAAGCTCATTCATTAACATCTATGAAGTACCAATAATAAGAACTCTCAAGGACACTTTATCAGCAAGAGAATTCTTTTGAATGACAAGCAGTAAGACGGTCAATGTCAGCCCCCTTTTTAGTCAAACTGACCATGTACAGTCCAGTCCACATTCCCAAAAGGGAATTCAGGAGATGTTTTGTTATAATAACCCACAATGCATCTTTTCAAGTTCAAATCGCTTTAAAGAAATACATAACGATTAAATAGATTTAAGCCAAAGGTAGAGAAAATGCATGCAAAATATTCAAATTTTATTGGTGTAACAGAACAATGAAATCATTTTCACCAGCGGAAATTTGACTTTCACCTGGGAATTTAAGGTAATCATTAAAGATGATTTCAATATTTTTTGAAGAGCAGATTATAGCATTTTAATCACTAGCAAAAGCTAAAATTATTCAGAAATATTAATTCCAGTATCATTTTCAAAGTATACAACTTTAGAATTACAGAATTTGACAAGCAAAAAATATAGATAGATAACAGCTGAACTTATAAGCAACAATTTAAATATGGTCACTGTGCATGTCTAGATCAGATGATCTCCGATTAGGAGCGTGGACCAGACTAATGTAGTTACTGTATTTGACAATTATTGCTGTCATTCTTTACCCCTTTTCCTCCAACTGTATCATCTGAGATATATGATATTGCATACTTAATTGTGGGATGTCATCAGTGTGTGATGGAGGAGGTTGTGACCACCTAAATCTATTCAACTTGCATTTCTGACTCACTTCATCATGCAATAAAGTGATTAATAACTGATTTATTTTTATGACTGATTTCAGTATTTTGTGACCAAAATAATTTTATGACCAATTTATTTGTTATGACTGATTTATTTTATGACTGCTCTTTTCCTAATCTCTTACTAATTTGCAGGTCA
Source organism: Chiridota heheva (assembly GCA_020152595.1). Lineage (NCBI taxonomy): Eukaryota > Metazoa > Echinodermata > Holothuroidea > Apodida > Chiridotidae > Chiridota > Chiridota heheva. The sequence continues at coordinate 1,757,413 of JAIGNY010000492.1, forward strand.
TCGTTGGATTTTTGATTGCATGCATGGATTGTTTTGGCATACATGAGGGGCTCAACAGTAAAGCTTTACTTCTGATGTCACCTGACAGACTCCTCCCTATTTTGTCATGTGACTGCCTGATATGTGAAAGTGACAATTGCTGAGCTTTGCTTCTTACCATTTATTACTTCCCTCGTAATACATTTCTTTTGATGAAATAAATGATTCTTATATGATTTAATAATATGAAATGAAATTTTTGAAATTAACAAATTGTTTAAACACTTAAGCACAGATTGCTTATTTTAAAGTGATGTAAATCGACATGCTTCAGCAGGAGCAGATATCAATTTGATGGATCATGATGGCTGGTGTTTGAAAACAGTTTGTCATATTGCATGTATATTGTGCTTCTGAGGTGCAGGGTGATGTTTAGCTAGGTAGAGGGATGGTGTCTAGTCAGGAGAAGGGGTGAGGAGGACACTTCCCCCTCCTACACCCCTGATTAAATGTTACAGATATTTCATGTTGACACATAAAGGTTAGTGACAATACAGGGTGGCAAGCAGTGCTGGCACCATTATGTGGGGAACATTTGATCTGAAAAATATTTGGGGAGCCATGCCAGCTTTTCAAAACGCTGAAGTACATGTGCTGGGTCATGTATACCAGAAGTCAACAAAACTTTAAAAGATAGTAGAAACACTGCAAGGACCTCATTCACCCCCTCCCCCTACATTTTCTCATCGAATTTGGACAAACTGGAAATTTGATCTTAAATAGTTCTAGTGATAGGGATGGCTCCCTCCCTGTGGCGCCGCTATTGGGGTGTAGGCAGTGGTGTAGAAGCAGGGGCTGAGCCCCCTAGCTACTTTTAAGCCATCCCCCACCCCCCACAAAATGTACAATTATCGATCGATAACTTTAAACATTGGGGAGAAGAAGAGCCCCCTAGCTCACAATTTAGCTCTACACCACTGTGTGTAGGGTGACCCTTTGACAGTAAAAACCCATGGGCATGCTTTTGAACATGACAAAAGAGTAGCAAGAATGTAAGCTCTTGCTCTTCACCACCCAAAAATAATTTTGTCACTGTTGGGTAGTGTTTGCTGGTGTATATATGTGGTGCTTTCTCTACTGTGAAATGTGTAGATTGACCTTATAGACATCTGTACGACATGCTACTTTCAAGTTGATGATAATGCAAAAACTATTAACTTATGAGTAAGCCTACATTAACTTGAAAATCTGCTTCAAATTGTATTTGTAATATTAAAACTTTCCTTAAATGAAACAAAAACAACTATATTGTAAACAACTACAGTTTACATTATGCATAAGGTTTCAAGAGAGTGAAAGTAATGAAGATGATATTTCAAGACTGGCATAAATGTGAATTTTAATTGTATAGATTTTCATATTAAGCTCATCCCCACAAAAAGCTGACATAATGTAGTACAGCCGCCAATTTCCTGAATATCACTTTCCATTCTATTATTCCTCCTGCGTTTGACGTGCTCTAACTTCCTACAATTTCTCATTCAAAGGCTGCACTGGGTTGACTGAAAAGGTCATAAGATAAAATATAATAAGCTTAAATCTTTGACACATTTTATACCATCAAATGACCGTACTGTCGATTAAAGTTAACAGCATTACATTTTTGTATTTTACTTTAAGGAGAATATTTTCTTAGTGGATGTACATATAAATTGCCAGTCTCTGATTGGTCCAAACTATGGAGGAAAAAGCAAAACCCAGCCAAAGTTTGTGGTTGGAACATTTTCAGGTTTATTTTAATGCAACTGTATGCATCTGGGTATGCTTGAGTCTGATAACCGCGTTAAACATGTTTGTTGTACTAATATGTGTAAAAGCATTCAGTGTTCCAGCTTTTAATGTATTGTTGGGCTTATTGATTACTGCACTTATACTATTACTTGCTTTATCCATACTTTTTATTGTGTGGAATAAAGCTGTAAAGAGTCCAGATACATCTAGATACCACAAATTGCATAAACTCGTTGGATTGTCTTTGAAGCCCAATTTTTCTTCTAGGATTGGAAGTATTCTCAACAATGGACAATACACAGTGAACGCTGCCACAGTGGACCCAGTGAGTCATAGGGAACCAGATGATGCATTTTCCTTAAGAAGTACCCAAAATGAGGATTACAGCGAGAACTCGTATGTAGAAGGTCAAGTGAATGAAGGATATGATTACCAAACCAGGGGTATTATCAAATCTATCACCAAGGTAGTAGTTGAGCAAGTTTCTGATGATTGCATTATTATTGATGAACAAAACCCATATCAGGATATGGGTGGTTGTATGAAAAGCTGTGCTTCGTGTGAGGATGATGTCAAAGAAAGTGATTATGAGGAATTTCGAAGAAATGAATTTAAGCATCAGAGTGATGAGCAACTTTGTCACAATGAGTCATTCAATGATGATATTGTTTTAATACAATCCGAAAACCGCCAATCTTCATTAGATTATGAACCTATGTGCATCGGTACAAAATGTGACTCGCCTAAAAGTTTTACAAAAACATACGAAAACACCCAACGTGTTTTCTTAAGGAGACATAACCATGTTAAAGAGACTGATTCAATAAACAGCTCCGATGGATCAATTGTCCAGACTTATTACTTCTTAGACTTTCAGAAGAAAAACTGTTCTGCTAATGAGCAAAATTTTCATTCAAACTTCTCTACAGTTAAAAGAGATCGTGATGGGGAGACTGACTACGACTACCCAAGGAAGAGATATGCCAGCTCAGACTTACTGGCTTCCAAAGAACCAAGACCATTAAGGCAAGTCTCATATGCGATTGCAGCAAAGCGGATGTCGGTTAGTCTGCAACACCTCTCTGACTTCTCAGGCCTGTCCATTCCACCATGGCATTATGGGTATCATGAGTACCTGAGGGATATGTGGGGTACAAGCAATTCAAGACGCTCAAGTATTGTTCATGTGTGAAATGAAATCTTTGGCAAGGCCCCATCAAAAATATTTTGCTTATTATCCTCACACGCATCAGTTTTGAGAGAATCCCAGAGTTTTTTCTTTGGAAATGTACCATATTTTCCTCTTGGATATATTCAGCTTCCATAGTTACATTTCTTTCTTCATTCTACTGAAATACAAACGATTCCTTCCGATTACTTCTGATTTTTTTCAATTATATTACGCCTTATGTCGTTGACCTGATCCAGAATGCTCCAAATCGCCAAAATAAATTGGCTTAGGGAAAAGGGAAAAAATGCCCGCCTGCATCACTTTTTTAGAGGTTAGTGTGACAAGCTATGTATTTTTTTTTTTTTACGGGGCCTACTGCAGAAACTATATAACTTTTCAATTGAAAAGAGTATTTGTCATATTTTTTATCTTTTTAATTAATATGAAGAAAGTAACTGATATTTATGGTGCTGTACCTGTCCAATGCAATGTAAGAATTAAGATATATTAAGGTATATGAACAGGTGCAGTAAGAGCCTAGTTTAAATTTTTAACAGCTTAGTTGACTTTAAATTACACCAAAAGCACCTCCAAGTTTGTCAAAGTTTGAAGGAATTTTAATGTTTGCTCAAATTTGTATGTATGACAGAAGACAGCTCAAAATCTGTAATGCAATTCTTTTGATTTCTGTGACACCAAGCGTGGATATACATCACCCAACATCCCAGTAAGCAGATAAGAAGATTTCTGAGCAATAAAAGAGAACAAAACTGGCTGTAAGAAAGTCTGTAATTTTAAAAGTCTTTCTTTAAGCATGACTTCTACACCACTGGATACAGTAATTCTGTGGAATCAATCAACTCCACTAGGTACACCCATGTTTCTTTTCATAAGTAGGATTTGCCCACCGAAAGTGGGGTTCATACAAAAGATACAAATATGGAAGAAGAACAAATGGTGAGGCAATAATAGTTTAATGACTATCAATTGGTACTCAGGGGAAAATGCTGTGAACATGCACTTAAACCATTGCTCGATAGTTTGGTAATATATTTGTGAAAACAAGTGAATATCAGGACAATTAGCATGTTGTTTGCTCAGAGGTAAATCCAGGAAAAGAAGACGGGTGCCCGTAAAGGAAGGTGTAATCCTATTAGGGTTGCCGAAGAGGAAAATTACTGATTGCCTAAAATATTGTAAAACAAATTGGTCAAAATTGCAATCTGTTACACTCAGGCTGTTTGGTCAATATGCCTGGTCAATAGTCTGGGCAATATTCCTGGGAAATGTGCCTGTTTAATAGTGTGGTCAGTATGCCTGGTCAATAGTCTGGTCAATATTCCTGGTCAATTATCTGGTCAATGTGCCTGGTCAATATACCTAGTCAATATGCCTGGTCAATATGCCTAGTCAATATACCTGGTTAATATACCTAGTCAATATAGCTGGTTAATATACCTGGTCAATATACCTAGTCAATATCAATATGTCTGGTCAATACACCTGGTCAATATACCTAGTCAATATACCTGTTCAATGTACCTGGTTAATATACCTAGTCAATATACCTAGTCAATATACCTGGTCAATATACCTAGTCAATATACCTGGTCAATGTACCTAGTCAATATACCTGGTCAATACACCTAGTCAATACACCTGGTCAATACACCTGGTCAATATACCTGTTCAATACACCTAGTCAATATGCCTGGTCAATATACCTAGTCAATATGTACCTAGTCAATACACCTGGTCGAAATACCTGGTCAATATACCTAGTCAATAAACCTGGTCAATATACCTAGTCAATATACCTAGTCAATATACCTGGTCAATATACCTAGATATACCTGGTCAATATACCTGGTCAATATGCTTAGTCAATATACCTAGTCAATATACCTGGTTATTATACCTGGTCAATATACCTAGTCAATATACTTAGTCAATATACCTTGTCAATATACCTAGTCAATGTACCTGGTCAATATGCCTAGTCAAATGCCTGGTCAATATACCTATAGTCAATATACCTGGTCAATATACCTGGTCAATATACCTGGTCAATATACCTGGTCAATATACCTAGTCAATATACCTTGTCAATATACCTGGTTATTATACCTGGTTAATATACCTAGTCAATATACTTAATCAATATACCTGGTCAATATGCCTGGTCAATATACCTATAGTCAATATACCTGGTCAATATACCTAATCAATATACCTGGTCAATATGCCTGGTCAATATACCTACAGTCAATACACTTGGTCAATATACCTAGTCAATATACCTGGTCAATATACCTGGTCAATATACCTGGTCAATATGCCTGGTCAATATACCTAGTCAATATACCTGGTCAATATACCTAGTCAATATACCTGGTCAATACACCTGGTCAATATACCTGGTCAATATACCTAGTCAATATACCTGGTCAATATACCTAGTCAATATACCTGGTCAATATACCTAGTCAATATGCCTGGTCAATATACCTGGTCAATAAACCTGGTCAATATACCTGGTCAATATGCCTAGTCAATATACCTAGTCAATATTCCTAGTCAATATGCCTGGTCAATATACCTGGTCAATACACCTAGTCAATACACCTGGTCAATATACCTAGTCAATATACCTGGTCAATACACCTAGTCAATATACCTGGTCACTATACCTGATCAATATACCTAGTCAATATACCAGGTCAATATACCTAGTCAATATGCCTGGTCAATATGCCTAGTCAATATGCCTCGTAATGACGAGTAGTCAATATGCCTAGGCAATATACCTAGTCAATACACCTAGTCAATACACCTGGTCAATATACCTAGTCAATACACCTAGTCAATACACCTGGTCAATATACCTAGTCATTTTTCATACGGATGTAACAACGACGCTTAACTTACCGAATGTGACTTGAAAAGGCTGTATGTCGAATGTAACCAAGTGGAAAATATGCAAAGAGTATATTTCATTAATAATCCATGCACAAGTTACATTTTTTCTTCATACTTTACCCTCGAATAAACGCCCCTGTTTTTCTAAAATGCAACGCCCCGGGGGCGTTTATTAGAGAAAATACAATATACCTGGTCAATATACCCTGTCAATATAGCTGGTTAATACACCTAGTCAATATACCTGGTCTATACACCTAGTCAATATACCTGGTCAATGTACCTGGTCAATACACCTGGTCAATACACCTGGTCAATATACCTGGTCAATGTACCTGGTCAATACACCTGGTCAATACACCTGGTCAATACACCTAGTCAATATACCTAGTCAATATACCTGGTCAATATGCCTGGTCAATATGCCTGGTCAATATACCTATAGTCAATATACCTAGTCAATATACCAAGTCAATATTCCTAGTCAATATGCCTGGTCAATATATTTAGTTAATATACCTGGTCAATATACCTAGTCAATATGCCTATTTGATATGCCTGGTCAATATACCTATAGTCAATATACCTGGTCAATATACCTAGTTAATATGCCTGGTCAATATACCTGGTCAATATACCTGGTCAATATGCCTGGTCAATATACCTAGTCAATAAGCCTGGACAATAAGCCTGGACAATATACCTACAGTCAATACACTTGGTCAATATACCTATAGTCAACATACCTGGTCAATATACCTATAGTCAATATACCTGGTCAATATACCTGGACAATATGCCTGTTACAACAATTTGTTTAAGAATTGCCTTAAAGGAGTTCTTCAATAGAATTTTGAAATAACAAAGTGTGTTCAAATATTCTTGATACTCATGACCCAGAGGTGTAGGGTTGGAAGGGTGTAGGGGCACTTTCATATGTGAGGTAAATGTACATCATGTGCAGCCCGAGCAGTTGCCGTTTTTCATAATTTTTGTAGTGCAGGTATCAAAAATCCAATTTCTCATACTGCTGGTCTCAAAAATCATCTATTTTCATACTGCAGGTATCAAAAATCACTTATTTTCATACTGCAGGTATCAAAAATCACTTATTTTCATACTGCAGGTATCAAAATCATAAACTGTCATACTGCAGTTATTACAAACTCTTGTACTGCAGTCCAATTTTGAAATTGTGGGTGGCACATACCTACCACTTTAGTATGAAAGTTCCCCTCACCCCCTACCCCCACCTTACCCCCGACTCAAGAAGTCACTTTTCAACCACTAGCACCTTTTAAAATGTAACTTTGCTACCTCGACACATCCAGAAACCTTTTAAGGGTCTACATGGTGGTATCCATCATCAGAATCAATGCGAAACAATAGAATTAGTGACCTATTTGGAGGTAATTGATCAGGCATATCCATCCATAACTCCTTAGTTTAGCACCATTGTTTTTCAATAACCACCCATATACTTTTGCAGAACTAAAGGCAAGATAGAATAGAAAGATTGGGAAAAATAAGTCAGTATGTTGTTTTCATGATAGAAATGCTTAATTACTTGGTGGTTTCATTGACTCAACATCATGACCAAATGGCAATCATGCCAAAAATTTTCTCTTTAAGCCTAACTCCACCTGACACCTGAGTTAATCCTGGAAACTCAGGAAACACAATTACCAACCCGACTTCCTGTTCAGTGCTTTGTGTTTCCACTCCAAACAATGATTGTTTATCTGTCATTCCCATGCACAGCACATCCAAGTAGCTCAAGGTTATTTGTGTGTATGAGATTACAGAAAGCCAGTGCTGAGTAATCAGGACACTTTTGTGATTGAAATCACTCATCCGTTGTAGGTGTCTTAGTGGGAGAAATGTGTTTGCAAACTGGTGATAAAATAGCTGTGTATCATATGCATGATGTGATGTATACATTAACTGAATGATTGACAGACCATTTCTCAAAGGAAAGATATTGCTTTATGATATATTAGAGATCTTATTAATGTTATCCAAGTTGTTTAAAGCAGACATGTCATAAGGGAAGCAGCAACAATAGTCTGGACCATCCTTCATGTTTAGAGTTTTTAAGATGCATTACTGTGTTAGTACTGCTCTATAAGCAATAACAAATGTTCCTCTTCTACTGGTGAATAAATGTCCTCATGTTCTAACTTAGTAAATTAAGTCAATTATCTACTAAACTATGCTTTATATTTCTCATGCTTATTCTTTCACCAACAAGCATTTTATTTACCATCAATCTTGGATAAGAAAACACTCTTGGAAGACAAGTAATTTTTGAGCATCTGTCATATAATATATTAAAATGTACTACCACCAATTCTGCATTGAACTATTCCCACCCCTCCCCACATTTAAAAGTTACATTAAGAATACCCCCTCCCCATCTCCACTGAAAATGGTATAGTAACATTCATGCAAATACTGTAGAATCTCTTATTTCACATTATTTTGTCATGCATATCCCTACCTTCTTTTTTCCTCTGAAAAATCACCACACAGATTCCCCCACCGCTCTAAGAAAAAGGCACTTTCGATCTGCCTTAAAGGAATATTCTTAATTTTTCATATATGATAAAGAAAAGTTTTAGAAACAAAGTGGTAAAAAAAACTATGTTATTATGTTTTTCCGTTTAGAAGTTACGAAATTTTAAAAATGTTTTTTAATTTGGACAAAAGTGACTGATTGGCAACATCTGTGATGTCATAGAGACAATTTCAACAATACGTTGTTTGTATTTCTTTAAAAATGATTTGGATTTTTTTTCTCATTGAAAATGTGATGTACATTAAGAAAAAAAAAAATGTTTTCTTGTAAATTATATATTCCACCTTATCTCTATAATGAACCAAAAATGCTGTTTGATAATGTGAAAAAAACAAGTGATTAAATTTATAAGAAATACATAAGAACTGCTGGAATTGCCTTGATGACATCACCAAGCTGAAGGACATATACTGTACGAGATGTTTTTAAGAACATTTTCCTACTCTTTAAATTGTAATAACTTCTAAACGGAATAAGATATTAACATAGTTTTTTCACCACTTAGTTTCTACAAACTTTCTCTATCATATATGAAAAAATGAAAATCCATGGAAATATTCCTTTTGTATTCGTACATGTTTTTAAGATTTGAAATCAGTACAAGAAGTTTTGTTAAATGTTGTATCTGGTAATAGTAAGCTCTGTACGTTATGTAATAAAAGTAAAATTAAAGATGAGTAACATTTTTTTTTTTTGAGTGTCTTATTTATTTTGAAATAAGACTTGTATATACCAAGAGTCTAGTGGTCTGAGTCAACGTAGCCATGTACAAGCTCAGTATGGTTTTGCCAAGTTGTTGGAAAAACTGTATCATTACAGTCAATGGGATATTATTTATGAATACTTGTGTCGCCTTAGCCAGTCAGCGAAAATTAATGGTACTCATATGTTGGAAACTATTATCTAATACACATCATATTTAAAGAAAAATAAATTATGTGCAATATTTGTTGAAAAAATGACAACAACAAAATGTTTTTCTCCCATTGACTGCAATGATAACTGACTTGTTTGTTTTCTCCTTTGACTGAAGTTTGAGATCGTCAAAAAAGCGTTGTTATGTCGCCGTGCACCACAACATTCCCGGATGTCCGACCTCTAAAATCTTAAATTTTCTTTCTTTCTTCAATCATGTGTGTCTTGTATGTTCTGTTTTTATGAAAAGGGTTTGTTGCCTAATCAATGAATTCATACAGTCATTTTTTCCTTCTATTAAGTTCCTTAAAACTTTATACAGCTCTAAAAAGGATGTATAAAATCTAGAGGAAAAGTAAAACATTTTAAAGGTTTTCTTTTTCATCTTCTCGTTTTTCTTACATTGCTTCATGCTTTTCATCATTAGAAACTTACAAAAGTAATCTTTGTATCGGATTTGTTTTAGATGTCACCAAGATCATTTCTGAGGCACGTGGCAAATATGGACCCCTTTGGAGCGACCAAATTGTGTAGAATCAAATATTCAATGAAAATGTGTATAAAAATATCTGATTCGGAGACGGAAAAAAAAAGCCCTTTAATTATGTTAAATTCAAGTGATAACGCTTGCCTACTATTCAAAAACTTTCATTTTGTTAAATATTTGTTATGGCCACAACGGACTTTCGTAGAAGTGCCTTATGATTTTATTTGAAAAACACAATACACCATTACTTTGATGAAGAAAAAATAGCCTTTCACTGATTAATATCGAGCTTAAAAATAACAGAAAATATACTTTTTCATTCATTGGCGTCCTAACCTTAATCAAAAGGTTTTTTTTTTTTTTTTTTTATCAACTGGAGGGGAGGGGGGATTCAAATGGGATTGATTTGAAAACTGTGTAAGTATTTGTGCTATCGTGATAAGTTTCACTATCAGATGATAGCAGACTTTGTTCTTTGCTCAGCAGAAAAATATGTAAAATTAACAATTTGAATTGCAATTTCCTTCTTTATTTGTGACGAGCTACACCCACCCATTAACTCTTAGGTCTGGCATGCCTTCTATTTAACATATACCTGTATGCTTCATTGCCCAAGCAAAATTTGTCTAGAAATCAAAAGACAAACAGTTTAACTATATAACCACATTAATCATTCATTTCGGTGTGTGAATAAACTTAACATTGGGTGATGACCGGGACTAGGTGGGGGGAGGGGGGACTTTTTCCCAGTGAAGCTTTCTAAAAAGGAAACGAATGCTCATAGTGGCGCAAGAATTGCCCTGAAAATATATTTCTTTTACTTTTTATCCGCAACTTCTGCAATTAATATCATTACAAAACAAACGTTGAAAATGCTTCTCTCAAAGCTTTATTATTACATTAAACAAACGGAATTTTTTGAAATTTCTTTCAAGTTTCGTGAATTTTGCTTCCTATCCGTGAAATTTGCTTTAATTTTCATTTTTAATTTTGGAAAGCTTTGATGAATATTGAGAGAAATTATTGCAGGCCTATACAAAAGAAAATGATATGGAGAAAAAATTGATATTATTGGTAACTGGAGTAATCGTAAACACAACTTATTGTAGATTTGCATGCTCATTATTTTTTATTCGGGGAAAATCAACCCCTCCATTAATATGTCTCCCATACGCCTGGGCCCTACCAGGACTTCACCCCTAGATCTCATGCCGTAGGATTGACACAATTTTAAAGCACAGGACTTCCGTCGTTCTGTTTGGGTTTGACACGTATTTTTTTGAAAATATATTTCTTATACTTCTAAATCTCTTGCAATTTAAAAACTTCTGCAATTTGTATAAGTATTAAACAAACGTACTTCTCTTATTTGCTCATAGCTTTATTCTTGCATTAAACATATGGAAATATTCCCTGGACCCAGTGGCGTAAGCTAGACTTTTTCACGGGGTGTACCTCCCCCTTCCTCCCCCTCCTCCCCCTCCTCCCTCCCCCTCCCTCCACACACACACAAGTTTTTAAGGATATTTTGAAAAAATCATGTTTTGAAGTTTGAGGGAAAAAAAAAATTTGAAAATTGAATTTTCAAATTTGACTGTTTGAGGAAAAACTTCAAAAATTTTGAGGAAAATGTAATGTAAAATAAATAATTGAGGAAAAAATTCGGAAAATTTAAAATAAGTTTAAAATTTGCGAAGTGCTAAATAGGCCCAACTTTAAGATTCGGTTTTCGGAAATATTGTGATCCTTTTTCGCAAGATGGCTTTCATCAGGATTACCAAAACAATGCAACACTAAAATGTCTTCCCTTTTTTTTTTCCCGGTAATGCCCGCCCCTCTGCCCTACCCCTCCTTCCCCTCCCCAAAGCCCAGCGCCCTCATCCCCTTCTTTACCGCTTGGACCTCAATTAAAGACATGTTCCTGATACCAAAATTGCTAAGCTTCGCGGGGATTTTTTCCCCTGTGCGCTTAACAGGACTTCCTGGATTATTTTGACACAGTATTAAGCAGTTTAATGCTATCAAACAGTCCGCTAGCATGCCCATTAATGGGAACATAAATGTTCCTATTAATGGGAACACTTTGCTACATGGAAGCCGTCATTTTGTGATGTTTCCTCTGATTCTTTGCTATCCTAACGTTAAAGCCTTGTGCAATATTACATTTTTCAAATTTGAAATACGTCTGGGGAAAATATCTTTGCTAGGGGAAAGTTAAAACTTATGAAAATACTTTCATTACTGTCATGGCTACAACTTTTCCACTTCCATTTGGTATGTTCACCAAGCTGTTTTCGAAATATTAGATAAAATAGACATTATAGAGCTAGGCTTTTAGGCGCGAAACGGCCATTTTGAAAATTCAAATGTTTTTTAACACAATGAATTTTGATATTTCATACATAAATTAGAAACTATGGCATTTTATCGCAACATCTGAACAATATGGTTGCATGACTTCAATATTCTCGTGTGTTATAAATGTTTCTAGTAATAGGCATACTTCCGGACTGTCAAAATCGCGAGAAATGCAGAGCTTCGTGCCAGAGATTTTGACACAATTTAAAGCAATTTTCAGCTATCGAAATCACGAGAAACGTAGGGTCTCCGATCTCTTCGCCCTCTGGTTCCCTACCAGGATTTTGCTACCAAAATCATGAAAGCAGAGGGCTTAGCTCTTTGCCTAGCCTCTAGATTGGACAATTTAAAGCAATGTTCTTCTGCTAGTCCGGCTAGCGATCAAAATCCCGTGAAACGTCAGAACGTAGGGCTTCCGAAGCCCCTGTGCATAGGCGGACGAGGAGGGAGAGCCAGTCCTCCCAATCGGAATTATCGGTGTATAAATTATAATTGTGATGAATGAACAAGAAAACACATAAAAATGTTTTGTTTTTATGTTTATATCTCATCACCCACATTCTGACATTATGCCACATATACATAGGCAAATAACTGCCAATACCTCTTTCATGGCAGTTATATTAGGGGGCTGGTGGGGCCTACCAGCCATCTCATATGATGACCTCATGTTAGGGGTCATAAGTTTTGAAACGGGACCAAATTTGATGATTTTTGCGTCTGTCCGTGTGCGCGTATGCAACGATTAATTTTGTGTCGTTTATAACTCAAAAACTGTAACACATGAACCAAAATTGGTGGACTGGTACCCATGGTTTCTCCGAAGTTTTGGGGAAAAACCAAAATTGATTGACTGATACGTATGCAACGATTAATTTTGTGTCCTGGTTCAAAAACTGTAACACACATGAACAAAATTGGTGGACTTTTGTCTCCAAAGTTTTGGGGAAAAAAGGTCAAAGAAGGTGGGTAGGGTTTAAAGTTCTAACAAAAATTGTTAATAATTGGAGGTCATGGGTCAAAGATCAAATAAGGGCTTTAATGCAAATTTTGCGCCATTTTTGTTCTACCAGTTGGTACATTAATTTGTGTCCCGTAACGAAGGTCAAAGGTCGCATAGCTATTGACCACTTTTCACCATTTCCCCCTATAGTTATGGAATGTTAAGTGTGACATGAGCATGATTGGTGTCAAACAATAGGGTACGATGAATTTAAAGTTTCAGAAATTGTTTCAGTGATTAGGGTCAGAGGTCATTTTAGTGGGTAATTATGTACTAATTTGTACATTTTCGTACCAAAAGTCACAAACCTGTTAGCTATTTTCCCCACTCTGTTGTATGCTTAAGGTGATTTAGATCAGCAACTCCATGGATTGCTTTCTTGTTATTTATATTTCTTCCCTTAATTTCAGACTTTCCAAGTTTTAATTACTTCTCTATCTTGAGGTTAATTGCGGACATGGTAAAGATCAAATCCTCTTCGTTAGAATTATTTTCCTCGGGAAGTGGCGCCACCCCAATTTCCGAAATGCCATTTTTTGTCACAAATGCTTTTTTTGATCTTGTTTAATGGGGGAGAGGGAGGGGGTAATCTGTTTCATTGTAAAATTGTATTTAAAAAAAAAAATGTTTGTATTCATCCTAATTTGGTAGTTTAAAAAGCCGTGTATTGCACACATTCAGACAGTCAGAGTCTTTTGGGGCATCCAAAACTTGGAAAATGCGAGGTTTTCAAGGGGCTTCGCACACTGGACCCTACAAGGGGCCCTAAGGAAGGCCCTTTGACCCCATGCAGAAAAGGTTTGTGCCCCACCCCCAATATCAAACCTCTGACGGCGCCACTGTTCACGGGCTAATGGCAGAGGATAGACACGGATTTACATAAAATAAAGGCTATGTCCCATTTTCAGATTTTAGCATATTTGCCCAGAAATCTCCAAATAAACTGTAAAATTGACAATTTGGAACCAATTTTTGGGTGGGTGGTAGGGGTTGGATGGATGGGTAGGGAGGGTTGAATGGGAGTGTTGGGTGGCATGGAAGTAGATGCCGATAAAAAGCATGTTTTTTAAAATCAAAACATATAGTACCCATGAACATGAGAAGTGTAGGAATATGATCCTCATTTAATAACCTTTTTTTGATAAATATTCGTTACGTATTGTATATGCACTCCCTCTGTATGCTTTGGCATTGTTTCTCCTCCTTAATGCGTAATGTGCATACCTCTTTCGTTTATGAGTTACCAGGTTACCGAGTTACATTTTTAAAAAATCAAATAGTGATTTCGTCCGTTTATTCTTACTTTTAAGACCTCGCTGTAAAAACAAGTATTTAGTTTAACACTTTTTTGTAACAGATTTTGAACACATGAGAACGATGAATTAATTTATATCAAAAATATAAATACCTTAACACGTTAAAAAACACACATTAACACATTTATTACATGTAACAGCTTTTAAACAATGTTTGGCGTTTTTATTAATGCACCAACAGTTTATGTTAAAATACTATATGTTTAACATAATACAAACTAAGATCAAAAAAGAGAAAAGACTTTTAGACTGTCAGAGGTTTCAAATTAAAATACGTTTTAAAAGGGGGAGAGAGTAAAAAGTTATGTTCTGCTTAAAAAATATGTCTTCTGCCTAAAAACAAGGAACTTTAATTTGTCATTAAAACAAGAAAATGTGTGGGGACACGAGTCTATCTAATACCGGCTCTTTATCAATTCAGTAGGGATAAACCCTGATATTATTCGCCCCCATGTAGGCCTAAGCATGATATGAAACCCACCGTGCGCTATCGTATCGTGAAAAGTTAAAACTTAATACCGTTAAGGTCGAGATAAACAACACACGTATTTCTTTTTAAACATTGTGCCATAAACGTGAGAAAAAATGCAAGAACGACGATTGTGGGCATTTAAAAATATTTTTCTGCGCGGAAGGGTAATAATCTCAATGCGAACGTCCACATGTGCCAAGTTCAACCCACCACTCACCTAGCCTAAACTAATCTCCGTATTGGCAAATTACCCTATACCTCCACCACTTATGTAGTCATCGTTCACATAGAGCATACCTACTAAGTCAGCAAGTTGTCATTCTCGCATCAAACAGCCATGATACTCCGCTCATCCCAACGTGGCACCTTCAGTGTAACTCCCCCATTTCTGTCTAAAATTAAAACTAAAAAACATACAGACACCACCCTTGACTTCATAAATGTAACCAGGGACCGTTCTATCCTTCCCCTTCAAAAAGGGTCCTCAAAGCCTAAAAAAATAGGTCGATAAATTTCGCTAAAAGGTCCAGATTTTGAGGCAATTACCATTTTTTTGCTCGTCAATAAGATTTAGCTTCCAAACAGTTTAAAAGACCGCCATTTTGACGCAATTCTCGGAAAATTGACGGCATCAGCAATTGTTTTCATTCTATAGCGCCCCTGTTCATGTCAGAAACGATTTTGTTTTTTGAAGCAGGACAAAATTCCCTTTCAAGCAAGACCTGTCCGGGAATGAACAGACTGAGGCTATGTCCTCTTTGGGCAAGGTAATAATTAGCAACAAAAGATGATTTACACCAAATTAAACATTGTCATTGGGTTTTCTTTTCAGGCTTAGAATTGTACATTTATAAAGTGTTTATAAATATTTTGAAGCAATTAGGCCGTGGAACGTACTCAAAAAGTTAGAAATTTCCTGCAATGTGACAGAAGACATACTTGATGTATGACTGTATGACAGGGAATAAAAAAAGAAACCAAATGCCAAAAACTGATGCATTTCTTTCTCAAGTTAATCATTTTTATAGTTGCAACAATTAAGACATGTGGCTGCCTTTTTTTGTTTAAATACTGCCACTGATTTCATAATCAGGGACGTAGGAAGGGGGCGTAGGAAGGGGCGGAGGGGAAAAAATCCAAAACATTTAAACGTGACAAAATGAAATAATTGCACTGGTAAAATGAAGTTTCCATTACAAGTTGCTGATAATCGGGAAATCCCCTTCAACAGTTGAATATTCCGGAATAGTTTTTTAACTTTCTTTCTTTCCGACAAATTTCCTTCAATTTCGGGGAGTTTTCTTAAATTTCGGAAATTTTGGCCAAAGTTCGGGAAATTTAACCAAAAAATCTTACATTTTTTCACATTTTTAAGTTTTGTATTAATAAATTCCCAGTTTCAACTCTCAACCGGAAAGAAAGCATGATACCGGGAAGATTAAATCCTCTCGGAGGAAGCTTGCCCCACTGCCCCCTCCCCTCACCCTCCATCCCTCGCTATCTACGCCTCTGTTTATAATGCATTTATTTATTATTATTGACATTTTCTTTTAAGTATAACTGATATGAAGTTATGAAGGCTTATATCAGTAAAATCATATGCAAATAAAAAAATGTATAGACTCATGCAAAGAAAAAGAAGATTATGAGCTAGATAATTTGAAATAGATTTTTAAAAGAATATATTATCAAGAACCGTGTTAATGATGTCATTTTTACAGGACGGTATGAACGAAATAACTATTTCCATGTAATTGCTTTCTGACAGAATTAATATTCTTATTAATTGGAAAATATTGCTTTGGAAGATGTGGAATATGGACAAATGCCTAATAATTGTTGCTTGTATCATAGCAAAGGAAGGAAAAGCCAGATTGTTCTTGTTGCCTTTGAATTTAGCATAGATTGATTAAATATTCATCGCTGATAAGAAATTTCACTGTCCCCAAACATGAAAGTTGCATACAATATTGAAAAACAGAGAATACAAAGGTTGATTTCTGATTATTTTAACCGTGTATACCAGTTTCACAAAACTAAACAAATTATGAATGGGTAAGAATGAACACTGGGATGCTGGGGGTTTAAGGATGCGTTATAAAACCTGTACAACAAACCAGAAAAAACACCATGTTGAAACACAAAAAGAAATAATTACTTTTTATGAATTTGATATCTTTTCATTTACATTAATTTTCTAGTAGTCAATATTTTCTATGAATATACCATGTACTTATTGTATGTTTCTTAAGAAACTTGAAAAACATGAAAAACGTTCATGATTGTCAACCTTAATCATCCGGCCTGTATCTTCATCAAACATTCAAAGGACAATGAAATTGGCACCAAGTTTACCATTTACATCCTTGTAAATGGTAGATTAACAGGAGATTTTGGTAATGGCTGAATGGAGCAGGTGGCGATGTTTATAGAGATGTTACTGAAGTTTGACATGGGATCCTCGCCCTCGAGGAAATGGGGGGAGAGGTAAGAGTTGCAGAGGGTTTCGAAAAAGGGCGAGTTGGCTTTCTTAAGATTCCAATAGGGGGTGTGGTCTGTGTGGGTTTGAAGGGTTTAGTGAATAAGCAGAGGGTAATTGTCACTACCACAGAAGCCAGCAGTGACCTTCCAGCTAAAATCAAAGAGAAGGTTGGGGGAACAGATAGACAGGTCAATACAGGTGAGGGAGCCTGTGGCAGGATGAAGGTAGGTCGGGGAGTTAGCGTTAAGCAAGGAGAGGCTATGCTGACAAAGAGCCTGTTTTCGACGAATTTGCCTCTGTGGTGGTGGTATTGGAGCCCCACAGAGGTTGTGGGCGTTGAAGTCACCAAGAAGGATGAAAGGGGGAGCTGAGAGATGAGCTTGTTAAGGCTGGTTGGCTGAATATTAAGAAGGATGAAAAGGGGGCTGAGAGATGAGCTTGTTAAGGCTGGATGGCTGAATATTGGCGTTAGGGGGAGATACATATTGCAAAGAGTGAAGATTAGGTGGAGGGAGATAGAGACACAGATGGCCTGAAGGTTCGTGTTCACATGAATAGGGCTGTTTGGGATACCGTGTTTAACGAGAAGGGAGACGCCGCCACCAGCCCTGTCGGCGTCCTCTTTATGTTTATAATAGCAAGATAAATTATTGAGGGAAATAATGGTCAGTGGTTTTCAAGGTTTCTTGTAGGCAGTCGTGAGAGATTCTTATTCCTATTTCTAGGTATGGTATGACGTCCTAACTGTTTACATTTCTGCTGACACAGTGACAGTTAGTATTAACTTGCATAAGCATATTGTAGAAAATATCAGACCGTTTTACTTATATGTAAATACTGAGTGGTAACCCACTAAACTGCTGTAGTGTATTGGCTAGCTACACTTCTCATAGTGAGATAAACATGTCACTCAGTATGCTCTACATGCTACTACTTGCACAATACTTGCACATCCGTTATACATGGCTCTATGTAGTACACAGTCATACACTTCTAACACACTGTACTCAGCTTAACATATTGTACCTTTAAGTCTAAGCAACCCTATGCCAGCATGCAACATCTCCGTAACTCTCTTCGTTTCTTTATCTTCTTTTGCAAAGAACAAATCCGGGTTGCCATCTTTTACAAAAATAAAAAAAAACTCACGCTCCTTCTAAAAGCCCAATTTTGGTTTTTAGTTGTACCATCGTGATAAAATCCTGTTTGGAAAGACCTACGTGTCGGCCGCCATTATGTCGCAAACTGGCTATCAGGGTTCCAAATTCCATAGAGCTCAACTCGAAATAGCTATAGGTTTGTACTTACTGTTCTAGAGCTTAAACACACAGGGGGACAGAATTTCCTGTGATGAAAACCGAAAGCCATAGATATTTTCACGATTTTCAGTCCGGGGGACAAAACATCCTATGAAATATGGTCCGGCCGGACAGGTTACATGATTTCCTGTTACACCGGTTCTCATAGCGCTGATTGTTTTTTCTCCATAACTTGAGTTTACACCTCTAACGCATTTCGCTGTTTTATCTAAATGAACGAGTAAGTGTTGTGACGCTTATTATTTTTTTACATTTTTTTTTGGTAGTGAATGTTTGCACGGATGAAAGGAACTGCTAGCTATAGGCTGTATACGTCGCACATTGTGATGTTTACTTGATCTGTTGATAGCCGCGTTAATTATTCAAAAATAGTAAAAATCGCACTGTTTCTTCTTTGCTTACTGCATGGTGATTCACACCCAGGGGTGTCACTAAGGTCCGACGACTGTGGGTTAAAAAATATTTGTACCTGACATAAAATCTACTTTCTGATTTTTATCATTTTCAATATGATTTTACATTTTTACTTAGCTGATATATCGGGCGATCGAATACAATATTATAAGCTTTAATGCACCCTCTAGTCCACCAAAACGCATAGCCCACTAGGGGCCCTTGGACGGGCCCATAGACCCCACACCGAGTGCGCACAGCGTATACAGCCGCCCCCACAAATAATAATAATAATAATACTAATAATATTGATAATAATATTAATAATAATAACAATAATAATAATATGCAAGAAAAAAGAAAACGACGCGCAATGACAGAAGAAGACGTTCGTATACAATGATACATGTAGAGATGAATGAAATTGACTCACATTTGTCGACCAACTTACGAAAATTGTTTACTCGTTAGTGATAAGGCCCCTTTATCCATATAATATAAGACCTGCAGCAGAGTCGTATTTCCAAATTAATACTTTTGTATGGTGATTTTTTTTATTTTATATCAGCGTGATTTTCCCCCACCTCCCTCTCCCACTTTTTACCCAACTTTCAGAAGGCAATTCCTGCCGATGGGTTTGAGATTCGGGAGCCAGGACAAATGTCTGAATGTTGGCAATTGCCCGTCGGGCGATTAATTAAATGGCCTACTTTTAGAAATGATTGCTTTGAAAATTATTGAAGACCATCACGGCCCTCGGTGTCGGGCCCTTGGTAAATGACTTGCATTAATTGTATCAAATAAATACTAAATGTACATATTATAACTTCTATGTATTATGTTGGATTTGTGAGTGATTGGATATATATTTGTTTTCAAGTTTCAAGAATCACCCATCATTTCATATTAGTTTCAAAAGGGCACATCCTGCACTGATTCGCCCTCAACTTTAAAAAGGGCACCTCCTTCCCCCCTTCGCCCTCTTACTCTGGGGCAAGGGGGAGGGCTGTTGCATGCCCCCGTGGTTCCGAGGCTGACTATGGTAAATACATGAATCAGACATGCAGAAGGGCAACTCTGTGAAATGCGGAGATTTACCCGACGGGCTGCAACATAACAAAAAGATAATGGAAACATAAAAATCTCATTTAAACAGTGAAACATAGAGACATTACATTTTTCCTAAATCCGCAAAACATAATTTAAACAGTGTAACAATATTTTTCTTATATCACTTTCCGTAGGTGTAGCCAGGATATTCTACCCCCTCCTCCAACTGCCCCCTAAAAGGTCTAGAAAGTTTGCTAAAATGTTGTTAAAAGGTCCAGAAACTTTGCTATAAGGTCCCAAAATTTCGAGGCAATATCCTTTTTCTTTGTTTTCAGCAAATTTTCGCCTCCGAACAGTTTAACTGACAGAATTTACGCCATCAGTATGTTTTTGCACCCCCCCCCCCCCCCGTCTCAATTCAAAAGGCTGGCTACTCCTCTGATCTCCTTCAAATACATTAGAAAACAAAACTTTGAAAATAAACCCAGAGTCTGATGATGGTAACGAAATCAATGACATGAATAATCATTATATTAGGTTAAATAAAAGCGTCATATTTTAACAATAAGATGAAAAGGAAACCTGATTATTTCAGATTCTAAAAGTCAATCTTTCGTTTCACCATATTCTGATGTTTCAGTATTTAGGTCGACAATATTCCAATCGTTGGGTCAGTCAGTCCAGACGAAACCTTAATTTGAAGGATCATTAATAATTCCGTGCACTTTTAGGGATTTCTACAAGCGAGGGAAAAATTTGTCTCATGGGAAGGAGGGGGAGGTCAAAATCCTATAAATCGGACAAAATATGTTACTTGGGGGACAAAGCGATCTTGTGGGAGAAAATGCCCTCCGTAGCGCCGCCACTGGTATAAACGACTGAAATCAAACTAGTTTGATGTCATAGCCTCAGATTTCTCAAAACCTGTATGTATTATATCATATTTTGTCATGCGATTTGTCCTGAAGAAAGTTCGAGGAATTTTTTTTTTTTAAAGTAACAAAATTTAAATAAACTTTAAAATACATTAACAATTGTGCAGAATATGAAGATAAAGACGCCAACTTTCCATCAGTCCATTGTAGACTTACACACCAGTCATTTCTACACAGATAAGACAGAGCTTTAAACTTTAATATATCCTTAACTGCTTAACGTAATAATTTTTTGAATGCTTTCTTAATTTTATTTCTTTTAAAGTCCGCTTTCATATAAGATGGACGTGCTTGACCCCTGAAGTAATCCTTTAAGGAGCTCATTTCGTTTCAACATTCAACAAAGAAAAAAGGAAATAAGGAAGTAGGAACTCGATCTTCTTTGTAAATTTTCTTCAGTTTGTGTAGAAAGTTTATTTATTATATTGCAATTTGACAATCATAATGCATCTCGAGTGTTTATACCAAACACTGCCTGGATGGTTAGTTTGTGTGGTTGTTTGCTTAGAGAAGAGGTGAAAAACAAAAGCATTGTGTATGCTTATGAAAATAACTGTACAATGTAGTTCTTGCTACAAGTGGCGTCAGGCGGTTCCAGAGCGGATCGCTATGATTGTTAGCAGCCTTGGAGCCCGTTTTTATTTGTACCGTTCTTGCGATTTCCTTTTCCAGTTTACAGATTTACTTAACTATATCTTTAAGCAAGAAAAAGATGATTGTTTAATTGATGATTGTTTAATAACATGCTGTTCGCAAATAACGTCACTGGAGGAACTAAATATTTACATCTTCTTTAACCTACAACACGTCCTAGCTCTAGAGTCTATATTACTCTGTATTTGCTTATATAATTTTGTCCAAATGTCTGAACTACGGCAGTAAAATTTACTGACACATAACAATGCCGTACTGAAACTAACGTGCGAAGCATCAAACGTTCACTTCTTTCGTAAAGGAAATTTCAAAAGCGTTCATGTTCTCGAGAGGAGGGTTTTTATCAGCTTAATTGTAGAAGACTGTGGGTTGTGTATAACACAGTCGTTGCATCAGACAGTCAGACCGTTCTTCGAGTGAAACCTTTTCTGATGCCGTTATTGGTTTTGAGATGAGTAATATTGTGTCAATTTGTAAGCTACTGAGTTATGTAAAATTGAATATGATTATAACATTGCAGGCATATTAATGAAGCTATAATGAGTATTGGACAATTGAGTCTGCCTAGCGAAATAATTTAGGTATCTGCTACACGTCTTTTAAGTCGATCGAGACGTATTTAGAATTACATCTCCATGATGCTTCTTTTAGCATATGGAACCGACCAAACCAATTTTTATGTGTGACATGCCAGGGAAGTATCCATGTAGTTCGACTTAAGAAATAAACTGTTGAATATTAATAATGGCCAGTCAGTACTGTATATTCATATATCAAATGATATCATGGATGTCAGTATTAGGCAGTTTAGGTATTGCCGAAATCATCATTTCTTTATCATGGGACTTCAAACTGAACACAGCTTTAATGTTAGTTGGAATTGGAACACTTCTTATTTCTGTTATGTCAGTTTCTTGTCTTTGTTGCCATACTTTGTTTATAAAATGGGATAAAACACGCATTTGTTGTTGTTACACAAGAACTGATTTTTCTAAGGATACTAACAGCCAATTAGAAAGGGAAGATGAAAATAAAGGAGCTTCCCAACGACACGAAAGTTACTCTTCCGAAGAGCATCCTTATTTGGAAACAAGGACTTCCTTTGCGCAAATAGACAGTCGACCTGCATTTCCAAGTGTGGACTCACACTTAAGTATTCGTGAAAGTGGTTTGCCGGAAAGTATTCGATCAGACTCCGATTCTATCATTTTTTATGAAATAAGCGGATATGATGGAGTTGTTGAACCAGTACAGAATAAAAACCTTATTAAGAAAAGCATGCTTGGAAGATGTCAAAGCTGCCAAGAGACTCACGCACATGACGTAACAGAACGAGGCATACAACGCGAAGAAAGTATCATTTCCTACCATTAAGAATGCTCTCGCCGATTCTATCCTCTTCTCTGCCCAGTGATTGTTTTGGAAATTACAACGATGACAAATCCTCTGTTTCATCGTGTCCCATCACTCAAAATTACTTTGAGTATTCACGGGACTATACAACTAAAATGAATTACACCCAAAATACACTGCCAACCATAAGTTCACAATTGTCAAGAAAAGTAACGAACTACGGACATGCTCATGCGTCTTCATTGTCACAATTGACAGATGCTCCATCAAGCTTTGCGGGAGAATCGATGAGAACATCCGATAATTCTTATAATACATCAAGGGTAGATTCTCATGCCCAAATTGCTCTTCCCCTTAGAGTTCATGGACATCAGTTTGACCTTGGCATTTACGAGAACACTAAAGGAGTTGGTCGTTGCCAACCATCAAAATTCATGTCTTCCAGAACAAAGGGTGCATTAGAGAAGGGAACCGTTTGGTCCGAGCTCCCACAACATTTTGATCAACTTTCCGCCCCTCCGATTCCATCAAAGCAACGAAGACCGTCTTCTCTCGGCACTGTTGCAGAGCTTTCCAGACCTATTCGTGGTAGAGAGCTGTATCCAGATAAGAAAGTAGCATCAACGCCAATGCCTAACAAGCGAGGATCTCTTCCACCAGCTGGTTATCATGTGATGGAATCAACATTTGTTTGAAGACGTATTAATGGGAGGTTTAAATCGTTATACAATCGATTGTCACCACCTGACCACGTCTGCGCGTGCATCCAAAACAATTAATTAGCATTCGAGAATATGCATCGCCTATCATGGTGATTAACCAATCTTTAGCATATCATCCATCTAAAACGGGTTTAGGGAAACTAGAATTAAGACATTTGATATTAGACCGGTTGACATAATAAATTGTCATGATGCCAAATTAACAGATTGCCAGGGCAGGCCTATAGACTATTTGTAAAATGGACATTTGTCTCACGAGAGAGAATTTGATTGTCATTCTTTTATGACAAATTTTCTTTATTAATCTTACAATTAGAACAAAATTCACAAATATATATATGTATTTTTAAATCGCTAGCGATTACTTTAACTTTACTTCTACAGTCCTGGGCAGTGGACCCTCACTGTACATGGAAACTGTCCTGGCAATATATCCATGCATGTGATCCCAACGTCGATCTTGGTTACTGCCTGCAACACCCATCAGTCATGGATCAAGTTGGCTGACAATTGGCTCGTTGTCCAATCTTCCGACTGGACTATTTGCTATTGGGAAACAATTTTGATATCAAAATGTATCGCATGAAGCGATGCCATTGGTAGAAAATGTTTAAGTTCATTTCTTTATGTCGCCTACGAAGATAAAATGTTTAAAATATTCCACTTGACAGAACGAAGATAAAATGCCATTTTATTTTATAATGACCCTTGTAATTCTTGTATTCCATATCTGGAAGATTGCATCATACAGTGATGCGATGGAGATCAATCTTGAAAAGCACTTTGGGGTCATATGGGTCAATATTAAGACTTGAAAAATTTTTAAGACTTTGATATTTAGTTTAATAACTGGATATCCTGGCCATTGGACATTTTTTTTACTCACTTTAATTGTATTTAGTAATAACGAAGAACAGCTTTCTTTTGTTTATACATCACAGTATGAAAAGGATAGCCTGTGCTACAGAAAGTTTCCAGTCTTCTGAACGACTTAAAGTTTTGGCTATTCGCCAAATTGATGTTTCATCACGAGGAAAAATTTGACAATAAGTTTATATTTTAGATTGTTTCTATTTTTAACGAATATATTTTATATTTTACTTTTGGTTTTATATACTGCAACCTGATTGATCAGCATGTTTTTACTGATACATATAACTGTAAAAAGTAAAATGCTATACTTTTGCTGAGTCAAAACAGTTTTCATTTTCTATAATTTCGTAATTCTGTCATAAATATTCCAACTACTTCTCACAATATACACACCTCTTTGTACGTAGTTATTCTGTTTTAACTATTTTCATAACAACGAACCTAAAATACTGACTGTTAAAGGGTTTAAAACAGATAACACATATAAAATTTCGTCACTTCAGCACTTGGAAAATCCTGATCACATTATCAGACTTTTATCATTTTTTTATTTTTAGATTTTCCATTTACTTATTAGCAATCGTCATAGTTGACCTTTATTGCCTTAATACCTTGCATAAGATTTTCTAGTTCTATGTTGTGGGCTCATGCCAGTCTTTACCAGTTTACCACCTTGATGGAAGGGTCATGTATGTGATCGTGAGTTGTCGTTTCCTCACTCTCAGTTCAGGTTACCCAAATGCCTGGCATGCAGTCAATACACTGACATACATACAGTCACACTCTGTTCAATCAGGGTAATCATTTGTCTGCTTCAAATGAACATCTGAACCGGGGAGATGTCATTACTTAATAGTTCAACTACATTACTTTTTCCCATTTGCATAGGTTCACAAAAACATGAAAAAGTACATATCAGTTTCAAGGGTTAAAAACGATGGAATGAATTAGCCCTTCAGAAAATATGACAAATGGAAATTTACAAACGTTCGAATCTTTACCAGTCTGCCAGTCAGCTGTAGTTTACCTTATTTTCGGGATAGCCTGTATAAATACTTCAGATTTCCTTGTATATTTGATCCATATGTGAAGGTTGGTCAAATTTTATGCAAACACGATATGAGTGCGTGTTGGAGGCGACGTTGCTCAAATCTGCTTCATACAAGGCATCTTCACCATAATGCTGCATTTTCATAGGCATGGCTCCACATACATCGGCTCCCGGCGAATATATGCAATTGCTGTACAAATTACTACTTTTTGGGGGCGGAATGCTGCATTTTTCATAAGGATTTTCATTTTGGCATTGTAAATCTTCAGAATTGTCCTTCGCCATGAATTGTGTTTGCTTTTGTGAATCCTCCCTAATGCATTCATAATCAGATGAAGATGTGTTCGGCTGCACGTGATGGTCATAACACGTAATTGTACCCTGCAGTGTTGAAATATCTCTCATGTAAACTTCGTTACATCTACTGTTGGTCTCTTTTCTTCTCATCCGAAAACATTGTAAGGTGGTTACTGTGATAATTATACACAACACAAAAAAGCCTAAGCCCAAAACGCGAATGTGTATTGTTTCCCATTTCATGAGTAGAAGTGTGGATGTCTTATATGCCGTCAAATGAGCATGAGATGATACAATACTCACTGAAGATAACGACTGAAACGTTTCTGTAACACCAGTTGATGTTATTGTATAGTTATCTGAACCTTGCTCCGTTGAAGTAGGACAAGCTTTATTGATTTCCATTCTGCTGTAAGCCTCAAAGATGGACCGTCTTCCTAAACATGTGATGCTTTTGACGAAGCACTCAAGAATGTATCGAGAAGAAATCCACAATCGAGATACTCCAAAACCAACACTGATTTTGGCATGAACCTCTGTGTCAAAATCTCCAAAATTGTCAAGAAGAAGATCTCCTTTTTGCGTCTTCAATGTCCAACGAAATTGTTGCGCTGGGGGATGAGTGATACATTCAAATATAAGATAGGAGTCCTCAGACAAATTCATTTGGTGAATATTAATGGACTTCATATTGACGCTTAATTTCTTGCTCACGTGAAAAGGTCCTAACGAACAAATCTGGCTTTCATTAGTCGTTGCTTCCTTCTTACACAAAAACATGTCATTATTCTTTACTAAAATTCCACGATTCCTAAGAAATCTTTCCTTCCCTGCTGCAAGGATAATCCCGTTCGTATTCTCCCAGTGCTTGAAACCGGGGCTGCCCCAGCACATCAGACTTACAAGTTCTGATTTCAGAGCAAATAGATTAGAACTTGAGGCACACGATATGTTCTGTTCTGTAGTATTTAAATCACGAGGTTGTAAAGGTACTACTTCAAGAAGCTGAGATATGCAAACATTGACTCCACAAACAAGACATATCTCACAGGAATAGTTATCATTTGCTCCCGTAGTGGCCGCATTCGGTAGATAAAGGTTTATTTCAACGCTAGAATTTCTAACTTCCACACTATTACTATAAGGTACATCTCGTGTAACATCGAAGGAGCCATTGATCTTCAGTAGATTGCCGTGATTGGAAGAAACGGATACATTGATTACAGTGCATTCCCCGAAGTGAGCGTTACAAGTATAAGCAACTTCGGCGGAGTTTGTAGGAAGTACAAAATACCTGTTTATTCCAGTTTTAAATGTATACTTAGACTTGAGCTTTGCAACAATAAATGGATAAAGGAAGCCTTCACAAACAAACACACAGAACAGACTGACAGAGAAAGTAACAAAATGTACTTCGAAAATGACATTTTGATATTGTTACTTTTATGACTGTTTAGACTGTTAGGAACAAATGCTGTTGTTTTTCCAGACTGTTTATTACTGTGTTTGCAATAAACTGATAAATAAGTTTTGATATATTTGTAATTTTTATATGTAGAGATATGAGAGTTTCAATTTATGCATCAATGACTTGTTAAACGGAAACTGGAAGCAAGATTAATGACGCGGCTAATGTGTTTTTGAGTGAACACATGCTTGCAGGATTCATAAGCTTCGCCGCATTTTATGTTATACCTTTTATATAAACATTTTTTTTTAAAGGCAATATGGTGAATATGATTTTAACTGAGTTGTAGAGGAAATGAAAACAACGACTATTGTTTTAATCTCCGAAGATGAGGAAACAATTACAATTGATTGTAAGCGTTCAGTTATTCAGTGTCATATCTCTTGAGTTTGTCCTTAATTTTTAATTTCTCACCCCATCCCCTTTCCAATGTTGGATGCTTTTGCGTTTTAACCTCTTTAAATAACCCAACCATTAACAACGGTCAATCCTTGAATGGAGCATAGGAGAAAAGGGGAGAGGTTGTGATAGTATATTAAGATAGGTTAGAGCAAACTAGGGGCGAGAAGGAAACTATGTATCATAGATGAATGTTCATCCATCCCTTACCGTTATCAAACTACAATCATGCTGACAAACTTATCTTTTTTAATGCAACATTTGTATGTCTGTTGTCTTGATTGTTCACACATCTGTTGTTATTCGTTATTGTTCCTTATTGTGTGTTACCTATTTACCTGTTTACTTTAAGGGTCTTTTTTCAGTGTAAAGCACAACTAAACATTTTTCATGCCAATATTGTACTCGACATGTACAACATTACTACTCGCAGCGTCCTGCACTCAATATTTCTTAGATAATGTACACGCTGTGTCCGTTTAGCCATTCCCGAAATAAATTCCGTACATACAGTGTATGTATAATCGTACACTGTATGTATGGGGGTGTGGGGGTAGTGATGCGTAAATTTTCGGTGGCCTTGAAATCTTCGATTTCTGACATGTCTGCATGTGGAAAAACCGAACATCGGTGAAGTAAGGGCGCAAATTTTTCATGTATGGTAGTGCAGTATATAGGCCTAAGATTATCAAACTTAAGTTAAGAATTCCGCAATTGAAATTGTCTATACATCTGTACATTAACTGATTAATGAACCGCTGGCTCCTCATTCGCTTTTTGATACAACAAATTCGAACATCAAAGAAGTTATTTTTAGGCGAGTGTACAAAAACATTTGTAAATGCATCTTATCTCTTAATCAATTGTGCCGATATATCTTTTTGCTCTTTAGCATGTTCATTAGTGTTTATAAAGTGACAAAGCATCAACCGTCTTGATTTTGCTTCATCTACTAGCCACTGCTGAGACTGTCTGCAACTTATTTTTAAACATGTAAATTGATTATATATTGCCATTTAAAAACATTTATAATGAAAGTCTTATACATTTTTAGACTGCTATCGATTTAGAAAAGCTTCACTTGATTGTCTACAAGCAATCCCAAGTTGCCCTCGTAATTCTTCGGAAACCTTGTGACGTCTCGGTTCCCTCAGGTTGCTAGGACTCTCAATGACCAGTAGCCCTCCACGCGTATACCTGTTAATAATGGTTTGGAAAACAACTATTTATACTGATGGCTGTTTTCGAAAGAGATTTCCTTGTAATAAAATGTAGCCACAATCTCAAACAAAACCTCTGAGAAACTTCACTAGTTTTTTCATTATTCTCAAATGTTACGTTTTTGGTGCTTATCCCATCATTGTTCCCGAGGAGGGAGGGGCAGATGTGTAACCAAGTCATATTTTTACAAGTCAAGTCACAAGTCACTTGTTGGCAAGTCGAGTCAAGCTCAGCCCATCATTAATCCTGGGGAGGGAGGGAAGAGTTTTACCAAGGCATATTTTTGCAAGTCAAGTCACAAGTCACTTGTTGGCAAGTCAAGTCACAAGTCATTTGTCCGCATATCAAGTCAAGTCACAAGTAAAAAAACAAGTCCAAGTCAGCAACTCGAGTCAACAACTCTGGTCCTTATCTAATTCACCTGCGCTTTTTATCCATCGTTTTATGATTTGTCTTTTAAGTTTTATAACTTATACTTCATTTCCTAGTTCATATTTCTTTGTGTTTATAATGTGGTCAAAAATTACTTTATTATAATGTATAGAAATTAAATACAAACAATAAGTTGGTACAAAAGTCGAGTTATATAAAATGTCCTGTATTATATCATGCCAATTGCAATATACAGAAAAACAATATCATTTAATCTGATATAGTGCCTCCAACTATTAGTTAATAACCAAACATGAATTTACATTAAGCCTGTATGTGTATTCAGCGGTGTCGTAAGCCACGTGGGCGACTACCTCCTTGCTCTAGATTAAAGGAGTAGGAGGTGCCCTGTTGAAAGTTTTAAAAACCTTCTATGTCATTTTTAAAGCTTGAAATCCACTCAATCACACATCCTACATAGTACATACAAAATGAAACACATTTAGTATTTATTTGACACAATTAAAGCATGATCATGTACCGTGGGACCTCGCCGTGCATGATGGGAGGGGGCATGTCCTCAATAATTTTTAAAACCCCAGGCCTTTAAACCTATTCGCCCAACTCGGGGGAAGGGTCCTAGCTCCTCAATTTCAAACCCGAGGGAGGGAAGGGGAGGGCGGAAGAAGTGGAGGGCGGAGGAGTATCGGGGGGGGATGGGCGGGGAGGGGGGGGAGGGGAGGAGTAGTCAAAAGTGGTGGGAGAAAGGCACGCTATAAAATACATAAAATCACAACATAAAAATGTTACATTCGGAAATAAAAAGTGGGTATGGGGCAAGTGCCCCCCAAAATCCGCCATGATGCTCAAACCATATGTGGAACTAGGGGCCAGGGGAAGGTGCCCCCACTTTTTCGAAAACTGAAAAATTGCCCTTTTTGAAAATGAAAAGTGCCCCTCAATAAACAGTAAAAAAAGTGCCCTCACTTGATTTTCTGCCCCCAATGCCCTGAATTCCTTCTGAAACCCCTGTGTGTATTTTACTTATACTTTTTTAAATATTTTTTGTATTCCTTTCCAGTAAATTCATATTTAAACTATGAAACGAATATAAAGGGACCATCAAAACTACAAAGGCAAGGTTTTAGTTGGAATTGTCATTTTCGAACATATATCACTATATTGGTAACATTGAAATACAATTCACAATAAAAATTCAGGGCAAATCATTATTGAAACATGTAAATGTCATGAATATTGAAAGTCTCTTATGTGCAACCAATCAGTTTTCTCTGTTTTGTTTCACAGCCTCTTCCTGTGTGAGCACCTCTTTAAACAGAGCAAGAAACAAAGAGTGAAGATTTAGTACCAAATGTACTCATATGCATAAGGTACCCCGACATTCATCGTATGATGCTCTGCCACCATTCCAGTCTATAGTTAATGCCAACGGACTGAGCTATTTCTTTTTACTGGATGATTTTTATTCAGTATATATCCTAACAGGACCTCACTGTCTGACTGTAGATCAACTCTAATTGCTGAGTTGAACTAAAATGTATTGAATTAAATATTTAAAGGTCTATGGTACTAAGTTTTCTCTTCAACCTCTGACCGAAATGTGCATTACAGCTTAAATTCGAATTTTGATAATAACATGTGTAGTTTTCAAGTTATGAGTAATCAAAGGTTGGACATTTTTGATATTGAAAATAGGCATGACAGGTGATGTAACAACAGGAAAACACCTCATAATGCTTTGTTTTTCGTTTTATTTTTTTCCTAATCAATTTCATACGTTGAAAATGTTCAAAATGCTTTTTCCAGCCAGGTTGGTCGGGGGTATAAGTAACAATCAAATTAATGCTATTTGCTTTTTCGAAGAGAAATGGTAGAGGGTTGAAAGAACAATGTAATTACATAAGAAAAGAAAAAAGTGTCCTGTTCATACATAACAAGAGTAACACCATCAGTCCGGAAGCGTGCCTATTAATTGGAACATTTATAACACACGAGATTATTGTCAAATATATAAGTCATGCAGCCATATTGTTTAGGTGTTGCGATAAAATGTCATAGTTTCTGATTTACGTACATGAAGTATTAAAAATCATTGTGTTGAAACATTTAAATTTTCAAAATGGCCGTTTCGCACCTAAAAGCCTAGCTCTATTGTCTATTTTATCTAATATTTCGAAAAAACATCTCAAATGGGAGTGGAAAAGTTGTAGCCATGACAGTATTGACGGTATTTTCATAAGTTTTAAGTTTCCCCTAGCAAAGATAATTTTCCCAGACGTATTTCAAATTTAAAAAATGTAACATTCATAAGGCTTTAACGTTAGGATAGCAAGTTCTTAGGGAAATATCACAAAATGGCGGCTTCCATGTAGCAAAATGTTCCCATTAATAGAAACATTTATGTTCCCATTAATAGGCATGCTACCGGACTGACCATTGTGCATATTTGTACATAAAACGGACAAAGCGCTGATGAAATTGTTTGCTTCCTTCATGTTAAACTTTGTTAATGGATTTCAAAGGTATATGGACAGGTATAAAAGTTTCTGTTACAGCACTGACTTCTGAATTTAATGGTCTTTGAATTATGAATATAGCTTGTGTACTTTTCAAATTGTGAGCAATTAAAGTTTGAAATTTTCTAATTTATTGAAAAAATGTAATGTATTAACAGGAAAATGCCCCCAAAATGCTTTTGTTTTTCTTCATATTTCTTCCCTTAAGTTTGATCTTGAAAATGTTCAAAATGCCTTCTCCAGCTTGAAATTGGTACGGGGTGTGGTAAAGATAAAATCCTCTTCATTAGAAATATCTTTGCTTTTTCTAAGAGAAATGACAGAGGGAAAAAAAAAAAAATGGATTTACCTAAGATAATAGAGACTATGTCCCATTCCTACATCAAAGCGTAACACAAAAATTTGCATATTTGCACAAAATTCTTCAAAAAGCTGTAAAATGGCCAATTTTTAGCCAATTTGATGAAATGTTTTGCTTTTTCATTAAAGGGATTTCAAATCAATTTAGCTAATGTTGCCCCTACCCAGTGGCGTAACCAAGGGGGTATGGTTTTCTGGAGAAAATTTTCAAACTTTTGGAAAAACTTTGCTTTTATATATTTCTCACTGTTAAAAACAAAATTGCTTTCAGAGCTTGGCTAAATTTGAAGACTTTGTTATGGGCGGGGGAGGGGGTAAGACCTTCTCGGACCCCTTCACCTTTTTAATGCTGGCTACGCCACTGCACCTACCTGTCCTATAACTTTAAATAACTAAATTTAAGTAAATAAATTAATGAACAGCATATTTTAAGTGTAAAGATAGCAGTCAGTCAAGTGTGACCAGTACGCATTTTTCATGTGCTTATGTTTTTAAGAGGATTAGGGAAC
The DNA here is from genome assembly GCA_020152595.1 of Chiridota heheva. Taxonomy (NCBI): domain Eukaryota; kingdom Metazoa; phylum Echinodermata; class Holothuroidea; order Apodida; family Chiridotidae; genus Chiridota; species Chiridota heheva. Next base: position 1,790,397 of record JAIGNY010000492.1, read on the forward strand.
ATCAAATCATGTTCCAACTCTCCAATTAACAAAAACTAATGAGATATATGTTCCCGATAACTAATATATAGTTTTATAATTTGCAGTGACACCTTGAATTACTCAAGTGTGCGATTCACATTGACTTCCAATAGTGAGTTACTTTGCTTTTTTAGCGGTATTTCAAGCAAGAGGAGGGGGAGGGGGTTGTAGAGGGCGGGAGAACTCACGTTTGAAAGGACTGATATGAAAGAAGGAAATGCAAAATCAGTGAATTGGTAAATAATTCATCTCTCAGGGCCCCCGACACAGGTTTCATATGGGGGCCAAGACCGATGTTGTCAATTGCCAATAGACAAGTTGGACAAAGAGCGTATGTATATAAGCCTATTTTAAAACCATTGCTATGAAAATTATTGGGGGTGGGGCATGGCCCTTGGTGGTGGGCTCTGTCTCTTCGGTTTCTTTCTAATTCCCCCCTCTCTATTATAAAAAAGAAATAGCTTCGACGTGATATATTACTAAACCAATGTTTATTTTGTTATGAAACTTGGAAAAAACAAATACATGCGGCGTATACAAAGATATTTGACATTGCCAGGGGCCAGATTTTATTTTTGTCCCAACAAACCAAAAATATATGAATCTCTTATCACGGTCCAAAACTATCATTGTAAAGGGAGGGGTGGAGGGTTCGTAAAATGATTGGAAATTTTGGTAAGAATTAAAGACAGTTTCCCAAAAATTAAGGAAATTTCACGACAATTGAAGCAAATTTTGCGAAAATGAAGGAAATTTTTACAAAAATTGAAGGAGACCCTTCCAATAATTGAAAAAAACCTCTCGAAAATTGAAGACAATTTTTCCCAAATTAATTAGGGAAATCTCTCGCGGAGTCTTAGCAGGGTCCAAAAACTATTTCTAAAGAGGAAGAGGGTTCCAAAAATGGTTTTAAAATGTTGGTAACATTTGGCAACATTTCCCGAAAATTGAAGACAATTTTAAAAATTGAAGAAAACTTCTCGAAAATTAAAATAAATCCCCCCAAATTAAGAAAATTTCCCAGATTTAGTAGGTTCCAACAACTTTAGTATTTGTCATGTTTCTAAAGAGGAATAGCCGAAAGTGAAAAATATCTAACAAAAATTGGAGCGAATTTCCCGAAAATGCAAAAATTTTCACAAAAATGTAGCAAATTTCATTAAAAAAAAAAAAGGAAAATTTAAGAAAATTGAAGGAAATTTCCCGAAAATTGAAGATTTCCGGAAGAAAAGATGCCATGAAATCTCCTCTTCGAATTTAATTCGTAAGACCTTCATTTATTGTGGGCCAAAATGGTACTTTCTCCCAACAAAATCATTGCCCCTCCCCCGGCTCTTACGCCACCAGTGGCGTAGTAGCAGGGGCAAGGGCAACAGTCCCCAGCAGCCCAGTGACAAGTGCTCAAGGGTGCGCCAAAATCGTCCAGAGAACATATTTTTTAAGCCCTGTCACGTGTTGATCGATAACTTCTTCCTATTACTATTAAGCACGTAGATATTCCACTTGTGTTAGTCCAAAAGTGCATGAATTTTCCACAGAAAAGACCAAATGTTTTGGGAACTTCACCCGAACCCCACCATTGGCACTCGAGTGGGCCCCTGGATATCGCGGTCGGACAGTCTGGTCAGACAGCAGCCGATGCATGGTGACAGCTCGTCGGCGATATACAATATCTGCCCCTGCCATATGAAGGGAATTTTTTTATTTGAATATCGATGGTAAAAGCTTCACGAGAGGGCGCCGAATATTCAAAGGGGCGCCAAAATGTTCATGATAATATAATTTTATGTACTTTTGTTATCAACGTTATAAATGTTTTCTCTCATACCTTTTTTCTTACATCAGAAACATTAAAACAATCCCTATAGAATTCAACTAAAGACACATAATGTCTGAATGTAGTCAATGGGATCCTATGGCGTTTGAACATTCGTTCCAAAAAATGTATTCTTTTAATTAACTTTAGCCTGGGAATTGCGCGATTTTAAGCAATCGTCTGCGACCAAAATCACCCCAAAACACTACTAGCTTTCTGGGGCTTCGCCCACTGGGCGCCTACCAGGATGTCGACCCTGGATTTGACACAATATGAAGCAATTTTCTGCTATCAAAATCGCGAGAAATGCTGGGATTCCGGGGGCTTCGCCAGGCTTCCCTTACCTGCAGCTTCGCCCCATAATGTAAAACATTTTAAAGCCCCTTTTCTGTTCATGAGGGCTTCCCGCGAAACCGGTGTCCCCACCAAGGCTTCGCGGCCTTAATAGCCCCTATATGCCTAGGCCCACCTGTACAGTACAATTTTAGCCCCTAATAATGAAGAGATGAATGTCTTACAAATTTATTTTCTTCGGAAAATCTTCAATTTCCAGGAAATCTTCAATTTTCGTGAAATTTCCTTCATTTTCGTAAAATTTGCATCCAATTTGTAGAAAATTTTTTCATCTTGGGGTATTTTTTTTTAAATTTGGGAAGTTTTCTTTCATTTTTGTGAAATTTCTTTCAATTTGGAAAATTCCTTTATTTGGGGTTTTTTCCTTCATTTTTCGTGAAATTTTTCCTTTCTTTTCGTGAAATTTGCTTCAATTTGGGAATATTTTTTCAATATTTGGGAAGTTTTCTTCAAAGTTTCGGGAAATTTCCTTCATTTTGCAGAATTTTTCTTCGATTTTTTCTTAAGAAAACTTTCTTAAATTTTCGAGAAATTTCCTTTATTTTCGGGAAATTTTCCTCAATATCGCCATATTTGGCAATTTTTTTTTATTTCCGAGGAGTTTTTTTCAATTTTCGGAAAATTTTACCAAAGCAGCGCTTCCGGAAACTTTTCCCCCTTGACCCCTTCCAGGTATTTGTCCCTACATTTGAAACACTGGGTTTAAGCAATTTCCTAAACGGTGCCATTTAAACTATCCCCCAGTGAAACATGACCCTGTACGCCACTGCACGTTGTTTTGTTTAGACTTTAAACGACCTAGTATTGTAGCAATATAACCAACATTTTCGTCAATATCATTCACGTTTTCAGTTCCGAACTTCCCGTGGCCTTCACTTCTTTCAGTCTTTAAAAAAAAAAACCACGCCCTAATCAGATGGGACATTATTTTTGTTGATTTTTTCTAATTATCAGTTTTAAGTGGACATGATTTGTTGTTCATATCTTTTGCAACAGTATTTGTAACAAAATTGCAGGTACTCCTTATGATTTCCAAAAAAGTGTGGTGGCACGTGACCCGCCTCCCCCTTCCCATTATCTGCGGCCCATGCACAACACCACTGTTCTCTAGGGAACGAAGAACATTGCCTCACGTTGGCTACGTGACAACTGACAATGCACTTGTCAGTTGTGTTACTCACTCATACTACTACCCCCGGCAATGTCAGTCAAATGTGAAAATCATGCGTCAATGTACAAAATTGTCAGTCACTCTGGGGTGAGTCAATTTTTCAGAGTTCAGACCTATTGACTTTGTACAGAGGTCAGTGATTTGGTCATTTCAGAAGAAACGTCAGTCACCATAAGTGAATGAGGGGTGCGTCAATGTATATACTTACCTTGTCGGGGTCTAGGGGTGAATCATTGACAAGTGCATACTTTCGGTTAAAAAATACGTTCCAACACCGTGGAAGGGGGAGGGAGGGGGCACTTCATACTAAAAGTGGTAGGGGTGTGCAGCTCACCAACCGAAAAACGTACCCTACCCACAGTATGACAGAGTTTTTGGTAACTGCAGTATGAAAACAGAAGGTCACTGCACTAATATTATTGGACTTATCCGCTGCTTTTGATACAGTGAGCCATAGCATTTTGTTACATCGTCTACAATATCGCTATGGCTTATCAGGTTTAGCAGGTTCAGGGATTATCTCTCTAAAAGATGCCAGTGTGTCATTGTAAACGGCTTCAAATCAAAGCAGTTGATTCTTAAGCAAGGAGTGCTCCAATGAAGTGTCCTTGGACCCCTTTGTTTCACGTATTATGTGGCCCACTTGGTGACATTTGTCGGAAGCATGGGATTGATTTTCATATGTACGCTGATGATACCAAGGTGTATCTTGCTTTCAATAGTCGGGATACTAATGAGTATCAAAGTTTAATGAACAAGCTAAATGCTTGCATTGTGGACATTCGTAATTGGATGTTCAGAAATATGCTGAAATTAAACAGTAACAAAACGGAAGTCATTTTTGTAGGAACCAGCCAGCGACTTAAGAGATGTGAAGATATTATACGACAGGATCAAAACATTGGTGGTGAACAAATTACACCAGCAAATCTTGTTCGTAACTTGGGCTTCTACCTTGATACAAATCTAAAAGGAAAAGCTCATGTAGAAAAAGTGTGTGCAAGTTGTTTTGGGGTTCTTAAGTTAACCAAAAAGGTCAGACAATCCATTGACACTAATACTTGCAAACTGTTGATAAATAGTTTAATACTGTCGAAAATTGACTACTGTAATTCTGCTTTAGCTGGAGCACCAGATTATCTACTTAGGCGACTGCAAAGAATTCAAAACATGGCTTGTCGCATTTTATTTAACCTCCGGAAATTTGAACTACACTGGTTGAAGGTACCAGAGAGAATAGAGTTTAAATTTGCATTACTTGTATTTCATTGCATACATGATGAAGCCCCATCATATCTTCAGTCTTTACTGACAAGAAAGAGTGAATATTGTCTGCGCTCTTTAGCTTCATACCAACTAAGAACAAGCCATTGCTCAAACTCGTTGGCAAGAAATGGGGCTTTTCAACATTTGGGGCCGAAGGTTTGGAATAGTCTCCCTGTTGAATTGAGACTGATCACTAATTTATCTCTGTTCAAGAGAAAACTTAAAGCCCACATGTTTTGTAGATCATATCCAATCCAAATTTTTCTTAAATGTTTCTTACTGTAAAGCGCCTTTGTTGTACATTGTTGTATTTTAGGTCGCTATACAAATGTTGAACTTTGAAATTTGAACTTTGAAAGAAGTCAATTTTGATACCTGCAGTATGAGTATTCAACGAAAACATTTTCTAAATGGACCAGCAGTACAAAATGAACATAGTAAAACCTCATTTTTTGGGACCTGCATTACGAAAAAAAAAAAAAAAAGGCAATTGTTTTTACCATATAATAAAAAATATGAAAAATACAAATTAGTACAATTTGTATCATTTTATTTTTTACAGGAAAAAAAGAAGAAGCTATATGCACTACGAAAAGGGTACAAAAAGGGCACCTGCTCGGGCGGAACATATACATATACCTCACATGTGGAAGTGCATTCCTCCCCCCTCCCCCGTCCCTCGGGTTTCAACCACCCTGGACGTATCAGTACTTGAACGAAATAAGCGACTCTAAAAATGTACCTCCTTTGAAATGGAATAGTCTTTTCGGCCCGTAACTTAATATGAATTTGTCGTCTGCTAGACAGATAGAGATACAGGCGCAACACATGCTTCCGTTCAATATTTGTAAAGACCATGCATATGACGTAATCGTGACCGTACAGTTCGTACACGTAGCCTACACCAAAACAACGTAAAGTTAATGACTAAGTTACAGACTTACCGACTTAGACCTGTAGGCCCTAACGTAACACTTTCTTGCAGTCTCTCTCTAGTATCTTGGTATTGTCTAATTTGTTTACAAATGGTCGCAGATAATGTAATTTGCCTGGTCCGATAGGGTCTCAGTATAAACGTGACAAATCCTTCAAAACACTGACGTTTATCCTATACCTTTTCAAGTCAACTGAAACTTCCGAAAGCAAACGAAATCTGGAATTTGTGGAAAGAGGTAATCTAGCATAAGCACATGTGTACCTAGCCTAGTGAGATAAACATGTCACTCAGTATGCCATACAGGCTACATGCTACACACTAGGCCTACTTGCAATACAGCCGATGCGCATGGCTGCAGTACAATCATATGTTATCTGACTAACACTAACAGTAAGGTGTTCCTAGCAGTATAGCAACCTAGGCCTAGCCTATAATACTTAATATTACATAGACCTAGGCCTATACATGTAATAAGTATATAGGCCTAGGTTGCCATGGCATAAGCTGTGAGCATAAGTAGCCTAATGTTAGGCGTAACATATTCAGAGTATAAGAACAGGGGGGAACTAAGAAATTTTATCAGAAAGGTGAGGTGGTGTAAAGGAATATTAGGCATTTTATGGCTGATAATTTATCAAAAATGTACACAAGCAATCTCACCCCAAAACAGCATGGAAACAACTATTTAGGCCCCTATACTAGTAATACGTTTTCATTTTTCATGGGATCTTTTTGTTTTGAAATTGAAACCCAGCATTCATTTAGGTACCATATGTTATAAACTACAGAAGAAGCCAAAAACGCAAAATGTAAAAATACATTTTTTAATTGTTTTTTTCTTCAAACAACGTGGAATCTAGGGCCCCTGTTAGGGGTCTGGGGGCGTAACCCCCAGAAGCTCTGCGATTTTAGGCATTTTATGGCTGATATTTTATCTAAAATCAAGACAGATTTACAAAGCAATATCACCCTAAAACAGCATGGAAACTTAAGTATTTACGCCCCCATGCGTTTCCTTTTTTCATGGGGATTTTTTTTTAAAACTGAAACACCAGCGTTCATTTAGGCCTAGGTGCCATTTATTTTGAACTACAAAAAAAGAAAACACCCCCCCCCACCAAAATTTTTTAAATTGTTTTTCTCATCACTATTGACCCACAAATATTTTGCTTTGTATTATCTCTACAAACACACTTGTTAACTTTATCTTGTACCAGTCAATTTACAATTGATGATGGAAGCCATTGGTCAGTGAAAATCTTAGTTAAATAATAGCAACACCTCATTCCCAACATCAGTTTCAGACTGAGGATTCTGTCTTGCTTCAGTATGGATTTCTGCCTCAGCATCCCCAGTCCGGGTCCTGCTGGTACTTGGTAGGCCTACAGGTAATTGGTGAGCTTCATCGGTACTGACTTCCGTAACTTTCGCACTCTTTCCAAATCTTGATGCAGCTGCGGCTGCCACAAACAGATTAATTGGGGCATTGACAGTTTCAAATGGTATATGTACTCCTTTTGAAAATAGATCCTTATAATATTTCACATTTTGGCTCACATCAAATTGTCGGTCACACAGTCCAGTGGACATTGTAACTCAATTCAGACAGGTTTTTTGCTTTTTATCTACATCCAGACCGTGACAAAACTTGCTTTCTCGTAATTGTCATACCAGGGATTTCTTATGATTATACCATTCTAATAAATGAAATGACCTAGTTGATGAAAAGTGGGACTTGGGAGATCCTCTACCAACTTGCAGGAGCCACAAGCTGCCATGGTTATAAGGGACGCGAGTGTTATCTGATCTCTTATATTATAAAACTGCTTGAAACAATTGTGATTCAATTCAACAAGTTGAAAACAAGATCTGCAGTCTTGTACAGACAAGGAGTTAGTTGATGTGTTTAATCATGTGAATATTATTTTCTCTGTAAATTGGGAACAAAGAATTAGCGATGAGCATGAGTTGATGAAATTTCGTTTTTAAGGTTATAAATAATTAAGTTTCCCGACAAATAAACTTTTAAATTTCCCCGACATAAACTATTTTAAATATTTTTTGGCAATGCTTTCATTTCGATTGTTCATCTCATTAGGGAAGATGGGTGAAAATTTCTTGACAAAGTCACCATTTTCCTGACAAAAATCACGGTTGGGGGTGTGTGACACCACCCACACCCCCTACACCACCCACACCCCTACACCACCCACACCCCCTACACCACCCACACCCCCTACACCACCCACACCCTCTACACCACATGTACATGTGCTGGCATTACATGTATTCTTCATAGCGTTCATGAATTAAAAAACAAAATGAAAAAAAATTTTTTTTTTTTTTTTTCCAACTTTTTAACTGCAACTGGAAATAAACTGCAGTAAGTGTGTTTAATTTTTCAGTGAGAAGGGGGTTGATTTTGATATCGAAATTAAGGCTCCCATATAAATCTGGGACCTTTTTTTTTGAGACTTGTTAAATCCCATTGACTTTTGTTTAGTGTGTGGCGCAACTTTTCCAATGAACATGGTTACATACCCTAATTGGTAGATTAGAAGATTTGGTATGTGAATGCGTGCTTCGTTAGGCTTAGTAAGCCTAACAAGTAACAAGAAGGCTAGCCCAAATAATATCAGTGTTAGGCTAGGATATGTCCCTAACAATACCGTAGTGATAAATGGCACTGACTGCCGTGTTTGTGATAGCACATGAATCATCATGCCCAAATCATGTAGTGAATACTCTGGAGGAATAATTGCAGAATACAAGACAATTTCGGAAATATATGCCCCTTGAGTTTGCGTGGCCCGAAGTCATACTCGTCTGCTCATAGTGACTTATAATTTGCAAAGATGGTTGTGTATTTTTTCAACAATGACACATCATTGATGCTTTTTAAGTTTGTTGGCTGGCGTCCTAGTCTAGTCGTAGTAATATATGTTTCTCTCCAAATTTTGGAGTCCTTGTCATAGTGACTGTTTTATTTAGCATGTGTGGAGTCCTTGTTGTAATGCCGTTGATTTAAGAATGGTACATCATTGATGTTTACCAAGTGAGTACGTAGGCCAAGTGAATACGACTACTATCTTGGGAGTCGTAGTGATAGGCCTACTAGGAGAGTTGCATTGGATTCTGCAATTGTTCCTCTCTGGATTAGGGCATGAAAGCATGCACATTGGCATTGTGTGTCGCATGATAAAGAAAAAGTCAGTGGCCTTCAACACATGTCCATCTGGTCAAAAATTGTTTTCAATATCAAAACTTTAATTATTTCATCTCAAAAATCAATAAAGCAGCAGTAGTCGAACTTGTCTACTAGTGTTCTGCAAAGAATAAAATATCAAGTCTTTCGTAAAATTATGAAATTTTCTCTCTAAAAAAACAGAAAATGAGCCATAAATGATGCACTTCATTCAAATAATTTAAACCCAATAAAGCATTGAAATGTAAGCATACCACTAGTTTAAATCTTCACACTTTAACTTGCTCTGAATCTCTGATTTAGAGTATGAACGATTAGGTTACATATAATACATTTGCACACTTAAGCAAAGTCCTCTAACTTGCTCTGAATCTCTGATTTAGAGTATGAACGATTAGGCTACATATAATACATTTACACACTTAAGCAAAGTCAATGGGCTCCAATGTGTGTTTTCAAAAAAATTGTCAAAAAATTTGGGCAAATTGATTTTTGATATGAAGACTTACATATTTTACCCGAACTTGAATTTGTTTTACACACTGTGAATATCGTAATAACTCGTTTGCCATCCTAAAAGGATGCACATTTTTCGTTCAAAAATAAAGTCGTAACACATTTTTGCAAACGTCTTGACAAAAATGTAACATGCACATAAGCATTATTTCCAAGCAATAAAAAGATAAAACGCTTGTGTAAAGAGATTATTGACATACATGAATGTGCTGTATGAATTGTGTGTCCTACATGTGCGTTACTTATGTACTACGCGTACAATTTGTATGTATTAATATTAATAAAAAACAAGGGTGTTGACGTAATTAATTGACCCCCTACCAAAAATGCCTGGAACTTTTAAAGAGGGTAGCCCAAACCAAATCTGTTCAATATCCTTCAGTCATGTCAAAATCACTTTAAAACCTTTGTCCCCATAATTTGGTCACGGAACATTAGCATTGGTCCTCTACTAGAGCACAATAAATTACAAAGATTTTGTACTGTTGTGCAGATCTATAACAGAAACAGTTAAAAGATTAGGTCTAGTTGTTGTAGGAATTCTTATTTTGCATAATTATCGTTTGAATTTGTGTACTGCAATATTGGCCTCATTTTTTAACCAAATTAATGCTGAACCCTTGACCAGATTTCTTCAGATTTAGGCTAAATTTATAAATAATTTATTAGACATTGCAGTAATCTTTCTGCCAGTACCAAATTTGTATGGGCCTGGTGGCGAATAGTGACAGTATTTTGTAGTTGAAAATGGCCACAATTACAGAGATTGCATTAAATTTAATGTGGATTTTTATCGCGATCAAGAGTAAGTTAGTGTGGTAGCTAGGTTAAGATTTATTATTGCATCTATCTCATTTATTACTCTGACCTAGCCTAGGGCCTAATAGTAGCAGTCATTTGATTTGTTTTAATTTGTGCAGCATTGAATCAAAATAATACATGTAGTTTATCATAAGCATATGTGAAATGTGTAGTGAAAGACCAGTGACCTTTTTATGATTGTTTAGGTTGAAGAGTGAGCAAGATCTGTTGTTAAAATGAGAATAGTGTGTTCATAGTTAAAATCAACTATGGATCTAGGTTCTATATTTACAGAATAAAATTAACAATCTGGTTATTTTCAATGTCAACCTAGTGTGTTGCTGTGCCATCTTTTTATAATTGTCTTAAAATACAGCATTAGGCAATGAGGAAATATTTCAAGACCAAGATATCTAGACTGCAGATTATCTGATAGTTTAGGCCTTAGCTTGAGGACTTAAATAAGCAATCTAAGTGGTTGTGAAAACTTTTCCTGTTTATGTATGTGTTTTCACTTTTTCCTTTTGAGTGTTTCATTAATAATTTCTGTTAACAAAATTCAAGTAGCACATTATATATTCATTTGTAGGCCTATCTTGCTTGGGGATTGTTTTTAATAAAAAAAGTTGTTGTGAACATTTTTGATTATTGTCTGGAACAGTTGAAGAACAGTACTGGTGTGTATTCTGTTTGTCAGTATTAGAGGTAAATCAAATGTTGAAGAAAAATTGTCTTCCTCCTCTAAATAGCATTATCAATTTTCATTGTTGCAAGACTGCAAGTAAATGCCATTGTGCAAGTATGGGTTATATAGAACACTGGTGGAATTGTAAATGTGGTCTTTTTATAGAATACCATTATATGCCATAAAACTAGCTAAATTATTCTACATAGTCATTCAATGGGTACATGATTATTAACTGCTGTTATACAAAGTTTTGGACTTTTGTGAATTACGTGATTTTCTAAGGCAATTTTTGTTTTAAGTGTTTGGGTTTAGAGGTCATCCATCGAGTCAGTGTTTTTCTGACCATCTGAATGTGATTTCCAGCCAGACTCATCCCCAGATTTATAAAATAATTTTAATATTTTTGTTATGTTTGAATCAGTGTAATTTTAATATCCACACTTTATTAAATTGCTATCATCAGAAATTACCAAAATAATCTCAACTTAAAATATTGTCAGAAGAGGCAGAGTACAATCCATAGTTCATGCTGATAAAAATTCACACCAATAGGCCTACAAAGCAATAATGTGTATTACAGAAAGTACATGAAATCAGGGATTTGTTATTTGGGATAATTAATCCCTTTTAAATGGTATTTTAGCAGTATAAGCAAATATAAATGTATTTAACCCTATGAATTATAGCAAAAGAATAGTGAAAATACTACAGTGCACAGGCTGAACTTGAGATAATCCGTATTGACGCCACATTACGTATACCAACTGGTTCTAATTATCAAGACCCTGCATACACTACTATTCAGTTGCCTTAAGGAGCTCTGTTATCACTAAATATCATTCATTTTATTCTGAATTTAATATACAATTAAGATTCCATGTAATCTGAAGTATATACTGTTATTTCAAAGAAACTATTAAGTTATCAGGGGATTACGAAGGGTTCAGTTGTGGCTATTTCGTGTGAACGCCATTTCATACTGTCAGACTGTAGTGCAGGACATGCAAGATTATGATACTGATGTAAACAACACCACATGACTGCACATTGTCCTATCATTATATGGATCATACGATATTAGCGAAATCAACATGGTTCCTCTGGAAATAGGTGCAAAACTTGCGAACCCTTGACCGGATTCCTCTGATTTTTTTCATTTTTTCATACTTATTTTCATAGATTTAATAGTAAAGGAATTCTTCTATAGCGTATGTAAAGATTGTGTGGGCCGTGTTTTGTGACCACGTTTTTTGACACCCATTTTTTAAAATTTGTAATCATATATAAATCCCCCCAATTTTCATTAAGTTACTCGATTTATTTCTTCAAATGTTAATGGATAATATTTTGAACCCTTTATCTGCCTAAATTTCATGTATTGATAATGTCTTTTGTCGTAACAAAGCTGTTATCACTTTCGAAAAACAGCATGTTTTAGTACATTATATATTCATAAACCTGAGTGGGCTGAATTGAATCATGGAGCTATTAACTCAGTTAATAGCTCCATGGCGGAATACGGACACAGAAGAGAATAAGTGACTTTTTGTGAAGCCGGCTGGGAACTGACTGCTGTGGTTGAACTACTTACATATCTTATTCCATTCAGGAGGTATCAAGTGTGTTCAAAGTTTGTGTTACTGACTGGCATGAAAAGTTCTATTTTATGACATCACTAACTTTCTTAACAATTGTCAATTTATTCTATTTCAGAATTGAATGATCTTCTTTCTATGATCAAAAGAATCAATGTTAAGTATTTTAGACTGTAAAAGGCTATTGTAAATTACTGTGTAAGGCATAGGTAGGATTTTTGGGAGCAAATGTATATCTTTTGTATGGTGTTTTTTGTAGTTTGCATGATTCTCCCTACCCCAGCCCACCCCCTCCACCATTTTAGACATTTTAGATGATGTAAGTTTTTTAGTGATAAACAAGTCACATAAAATATTCCAAGTTGAGGAATGTGAAGCTGTGGTGTCACTTCTAGTCTGATTTCAGTCACTTCTACACAAATCTGATATCTACTCATTGGAATAAGATTGATCATCATTTTCTTGATGACTCCTTGGACCATTAAATTCTTTTTAACTCAGTAGCATCTAGCAATTAACTCTTTATTGTAGCTTACTGCTATACAGTACATTTTTTATACAATAAGTTACATAAGCTTTATACAAATTATATAAATATAATGAAAACAGCAAATATATTTGATCAAAGTGAGTTGTAAATTAGCAATTTTACATTGTTAGAATTTTCAGACTGAATGCAGGCAATTACAGCAACTAGTATTTCCTGTATGTACAGTAAACCCTTTGCTTTTCAACTGTTTGCTGCCATTCTTTGATTAAAAATGGAAAATATTACCTGCAAGCTTTTAAATCTCCATCTCCAACTACATCAACAAAACCTGGCAAAACTCCTGGAATTACGAAACCAGTAATAAACTTCACACCATCAAACCTAAAGGCGGGACCAATACCCCCCTGCATAGTCACAACCGCAGGGAAGACGTTGTTGTCACCCGTATTCGCCTCGGCCACTCCACTCTTACTCACTACCATCTCTTATCTGGCTTCCCAAGCATATTTTCTAACCTGTCCCCTATATCAGAACTCCAGATCTTTTCTCTCCTCACTCTCCTCAATCTCAGACCTACTCGAAAACAATTCTTCTGCAAACATCAACTTTCTCCGCAACAACAACCTCTTCCACCAAATATAATCTCCTTCCCTCCTCCCCTTCTACACCTCACCTTACACACCCCTTTCTTTTTACCTAACTTTTTCCCCCACATTCAGCTTTTCCTTGTTATCTCCTGTACAAACCTTCATTTCCTTACTATCCTTACTCTTACACAATTATTTATTAACACCCTCTTGGCACATTTCACTCTGACTGTCGCGGTGCCGTTAAACATCAACATACCAAACTTAAATCTTAAGGATGCCATCAATGTACTTATAAGGCTTACACTACATTACATACATATCAAGATTGTGAGCTGTCATGTAATTGAAAGTTCATCACACTTTGGAGGCATAACAAGGAAGGTTCAAAAATGTTTTTTTTCATCAAAATTCAAATAGTGGTATCTGCAGAATTTGAACTCTTTTCCATAGACAATTAAAGTGTATGCTTTCATTGACTTTTACTCAAAGCATATTACTGTATAACAACAAATAAACATTTTTTATAATCCATTTCACTACATGCAATAACGATCGCTTGATCAAGCATATCCTTTAACCTGTCCCATATACATGAACGCCAGATTGCACCTCCCCCCCCTTCCTCCCTTTCATCTCCATATCAATGTTGAGGGTTTGGTAAATACATTGAAGTAGGATAGGGGATCATTTTTAGCTAGACTATTCTAAGAATTTCAGTTGTGATGGCATGTGGGTCATGCAAGTGGTGGAATGATACAGTATCTGGTTTTGAAGTGTGATTGAATAAAGTATAGGCGTGGGATGACATTTGGGACAGGTTGGGATGGAATGTGGGACAGTCTGGAATATGCATTATTAGCGGTGAGGAGATTTGTATCGTTTCCAATGTCTTGTTTGTCATATTAAGCAATATTGTTTTGCATATATTTGCTTTAATGTTATTGTACATTCTTCATGTTGCTTGACACACATATTTTCTTAAATTGGAAGTTATATTACAATCCAGAATGTAGTTTTGGAATTGTGTAGGGGTTGGGGGAGGGTACAGGTTGGAAAAGGAGCGTAATGTTTAATTGATAGATTTAAAAGAAGTATTATGGTTATAAAGACTGCTAGCTTTTACATGTTTTCTGAGTTACTGCATGGGTGTGGTAACCTTGAGCTTTTTTTGTCTTAAAATATCTCTATGAAAACTCAAAAAGATATTTTGAAGCTTGTAGTATAATGCGAAAATTAACAAAATAAATGAAAATGTAAGTGCATTTTTCAAAGCTCAAGTAATTTGAAATCATTTGCCCATGCTACCTTATTTCTGTATATACTTCTCTCATTAAGCCTATTCTTTATACTAGCTATGAATAGTTGAGCATACTGTCCTTCCGACAGTTCTTGTTCTTCATTTAATCCCTGAAAAGTGCATGAATTTGCAGGTATTCAAAAATACATAAAATAGTTTCCTTTGACCTATTTATGTATTCCAATCCCCAAGTCTATTCTTATTCATCATATAACTTATTGTCTTAAAATTTCTATCGCTAATTTTTCTCTAGACACTCAAAACACATCTGCTATTGAGAAATAATGCAAGCTATCTGAGCGAAAAATTGAGACTTTTTCCTCAGACAATCTTGGACAAAACTTGGAACAACTCAGCATTTTGAGAACTACATATGTTTATAGTGTTATGTTTCTTTAATATTTTTTCTGAGAATAGTAACCCCCTACCCCCTCTCCCCTTTCAATGGTGAATTATATTTTTCTTAATGTCATTTCCAGGAAACAGGAATATTACGGCCAACATTGAATGGGGAGGAGAGAGAAGGACAATTAATATAGTGATGTAGGGGAGGGGGACACTGGCGACATCAATGAAATTTATAACATTATCCTTAAAATATTAATTACAATTGGAAGCATAGGAATTGAAGAAGCAACAGAATAATTTTCCAGCATTTTTGATTTCTAAATGTGGAATAATTCACAATACAAAAGTAGCGTCATAAAAAGCATCACATATTTTCACTAAGTGTGTCAATGAGTTTTGCCCAAGATTGTAGCTTATTGTGATGTGATGGTTGAAAGTCTTTACACTTTAGGTAAAATTATTCAAGTTGAAAGAATATTGATAAATAAAGAGCTGGGTATGATAACATCTCTCCATTCTTAAACCTTGCATGAAAATTTAAGCCATGGTACTTTTGACAGAAACTTTGAAGCTCGACATAAATATTATTCTCAATTGAGTAAAAAAGGAACAGTATCAACATTCTAATGTAGACTAACACCTTAACTTTACCTATCCCTCAAAAACAAATTTTATTTTATTTTGTATTTAAATTTTGCCTTATTATTGCTGGTGTAATGTAGTATCTACATCTTTTTTAGAGAAAGTAAAAAGGAGAAATATTACTGTATAAATTCACTGTTACCCAAGCACAAAGAGTATTTCCTTCTACCAATTGCCTGGCATGTTCTGCAGCGCAAGGCAATTCGACAGTCCTCATCACCATTCTAACCATTATGTACAGCAAAGGTTATGTACATCACAAACAATATGGTTTAAGACCTGGGAAGGGAGGTGGGGGACACTTCCATACTAAAGTGGTAGGTATGTGATGCCCAGAATTTCAAAATTGGACTGCAGTATGAGAGATCTTTGTAACTGCAGTATAACAGTATATGATTTTAATACCTGCGGTATAAAAATAAGTGATTTTTGATACCTGGAGTACGAAAATAGGTGATTTACGATACCTGCAGTATGAAAATAAGCGATTTTTGATACCTGCAGTATAAAAAAAAGGAAATTTCTTTTTAGACCTGCAGTATGAGAGATTGGATTTTTGATCACATGCACTACGAAAATTCTGAAAAAAGGCAACTGCTTGGTGGCACATGTAAATAT
This sequence comes from Chiridota heheva, assembly GCA_020152595.1. Taxonomy (NCBI): domain Eukaryota; kingdom Metazoa; phylum Echinodermata; class Holothuroidea; order Apodida; family Chiridotidae; genus Chiridota; species Chiridota heheva. The sequence goes on from JAIGNY010000492.1 coordinate 1,806,752, forward strand.
ACCTCGCATATAGAAGTGCCCCCTCCCCCCTTCCCCCCTTTCTTCCCAGGTTTAAGATCAAAAAATTCATCAAATGCTTCATTTACTCAAGACATGATGTATTCCAAATAGCATCCACTGATTGTTTCCCACAAAATTCTTATTCCGATTAATATGGTATATATCTCATTGGATTCCATGCCATGCACTTCTTCCCCAATTTTTATTCCATTGAATATATGCTAAAAACTTTTTAAAAGAATTTTGAAGGAGAAATTGTACTGTATGCTTTCTTTCACTGTAACACAATTAAAAAGAGATTAGCCTCGAGTTCCTATTTTACCAACTGCCATGTTATGTAGGTGTAAAACAAAAATCCTTTTTATTGTTCAAACCAGTTTAAATTATGTACAGTACATATATGTATACAACTTAAGGTCAAAACTGATTAAATGCTTTTTCTGCCACAGATATGTGATGTATTCCATTAGCATCCACTGAGTGTCCCCACAAATTCCTTATTCCGATTAACATATGGTTTCCCAAAATTTTATTCCATCAAACATATACGAAAAACTTGAGCAGGTTTTTATGCAATTATTTCAATGTATACTGTTTCAATCTCAGCCTCCATCTCATCTTGGGAAGGTTTCTGAGGTTTTGTTGACTCCTTGGTCTTGGTGATGACTTTTAGAGACATTTCACATGAAGGCACTTTCAGCTTGCTTTACTAGAGTTTTGTTCTCGGGTTTGGTTTTTTTTTTCACTGGAGGGTTAGGGTTGGAATCCTTGATTATAACTGAAGCATAAGAACTTGACGGAGAAGTTTTAATTTCAGCAGTGGTGATATTCAGTGTTTTTTCTTTCACTGAGATGCCACTATCCTTGACCACAATGGAGCTGTAGTATTCTGGCACAAGAGTTTCACTTTCAGCATGGGTGACAATCTTAGTTTTTGCTTTTGATGAATATCCTGTAGTCTTGTTGATGACACAACCAAAAGCTTCTAATGGGCCGAATATCTCAGTAGATACATTATGCATTGTAGCTGATTTGTTGTTTTCAGGGCTCCCTTCCTCTGAATAACCAGAATCATTGTGTTTGACTGAACTGCAAGTTTGCGACATAGAATTATTTTGATTAGTGACTTTTGTAGTTGCTTCTTTAATATTAACTGTTCCATCACCTTTAGCTTGATTTAAAAACTCGGCATCATTGTGTATAACTACACTGTACGTTTGCAGTGTAGAATTATCTGGATTGGTAACAGCTGTGTTGCTCTGGGTTTTTGTTTGAAACGCGAGTTTAGGTTTGTTGTATTTTACGGAAACGTTTCTTTCAGGCTGTTTTTGTTTGTCGTTCTTTGCTTCATTAGTAGACCTGTGATCAGTTTGCTTGGTTGAACTGTCGGTACTTGAAGTATCTTTTTTCGTGTTAATCAGAGCATCTCGAGGAGGGCGAGGTGGTAAGAAATGTTGCATATCCTGCATAGCAGACACACCATGATTTTGTTTCTCTTCAATTATATCAGAGTAAATATCCAATACCACTTCTTGAACATTTGGCGAAGGTGTCCCATTTTCTTTGTTACTTTCGCTTTCTGTCTGTTTGGTTTCTGATTTAGCAATGTGTTCATCAATGCTAGCATAAATTGACAGTTGATCTCTATTTGGTGTTGCTGGGGTCTTGCTTTTACTTTTGTTGCAATAGATATGTCCTTCTGAAGTGTTCTTTCGTGCAAGTCGAGGGTTACCCTGGACGTGATCATATTTGATCTTGTTTGAACTTTGCCTGTTGGGTTGATTTTTGTCTTTAAGTTCACCCTCAGATTTATCTCCAGTGATCTGGATACTGTCATTCTCCTGCTTTAATGTCTTTTCATAATCGTTCTTCTCAAAATTTACCCTGGTGGAACACTGGTACTTATTTTCAGCATCATTCTGCGGAAGTCTACATGCTACTGTATCTACTACCAGGTACGAAGTGTCATCATCCTCTTGGAAAACATGTTCAGATTCTTTATTTGTATTGTCCACTACAGTTCCTGCTATTGTTTCTAGCTGAATAAGTTCCTCAATAGAGTCTTGCTTTTTTATTTTTTTGACATACCGTGACTCCCGTCCATTATTTGGACTACAATAGTAAAATTGGAAGACAATCGCGAGCAATAGCATTCCAATACAGATCATCAGCACCAAGAGGACAATACATGCATGCCAGCTAAAGGTTGCAATGAAGATGGATGTCAGTATTATCTCAACCAAGCCCACAACTGATAACACACTCCAGACAACACAATTAGATGAAATTTTATAATGTAAAGAATTTTCCTCCAATTTGGCAAATTTTTTTGACGACATTCTTCCTTTCTGGTAATAAATCAGAGATACAACTTGCAAAACAACTTGCTGTGTGTGCTCGCAAAATAGAAATGATAACTGGGTTTGGCAAGGAATACTTCTTCACTGCAAAATTCTGTGAAGTTCTCTATGAGATGTAAGTCAAAATTTGCAAGGAGATAATGAAAGCGGAAGACATCTTCTTACATCCCTGGTTGTTATTTGTGCTCCAATTTACCTTAACCATCTGGCAGTAGAATGTGTTAAATTTCATAGGAGTGAAATATAAGATACATGTTTCTGTTCTGTGAAATGTGTTTGTCATTTTCTGTATCTTGAATAGCTATGATCAAAACTAAATTGAAGAAGTGCTGAATAATATCTTATTTTGAGGTTAGGATACAATGTACCTTCTTTGGATGTGTCACTGTACACCAATTTAACAACTGAGTGACAAACTCCTGGGAGTATAAATTGATATTCATGTAATGCTTAAAAGTGCTTCAGATCTTTGAAAAAGTATTTAGTTATAAATGACAGAAGTTTATCAAGACTCCATCTCTAGATTAATCTTATGCTAATACCATACAAAATATTGTGTACTTTGCTAGCCTGCATGGGTCTGACCAGGGATTTGGTGGGGGATATGGTATTTAATCAATTTTGGGGCCGTCCTGAGGCTCTAAAATATTTCATTCAGAGCCTTGGTAGGGTGTTTAGGTCCCATTGTCTTTTTATTATCATAGGACGCTGTACTTACCTGGTGTCAGTGTTTCAGCATGCATATTCATATTTTATGCCTCTGGCTGGTTGCTACGGGCCTGACGTCACCTTGCCTCGGCTCCCCTGCTGAGGCTTTTTATCATTTAACATAGCTTTGCCTATGCCCGAGCTTTCTAGTTCATCTAAGCTTAGGGTTTTTTGGTGGTACTTACTGACAACTTTCATCCTAAGTGGCCCAATTCTTATAGTCATGTTCCAAGTATGTTATTTTATTAGCTGGTGCTTTTTGCTGTGTGTTCTTAGGCTCCACCTATGTTTTTTGCACATTTCTTGTGCTTTTTACTAGACCAGGTCTTGTCTCATTGGCCCAGGCCTCGTCGCCGGGGTGCTATATTGCCAGTTACGTCCACATTTTAGGTATATAAGCTAGTCTTGCCTCGTGACAGATCATTTGGTCACAGCCTTTGTAATGTAAATTCCGTCCTGTTTATTTTGACCCACTCTTCCACCCTTGTTAATCATAGCTTAGTTATGGCTTTATTTCCTAAATTTGTGGCTTATTTTACCTAATGTTCATGCTATGTATAATATATTATATGCTCGCCACTATTTAGCTCAGGGAGCAATTGTTTCTCATATTTATATCTTATGGGCCCTGCCAGGGGTTTTAGCCCAGTGGGCATTTGTACCATTATTTTGGCATGTATAAGGTTATTATTTTGGCTAGTTTCTCCATCATTTTGGCTTGTATATGGCCATTATTTTGGCTGGTTTCGCCATCATTTTGGCACGTATATGGCCATCATTTTGGCCGGTTTTGCCATCATTTTGGCACGTATATGGCCATCATTTTGGCTGGTATCGCCATCACTGGAAGATTTTGGCATGTAATTTGGGCCATCAATTTGACCGGTATGTTTATATTTGGTGGCGGGTTCTGCCAAAGTGGCATTTTATTTTGTGGTAGGTGCTGCCAATTTTAATAATAAAGTTTGTGGCATTTATTGGCAATGAACTTGAATTCCTTTTCTTTTTGTCATTTTGCCAAGTCAGAATAAATACCATAACCCTGGTCTGACAAAAGTCACATGTAGCTGTGGGACTTCATTTTGAATTTCGAGAGCAAATTTGATGGATGTGATAGATCATTCATACAAGTCAGATATAAATGTAACTGTTGTTATACAGTATAAGTGAATCACCAATGGTGTTGTTTATTCAGGTGTGTGGCCTGGCCTGGGATGGGGACTTGGAGGGGCAAGATGTATTCCACGTATCTTTGTTCTTTTTTTTTTTATTCAGCCTTTGCATGGTTTTGGAAACTGGAATTAATTGACTATTCTGCTTAATTATTTTAAACTTCAATAACACTTCTGTTCATATTTTCCATTTTTTGCAGTTTGCTGTGGACAAAACGGCATACAAAATGGAAACATTTCGAGTCAGGATTTTATGTGGCCACCATGGGATTTTAGATTAACATATCATGAAATGAAGAAGAAGTAGCCAAAGAGGAGGTACGTCTTTTGTAATTACTTGAGTATTGAAAATAAAAACAAAATGAAAAATCATTAATAATCAAGTGTCCCCACCAGGTGACTGTAAAGGACATCTAATCTTCCAAAGTGATGATTGTAGTATGTATGCCTACTTCTTGCTGTGCAGTAAATTGGACGAGAGGGAAATTGTATAACATTTCTGGTGAATAACATTCCTGGTGACAGTTGATTTCTAATGCTGTACACTGTAGTCAGAGATCTGATCTACTTCTTATAATGCTCTGACCAGTGGCATAGCCAGAATTTTCTTATTTGGAAAGGAAGGGGGAGGGGGGGTGTAGATATTGAATCGACACGATATTTAATGGTGCAGTTGAGGTGACACCAATGGTGTCATTTTGAGAGCAAAGTGTTCGATTTGTCGGCGTGGGGTCCAAGGGCCTGCTTAGGGGCCATGGTAGGGGTCTAGTGGGAAAACCCTCGGAAGTTCTCACAAAATTGAAATTTCAAGGGCAAAAACATCACTCTTATCATCATTCTTTGAAAAATATGGATTGTCTAAAAGAAAGGTTTTCAATATTTTACTACTAAGTTGTATAAATGTTGTCAAACTTTTAAAATGAGCCTGTTCTGTATCATGTACACTCCGACACCCACCTCCTTCTCTCTCTCTCTCTCTCCCTCCCACTCTCTGTCTCTCTCTCTCACACTCTCTCTCTCTGTGTCTTAGTTCATGTATTTAAATATAAAATCGCACAAATGTTTAATATATTATTACCGAAGAACCTTTTTCTGAGAAAGTGCCCTTTTGAAATCTAAAAACATTATACAGTTCGGTTCGTACCGCTAATCAGGGGACTCAATAAGTCCCCTGATCGGGAGACTCAAGCATGCACACTGAAGTTACAGTGATATATGGAAGCCACCATTTTTATTGTGAAGTTTCAGTCATAGACGCTTATCAGTCGTTTCATTGAAGGTTTGTAACTAAGTTTGCTTTGTTCATGTTCAATTTTGTGAAAGTAAAACAACTTCGTTACTATCACTCAGTTATTGTTAAATAATTTTTACAAATCTCCCAAGTTATTTCTCATAATTTCAGAAAACCTTGTTAAAGCGCGACTGCCTAACGTAAACACATAATAAGAATTGACCACTTTTCTTCAAATTTCTCGAAAACCGCAGAGTGAATTTTAAAAGCGCGCAGTGAAAATGCCATTCATATGCCTTTATTTCAAATCGTAAAGAAAAATTTGAACCCTTCGCAGTGGTTGAGTCCCCGCATTTTAAATATGTCTGATTCTTATGTTATTCCAATGCAAACTTTGAATTGGATAGATGCATTGTGGGATACTTCTGTAAAGAATCCCCAGATCAGGAGAACAAAATTTCTCCTGATTGGGGGTACGAAACGGACTGTAATAAACACCTGGAATGTCAAAGCTTGTTGAACTGACAGAACCAATTTGAACTGACAGTTTAAAATCTGAACCGACGGATTAAAATCTGAACTGACGGATTAAAATCTGAACCGACGGATTAGAATATTGGGGTGCTATCTCCCCCCTCACCCCCTCTGGCTACGCCACTGGTTCTGACAGTTAATAAACAGGATTGTGGAGTTTCATATACACTATATCTTCATATTGTTCAATGTGTAGACCATAAAATAACTCTTTAAAATGTTGCAAAGTCACTGTGGAAATTGCCAAAATCACTAGGTAACTTGAGTTTGAGCTATTTGCGAAGTATTCCGTGTCTTTCACACGGAATTATGCAGATCTTAGTTAAGAAAGCATAAAGTTCTAATTGATTTACTGCATAACTTTAACCTCCCATGGTAAAATATAACAACATATTTTTGTTGTGATATGATGTGACCAACAAGGGCTTTAAAGGATTAGTTTAGTGAGAAAAAGAAACAAAATAATGAAGAAACTAATTTGATATCTTATACTTGACCATCAAATGTTTTTCGTACATGTTTGAGAAATACATTTAACTAGGAATCTCTTCGCAACTTCATGTTTGAACTATGTATGCCTCCAATAATATCATAACTATGCATGTATAAACAACATAGGATTCAAAACCCAAAGTAAATCACCATTGAAATTATTCTTTATGGTTCGTCTCCTTGAAATTATGATGTTGTTTACATACTTTCACTTTTGATGTGCTTTTTACATGTTTCAGAAATATCTGGCATAAATTTATGACAGAATCCTTTGCTTGCATTTTAAATTTCCATCTAGCAACAGTCATATCAGTTCTGTAGAATACAGTTGGAATGTGTGAACGGTGTGATTTGTTTGAAGAGAAGCATGGCTGGCATAAAAACCCTTCTGGTTGTAGCACTGCTGATTTATAACTGTATATGGAGAGAATGTTATTGTTATCCATCTATTGATGTACAGTTAGTAGGCTTACAAGCTGGAATTCAACGATATGTTGTGTACAAAAGAGGGGAATCTACCAATGTGAATTTCTCATGCAGCATAACTGGTTATCACAATGAATCATTACAAACATCAATTTTGCTGAATGGAACACTTATGGTCAATGTAAATAACGATTGGGATATAACATTCGACGATAGGAATTCATCTGTTATTAAAAAACTGAAGAATGGAAGAAAAATTATCACAATGATTCCTGTAACATGTACTGATGGAAATATTACTTGCAAGGTTCTGTCATCAACAGATCATTTGAAGGTAGCACTATCCTCATCTCTTCAGGTTACAGTGCTCAAAACATCCAGAAACAGCAGCTTGATAGAGGGACAGAAGATTTGTTTCTCAAGTCATGGGACTTCATTGCTGGAACATGAGATGACAAGACTTACTTGTATGCCAGCTAACTCTTTGATAAATGTTCAGTGGAAGAATGGCTCAGGACATTGCTTGGGCCAATACAGCATTGTAGATAAAGTGTCTTTGCATAAAAATGATAAATACACGTGTGTGGAAAAGAATGAAGCCACAAATGATTGCTCAGTTGGCAGTGGGATTTGTAGTATTGGACCCTTCTACTTCAGTGAGCAGCTGCGAGTTGTACTCAACAAATGTTCATTTTTCCAGGATGCTAATAATGAATTGATAAAATTCACATGTTTTAGTCATCCTACTGCTGACAAAGTGGAATGGAAAGTTTCATCTGAAGGAAAGAATCTATTGAAACCTGACAATAGCTTATTGGATTCTGTTTTTCTTGTCAATATCAGTGTTTCACAAGGTGTATCAGAATTAGTGATTAAAAGTAGCAGCATAAAAGAGCATGATATTTCCAAAATATCCTGCAAAGGACGAAGAGGAAAAAACATAAGTGAGTGGGTCTCTTTTGATGTGAAGCTTTTAAGGTTTTGTACAGTGATTGACCAAGAATCAACAAGCGTCTTATCACGAATGGAAAGTATGGTTGGGCATTCAACACAAGAATCAACTTCAGCAACCAGTACAGGGGATGATGAAATACATAGTACAGCATATCTTAGCCCAACCAGCAAAGTGCGCTCCACAAACATGTTCTCCAGACTGGTAATCCTGACAACTAAAACCCAAACCACAGTGGCTTCCCACAGCAAGACTCTCAAAACAGGTATATCTGAAGAATCCACCAGTGATAATTCTAATGTGGGAAATTTAACTACGGCAGAATCCCCAACAGTGTCTCCCGGTGTAGAAGGGACTTTCACTAGAGCCAAAACAAGTGAATTTGACAAATCCTCCACTGTGATGCTGAGGGTAGAACTTATGAGTACAGCATATCTTAGCCCAAGCAGCAAAGTGCGCTCCACAAACATGTTCTCCAGACTGGTAATCCTGACAACTAAAACCCAAACCACAGTGGCTTCCACAGCAAGACTCTCAAAACAGGTATATCTGAAGAATCCACCAGTGATAATTCTAATGTGGGAAATTTAACTACGGCAGAATCCCCAACAGTGTCTCCCGGTGTAGAAGGGACTTTCACTAGAGCCAAAACAAGTGAATTTGACAAATCCTCCACTGTGATGCTGAGGGTAGAACTTATGAGTACAGCATATCTTAGCCCAAGCAGCAAAGTGCGCTCCACAAACATGTTCTCCAGACTGGTAATCCTGACAACTAAAACCCAAACCACAGTGGCTTCCCACAGCAAGACTCTCAAAACAGGTATATCTGAAGAATCCACCAGTGATAATTCTAATGTGGGAAATTTAACTACGGCAGAATCCCCAACAGTGTCTCCCGGTGTAGAAGGGACTTTCACTAGAGCCAAAACAAGTGAATTTGACAAATCCTCCACTGTGATGCTGAGGGTAGAACTTATGATGTATACAACCATGACTCCCAGCATAGAATGGAATTCCACTAGTGGAACACAAAGCACAATCATTCCTCCTATAATTATTTCGTATTCTCTGATCATTTTGATCTTCTTGTTCATTGCATTAACCTGTTTATTCTTTCTGCATAAGAGGGAAAGGAAGTTACAAAGAAGATTAAGAAAGGAAAAAGGCCCTAAAGTTTCTTTGGTATCTTTCAATGCAGACAGGCAAGATACTTTGTTGCTTGAACTGACAGATCATAGCAAAGAAAGTGGGACTGAGAAAGTGACAGCATCAATCAATTTCTGTGCCTTAAAATGTGTTGCTAGTAATGGTTATATGAGGGCAACTAAATGTGCTATAGAAGTACCAGTTAATGATAAATCAAAGGATAGGGTTTTTATTGCTGGCGAGGCAAATATGGTAAAAAACCAAGGAGATGAATTGAATATTATTATGGATAATACCTCGGTAGAAGAACATGATTATTTTGTTCTTGAAAAAGAAAATGATATTGACAGCAATGATAAAGTGTCATCCACCGAAAAGAATGTTCCTGAGTCACAATCTTTCAGTAGTTTGTTTCCGTATTTTGAAAGCAGTACCCTTTTTACAACAGATTCTGATGAAAAGAGTTTTTCTAAGGATTTTCATTCAACACCACTGTATTATGAAGTGGAAAATGTAGCACTCCAGTCAAGTAATAAAGATGAGGTGAAGGATGAGATAAAGGACCAGACATATGAACCCTTTTATCATGTATTGTAGAACATACCATGACATTTCTTTTAGTTGACCAAAGGAACTATTTGTCATGAATACTTGTGAAATGCTGCATAAAGTAAGAAAACTAGAAAATATTGTTGAATATTTTCTTAGGGAATTAGTTTCATTGAAAGTTTTGTTGTTCATACTTTTCAACGTATATACTTTGAAAGATGCTTGTAAACACATTCATCTAAGGACATGTTGTAGTGGTCATTGATAGGCATTCATCTGAGGACAACACATTGAGTAGTATGACAAATATAATGGTGCTCTTTATTATTGTCATTCCAATCATCACATCTGTGAGGTTTGTCCGACATTGAGCTCAGGTGTGTGAAAACGGCCATCAAGTTTTCCCCATCTCAAGGATGTCTTTGTAATTGCTCTCACTTATTAAAATGAATCTCTAAAAGCGCTTACACACAAAAACGACTGAGGACATACAGTATGTTAAAGTCCTCGAAGGTACAAGAGGTTCTCGTAGGTAAGGTCTGTTGTCAAGTCATGGTCCTCGAAAAGTAGGTGTTGTCAACGCACCTATACATGCACCCATACATGCACCCATACATGCACCCATACATTCACGTGCATGCATGTGCGCACATGCATGCATGCGCACACACACACATGCACACAAACCCATGCGCAAACCCACACACAAACGCACACATACACGTACACATACATACACTCACACCATACATGCACACGCACACACACATATACACCATCATGACTGCATACTGGCATAGGTAAACACAGTATCTGAAGAACAATAAATGGAATTCAGATCATATGTGTGGTACACAGATAACCGGTTAAACACAGATGTATCCTATTGTTTTTGGTGGTGATATCATGCATATTGATGAGTAGGAGGGGTTTAATGTTGAAATGTTAATATGCTCATATTCTAACAACAGTACGTCATGTTTCATAATTGGAATATTTATGTTGTTAGCAAGTGTGTACCTGTAAATGGGATAAAAATGGTTGAATTTGATTAATTTTAAGATTCCATTCTTGTGAGTATACTGTAAAAGTCATTTTCTGGTCATTGTTATTTTGAGCCCATTGTGTAATCAAATTTAGTATACTATACAAGTAGTTAAAACTTAAAATCCATATTGCGCGTCGGAACCTCAAAACCTGTAGTTTTTTGTTTAATGAAATAGGAAAGATTATTTTAATTTCCATCTTTTCATTATACAATAAAATTATTCCATTGGTACAAAAATGTTGAGCTGGTTGAATGCCATTTATGTTATATAGATAAAGTTAAGTCTCAGATTTGTTATCTATAGTTACAGCTATACTACTGTAGTCTGTATAGATCATAAATGACAGTCAAATTTCAGAAGGATCCATCAACAATGCTGGACATATATTTTTAGGTCCTTCAGTGGCACCTTCCAACCCTTGTTGAAATCAGTGTCAAATGTTCCAGGTTCGATTTTTAAAAAGGGTAGAAGGGGGAAAAAGGGCTGAAAATTTTGTTCATGGTCAGTCTTAGACTAATGCATTGAGTCTAAAATGAATGTAATCAGATTGATTTGTCTCAGAATTAGGCTGTGCCTAGTCTCAGACTCACAGTTTTCTAAAGATATAGATGCAGTCATTATTGGACAGATCTAAATCAATTTTTGTTGATGATACTAAAGCTATGAAAGTCATCTGAATATCAATGAGAGTCAGCAGCTGAAATCAAATTGACATTTTCAGCAGTTACATTCATGCAAAGTTTACAGTAATAGGTTTCAGATACATTGTGTCAAAATCAAAAGATTTTGGTTAGGTCAAAGTAATTAGGGAAACTTATATTATAAATGAAATTAAAATTGAATTTCTGTGAAATTATAAAGAAAAGTATTTCTATTGAAATTATGTTTTAATTGTGACAAACAGATACAGAAAGTAAATATTCCACAGGATATTAAAATGTATGAAATATAATCCTAAGCTCTGTTTATCAGAGGGTCAGGTTTCATTTCTTTGAATCTGTTTGCTGTACAAGAACACTACAGTTCAAAATTTGTGGAGAGAAGGGGGAAGGAGGGGGGGGGGTAATATTACCCCCTTGTGTAATATTTGTGGTGGAAATTTTGAAAGAAAAAAAATCTTTGGGAAAAATAACAAAAAAAGCCACAAAAAAAAGAGCAAAATTTGACTCAAAAATATAAAACATTCCAAAATTTGACTCAAAAATGCCAAATTAGGCATTTTTTGGATTTTGTTGCACTTTTTTTTTTTGGCAGGAATTTCCCACCTGTAAATATTTTTGAGCGGGAATTTGATAGTGTGTGCTGAAATCCTGCTATCCTGCACCTTAATGTGAACACTGCTATGATATATGTTTAATGGGTAAACTTGAAAAGGAAAACTTGTCATGATCTTTTATTTTTCTTGTTTAGGGGTGTGGGGAAAATCCACATTTCACCATAGGTTAGTACATACTGTATGATATCAAAGTGAATGTACAAAAGTTCCTGTTTTGCAAAATGCAGGGTAAACTGATTAAAGTTTAAACTTAAAGATCAATGTTGAGGTGGAGTCTTTATGTGCGTATTTAATGCATGGGGAAAATTTGTGCAAATTAGTTATTTGAACTGTGCATTAAATAGGTATGTAAAGACGATGCCAAAACATTAATCTTTTTATAAAATTTTTTGTTGAAGTGCATATAAAACAACAAAAAGAATGAAAAACAAGAAAAGTTTCCATACTTATTTTTGCTTTATTAAGAAATTCACCTATTGTAAAAATGGAAAGGATGTCATTTTAACAAGGGCACCGACACCAAGGAGCCATAGTGGGAGGGGAATACCCCTAAGGAGCCTTTACCTATTCCCCAGTTTGGTAATTGTCAACATTGGTCCTGGCTCCCAATCTCAAACCTTTCAGGCAGGATTTGCCCACCGAAAGTGGGGGGAAATCAAAAGTGTGTGTGTGTGTGTGAGGAGGGGGGGGGAGTTGGGAGGAGGTGGAACTTTAAAATCATGCTAAGATACAACACATCACCTTACAAAAATATCCTTTTAGACAAAAATTGAGGGTGGGGAAAGTGCCCCCTTGCTTCACTCATTTTTCTCAAATTCTGCCTATGCTCAAACAAAAAAAAAAAAAAACCTGCCTATGTTTACTAAGTTAATTGATCAGGCCAAGACAGTTTATTAATCTGCTCAGGTTGGTGATTGTTCCGGTGACCAGAAAAAGCTTTTCAAAATTGTAAACACACTTCTACCCAAGTCCAAAAGTGCCAGTTCTCCCATTTTGCGATTCAGACAATTAAGGCTCTCGCTGATAGATTTTCAGTTTCTTTGTTGATAAAATTGGAAAAATTTGCGATACTTTTGCTCATGTTGGCACCCATAATTTGTTTGACTCTTATACTGATGTTGTTATGGATACAACTACAGTATTTCTGTGTTTGAACCTATTACGGAAGATGAAATCCGAGACATAATCATGAAATTGCCATCCAAATATTATGAACTGAACCCATTCCTACATTCTTAATCAAAAAATGTATTGATATTTTCATACCATATTACACTATTATTGCTAACAAATCTCTTCAATATGGACAATTTCCTAATAGTCTGAAGATTGCCCATGTTTGCCCATTGTTGAAGAAAGTTGGCCTCGATCATGAAAAAAAGTACAGACCTGTGGCAAACTTAAAATTTCTTGGAAAAACAGTCGAGTGTGGTATCAAAACGACTATCAGATCATATTCAAGAAAATAACCTTATCAAATCCAATCTAATCTGCCTATAGAGCACATCATGGCACGGAAACTGTGCTACTTGTGCAATGGATACGTTTTATACGTTTTATGTGCAATGGATGATGGAAAGGTTACTGCGCTGATTTTGTTAGATCTGAGAGCAGCTTTCGATACCGTGGATCATGATGTTTTACTGACACGGTTACATTAATGTATTGGCATTCATGGCATTGCATTGAAATGGTGTAAATCTTGCCTGTCTCTCAGACCTCAACATGTGTGTGTGAGAGATGTAATATCTGAACCTGTTTTCTTGAATTTCTCAGTTCCACAAGGATCTGTATTTGGTCCACAGTGGTTTCCAATTTATACTTTACCCATCCGCAACATTGTTTTGAAATATGGTATATCCTATCATGTTTACGCTAATGACACACAACTGTATCTGGCCTTTCAAAACTTCACAACAACAGAATGACCTCACCATCAAATGTTTGAAGGATTGCATTGCCGATATACGTATTTGGACGACACAGAATTTTCTGAAACTCAGCGATAACAAAACCGAGTTTTTATTATTTGGATCTCGCCAACAACTGTTAAAGTTTTCATCACCCAATATTATCATCTTTGAAAGCTCGCAATCTCAGGGTAATTTTTAACTCCTTCATGACCATGGATAGTCACATTTTTTCATATCACCACACTGCATCTTTACATCTTCTGAACATTGGAAAATTGCGCAAATTATCTCAATTCAACTGTGACAGAACAGAAAGTACATTCGTTTGTTACATCTCGATTAAGATATGGGAAATTCCTTGCTGCATGGACTGCCCCACAAACAGATCCATTGTCTTCAACTACTTCAAAACATGGCTGCACAGATTGTAACTTGAGTCTCAAAGAAAACTTGTCACATAACTCCCATCCTGAAAGATTTGCACTGGCTTCCAGTTTCTCATCGCATCATGTACAAAATGCCACTTATTGTTAACAAATCGATGAATGGTTTGTCCCAGTTTATATATCTAAGTTGCTGAAATTATATGTTCCTCTTCGTAATCTTCGTTCTGGTGATAAACTCCTTTTATGTGAATCAAAATCCTACCATACATGGAGTGAGTGACAGATCTTTTGCTGTTGCAGCTCTGCATCTTTGGAATCGATTGCCACACCATATCAGGTTGTCTTGTTCTGTTGGCTCGTTAAATAAAAATCTAATAATGCATCTCATGTGTGATGCCTATGCAAATATGTAGTTAATTTTAAATCACTCTTCATTTATTTTATTGTTCATGTATACTTATTTAATCTTCTCACCCCCTATGTCCCATCTCGGACTCTGAGGTCAAGCTCCAAAGGATTGCTCCAGATTCCACGTGCTGCCCGAAGTACTAAATCTACATACGGAAACAGCTTTTTCGATTGCGGCACCGAAAGAATGGAATAACTTGCTTTATTCTGTGAGATGTGCTCCGTCTGTACATCGTTTTAAGACATCTTTAAAGACTTTTTCAAGCAATGACTCAGTGCAATATATTTTTTATCCATTTTATCCATTGAATTTTCTTGTACATTGCAAACATTTTATATCTTATTAAGGGGAATTAACAGATTAAGTATTTCACTTATGTTTCCATAAAACATTAATGTTGCGCATCAGGAAATCTTATATTAACAAATGAGCCTTCTGAGATTTACTGTTGTCTCTGGACTTATTTTTCTTTAATATTTGATCCAATAATTTTTCCTTACATGACTTGTCCTTCTCCTTAAAAATTTGTTCCAGCAAATCATAACCACAAACTTACTGTAGCAAATAGTGAGACCACTTAATCTTAATTAAAATAACCACACAATAAGGACTTCACCATTGCTAATATGATACTCAGCACCAACTTCCACAACAACTAAGGTTTTCAGAATAAAGAAAATAAAGAGGGAAAATCTGACCCGGCCTGGTTATGTATCAGGTCGGGTCTGACTGTTTGAAACTTTAAGGAGCAGAACAACTAATGTAGCACAAAAAAGACTCTCAACCTGAAAGATAAAATTCCTAACAGAGTGTGCAGTTTTCCCTCTTGCCCACACCCGATCCTATACTATGCTTCAGTTCAGCATCTATTGTCAGGGGAATTGAGAATAGACCAGCAGCCACCCTGAGAACAATTATGTGACATGTCACTGGGCCCCAATTATTTTTAAATTTTGTCTGGGATGTATAAGGAACCTATACCGAAGAATAGCAACCTTCCTGTAACTACATGTACTGTAATTGCATGTACTGTGAAATTCCTTAGGAAGTGGATTATGAGATATGTTTAGACATCTGATATAAGTTGAGCCACAAAGATGAAACCTTCCCTTATCATTGTATCTTTATTTTTGCCATATGTCTAAAGTAAAACACATTTTCAATTCTGAATATTTACCCTCAAATGCTGATGGGGGATAGCCTGGGTGGGTAAAATTTAAAAAGGTTCAATTCTTTTTGAGGATAGATGGGAGATAGAGATCCTTGATCAGACTGTGCACCCCCCCCCCCTTCCTCCCCCATCCCACTGCTACATTAACCTTGCCTCAAAAAATGTTTTAACATACTGCCTGGGGTAACTTACAACCTCTGTAGTGAAGACTTCCTTCCAGGATCCAACAAGGGGCACTTTAGAGTGAGTCCAGATATCATTCTAATGTGGCACAATGCTTCATATATGCAAAATCAATGCATGGTGAAACAGTTAATTCCACTGTTGTCTGTCTTTGTCCCACTGTCATTTAGACTTGATAGTGATTGGTAATGTAAACAACATTTTATGTGGAAACAAAATGGAATGTAGGTAAGCTTTCACTATCCAGCTCATAGGCATTAACTGTATAAACAGTATAAATCTATGTAAATCTTCCTCTCTGGCCTATTCCATTCAACATTGGTTATATACTAATTGCATAGGCTTATAAAAAGAAAGTATACAGAATGTGATTCACTAAGATCCAAATGATCTTTGGTAAGATTGATTGCATGACTTATTATTAAAGGTCTCTCAACTGTATGTAGCAATGTCTATGTAGTTTGAAAGATTGTTAAAATCTGTCAGTGAGCATATATATGCAATTCTTGTATTGTAAAAACAAAGCATTTTTAGTTTTTGAATTGAAGGTGATCAAAGTTTGATCAATTTTGTATTTATGCCATATACATGATGGTTGGGCAAACAGCTTAAAATTTGTAATTCTTGAAAAATATTTTCTAAATATTAGTCAGTGAAAATGATGGGAAAAATCTTTTCCTGCTAGAATTTGATAAGAGGTAGGTTAAGACTTGAAAACATTTGGTCAGAATTTGCTAAACCACTTCATAGAATAATGATATATGTTTTAAAAACAAAGGATTTACAAAAGAAAATAGCAAAGTTGACCGTAATACCTCTCATAATTTGCATAGAATTTTAAAAAGGCATCTTGTCTCAAGAAAATTGCTTGTCATGCCACCAGTAATTTTGCCACATACTAGTAACGTCACTCCCACCGTGGATATATGTAGATTAATCAAAAGAGTTCAATTTTATTGTAATTTCTGTCTCCACTAACACTACAATTGGCCTGTAAATGTCAGTGCTTAATCAATTTTGATGAATTGCTACTGTGATGGTTTTTAATATATTTTACAGCAATTTAGCTAGCATTGCATTTATGGTTCTTATACCTTTAAGATAGTTTGATAAACTGGTTGATGCATCCTGTTAGGATAAACTTGCTCACTCTTTTTGTTTCATATTCCACTGTAAACTATTTGTTATGCGTAATAGTCATTTATTTTTTACCTGGTGCAGCTTATGAAACCTGTTTTTATTTGCTTATTAACTATTAAGTGTTAGGTATTATCATTTTCTTTCACTTTTTACATCATTAACACAAGACACATCAGTGAATATTGCCACAATTACTCTATATCATTACTTTTATGTAGAAAAGCTGCATGGAGATCATTTGCAGCCATTGTGAGGTAAATAAGATTTGAAGAAAAAAAGAAAACAAGAAGACAAGTTCTGTGCATATCGAGATGATGGCCAGGATTCAAATTACAAGCATAAGTGTTTTAATTTTTAATTTGCTGTGGATCATTTGCAGTTGTATTTCTTCCATTGATGTCAATATAAATGGCACAGCAGCAGGAGTTCAAAAGTATGTAATATTTGATTCCGGAGCATCTGAAAAAGTAAACTTTTATTGTATTTCGAACACAAAATACGAAACAGAAGTGTTGCTAAATGGAGATGTGATTGCTAATGTTAGTAATGATGGTGAATTATTGTTTGACAAATATAATTTTCTCGTGTAGAAAGGGACAAGCAAGGAACCATGATTATTTCATCTGACTTCACAGTGACCTCTCCTGGTGGGGTCATCACATGTAGAATATCATCCTCATCTGATAATTTGATGATAACACTTTCATCTTCTTTAGAGGTACTAGTGTACAAAGCACCCAAAGATAACATTTCCACAGATATAGAGCAGAATTGTTTCTCAAGCCGTGGGAAGTCTTTACAGAGTACGAGGAGATACTTCTTACTTGTAAAGCACCAAACACTGTGGAAACACAATGGAAGAAGAGCAATGGGTCTTGTTTCAAAAGTGGAAGTGTAAATGTTTCATCTGTAGATTTTGGTGATACATTCATTTGTGTTGAGAAAACAATCACACAGATGCATGTTCCATTGGTGTTGACATTTGCAGTATTGGACCATTTGAGACTGTTCCTGATCTGAAAGTAATCATCAACCAAAGCTCACCAGTTCAAGCTGGTAAAGACTATTTTTGTAAGTTCAACGGTAAAGACTATTTTTGTAAGTTCAACTGTATTAGCTACCCAGCCGCAGAAAAGATGGAATGGAGACTTTTCTCTTCAGGGGTCGATATTTTAGATGACAGTAATATCATCTCAATAGTATCTTGCATATTGATATCAGTGTCGGGCAAGGCATATCAGAATTAATGATTAGTTATACAGGCATATTGGGGCATGAAAATATAAGCATTGAATGTATTGTAGAAAGAGGCAGGTTCCAAAGCAACACTTCAATCCTTGTTAATTTGTTTGATTTTGAACAAATTACATCCCCAGAACTACCAACTACATTACTGTCAACTGAAACATCAACTTCAGCCAGAGATATAAGAACCCTGGTCACAGAATCATCAAGCACTTTGTCAGGTGATGAAATGTCAGTTGCAACTTCAGAACCAACACAACTTTTGTATTAACAGGGAGACCCACAGCACCAACAATATCCTTAACTTTTGAACCAACAGAATTGTCAACAAGTTCCCAGTCAGAAAAATCCACCTCAAGAAATGTGACATCCACTTTGAGCAGCACTATGATAAGCAACCCACCTCCTGCAACTACAACTACAACACAAAACTCAAATGAGGAACAAAAAAGAAATGTTATACTTTGGACTGTTTTTTCATTGATTTTAGCACTAATGATATTTTTGTTGATTGTTGGAATGAGTTTTTGGAAAAAAAAGTCCTCCTCAAGAAGGCATTCACTTAAGATATCATATATGGCTGACAGTCAGATAGTATTCTTGTCTGGATCCAACGAATCAGAGGATGGGAAAGGAACTCTAGATAGTAGGGTGGATCAGAGATATTACAGCACAGACCAAAGTAGATATAATGTAATGGCTGCAAGAAATACTACAGATGCATCGATTTATAACAAATTGGATCGTCCGATTGATTTTAAAACAAGTGCAGATGAAACTAAAATTTCCAAAAGGGACAAGTTCAGTCAGAGAAAGAAAAGCTTTTCAGCAGAAAATGATTATTTTGTGCTAGAGGGAGAGTCCCCAAGAGATACAAGAGTCAACAAAATGGTGGATGCTGGTATGAATCTGACTGAAATTGCTCCTGAATCAAGGTCCTTTAATGATCTTCTTCAGCTGTTTGAAGGCCAAGGAGACGCTAAAGTGAGGAATCCGCACATCAAAACTTCTTCATCAACACCAGTTTATTTTACACTTGGGGACAATGATACACAGTACAAAGATGAAATATATGAGGGCGGAAGTGGTCACAATTATCATGTTATTAAAAATCCTTCATATCAGGAAAATTCCTTGTAATTTAATATGCAGTACAGTTTGATAAATAAACGTAAAATCGACATAAAAGATTTGCGCCCTTACATCAGTAATGTTCTGATTCTCTACATGTTGGAAAATGGAACATCTCAAGGCCACTGGAAATTCATGCATCACTGCCCCCAAATTCCATACATACAGTGTACAATTATTCATGCATTGTACATATGTACGTACGTATGTATGTACAGTACGTACAGAGTTTATTATGGGAATGATTTCAGCGTGACACAGCATGCATACTAGTTTAAAAAATATTGAGTGAAGGCGCTGCGAGTAGCAATGTTTTAGATGTTGGGGTATATTATTGGCATGACTTTTCACCTGCAAGCACTCAGTAATAAATTTCTCATACAGTTCTGGAGGAAACTATATGTTGTGTATATATGGAAGTCGTTCTGCTCGAAAACTATATATATATATGTAGAGTAGTTAACTCGGCTAAAATTATGTCTGTAACCCAGACAGTAATTAGTTTACATAATGGCTGGATATGTGATTCATAGATATATGTATGACATGCAGTGCGTGGAATGTTGTGCTGGTTCAATCTGAAGTAAAGATTTTAGTTCAAGACAAGTCATGTTACATTATGTAAGATCATCTTCAATATCCTGAACTGCAGAGACGGACCAAGTGGTTGCCTTACAAGTGATTGAAGATTGGAGAAAGAAAATGAATTGCATACCATTTGCATATCATTAAATCATAAAGAATAAACTTATTGTTAAAAAACAAAAAGATGATATGTACCTGGCTGGCTGCATAGTACATATGGTTTTACTAGTAAAGCTTTTTAGGCAGAGTGAAGTTCCAAAATGTTTTGTTCTAAGAAACTGTTTTGAAATAATCACCAACATTACAGTAGTTACTTTAAAAAAAAAAAAATACTTTTAGTAATTAAAATATTAATTTGCCTGAAAGTTAAAGCTGACAATGTTAACTAATTATTATTAGACTTTCCAGCTTCCAGTATATTTCAATACTGTTAAAAAGAAAATTGATTAAGATAAAATACTTTTATAATTTCAATTACCAGTTTGTACGGTTAAGTTGTGCATTGAACGACAAAACCAAAATTATCCAAAGATGATTTTAGCAATCAGATCTGAATGAAATTTTGAATGTGCATTTGCAGGGGTGGAAAATGTATCCAACCACAGCACCAATGGTCCAAAATTTTATTTATTCATTTTTTGCACATTTTTTTTCCATTAGTTGTTCTGCTCCTTAAAGTTTTCAAACAGTCAGACCTGGCCTGATAAATAAGCAGATCGGGCCAGACTTTCCTCTTTATTTTCTTCACTCTGAAAACCACAAGTAATTTAGGATCAAATTCCTCTTATGAATGGCTCCATTGTATTTGTTCTCCTGTTGGTCCTGAGTTGTTGTGGAAGTTGATGAATTTCTTATTGAGTGGTTGAACAGTTATTTTAATTAAGATAAGTGGTCCCATTATTTGCTACAGTAAGTTTGTAGTTATGATTTGCTGGAACAAATTTTTAAGGAGAAGGACAAGTCATATGTTTTCATGAATATTTATTGTCCAATAAATTTGTTTAGATCTCGGAAATGGAAAGGAAAGGTGTGAAAAGAAAGATATACCATTTCTTTTAAACAATTTTTCACCAACTTAACTAAATTTCCTGTTGGAATTAACCATGCAGTTTGGTAATTGTTTTGATAAACTCACATAATTTTTTTTATGAGTTTCTATGGTCCCAAAAAGTAAAATATTTTTTCTCCCCTTTGCATTTTGAGTGTTAAGTGGTAAACTATTATACATGAGGAAATACGAACAAGTCACAAGCTTTCTATTAACATTTCTTTAACATTTTGAAATTTATACCTACTTGAAAGCGAAAATGACTTTTTCAACTTTGCAACTTGCAGAGTCCCTAATATCCAGTTCTCTTTCAGCTGTTAAGTTAGCTGAAAATAATTGCCTTATCATAACTTTTAGAGAGTTCAAGAGCGTACACAAGTCATGCTCGGTTGAGTTATTCAATTCTAATTTCCCCTACTTTTAGTATTAGAGGTTAATAGGAGGAAAGGTTAAACTTACAACTAAATGTTTTTGACAATGATATTACAAATTTGAATTTCCATACTGCTATGTCAGGTCTTTTTACTTAGCCAAAGCTGCTATCAGGTCTTTTTACATTATTATTCTTGAGCAGCCATTTTGGCTGATTCACTCAAATAATAGTTCGGTTAGTTGACCAGAAAGTTGATGGGGTTGTTTGTTACTTGGCTAGTTCTTACCACAAACCTGAAAAGAGCATTTGTTCCAGATCTTCACTTACAGTAGTTATTAGCACATGGAATTAAGATGCAAAGTTAAATCCTGTGTTATCGTGGCAAGTGCTTTTTTGTGTAAATAGCCTCAGCCTCCTAAAGGACGTGGAAACATTTTCAGCTCATTGCGACACTCTTTACTTAAGGAAGTGAAATTGATCTGGTTTGATCAGATGCTGAAGTTTACATGTTGTGTGCTTAAAGCAATAGCAACTCCTTGTAAACCCTAATCTAATGTGAACACTGCATTGAAATGTTTTGGCATATATACAGGAAACAGTGGCGGTCACTATGAGAAGTATTCTCGCATGAGATCGCTCCCTTCCCTCACCCCACCTTCCCCCAGAAAAGTTTGTAAAGTGACATATTTTGTTTATAGGATTCCCCCCATGAAACAAAATTTTCTCCTCACTTGCCCTCCCCTCCCCTCTATCCATGACCACAATTCTGGTGCTGCCACTGACAGGAAAGTACATAGTTTGACAGTATCATTCTTCATTACTATTATTATCACCTCTGTAAAATCAATCATTTGATATATTTAGATATTAAACAGAAAAAGTTAAATAGTTTTAAGTGTTTTCAGTGTACTGATAAAAAAATGCTTCATTAGATGATGACTTTTTATCGTCACATTATGTCCACCAGAATGTATGCTGTATATGAATTGGTAGGAATCATTTATCAACAGATGTGGAAGCACAACATGATGCATAACAAGAAATACAACATATCAGAAATATTATTATTTTTTCATTTTGTCCATTTTCAGGGTTTTTCATGTAGTCACTCTGCTATGCAAAAGTCTAAAGAAAATTTTCACCATCCATTGACAATGCTCATCTAATTGAGATGATCTCTTCTACGTTTGAAGCATTCTACCTTTATCTTTTGATTGATTTAGTGCTAAGAAGCAAAAAGGGCACATATTCAATTACTAAGCATAAATTTAATTGGGGAGATGCAAACCTCCAGATTGATTATAGAATGGGGCATGGTGTCACTGATTAAAGGTGCATTTATAAGGCATCAAAGGCACTTTGAGGTCAGGTGCGAGGGCACTTAAAATGTAAATAAGGAGTAATCAATACAACAAGTAGTGTCCCTGCATCTTTTAATATGAACTATAATCTGCATGAAAGAAAGGCAAAATGGTTCTCATTGAACCATTCTTTTGAACAAAATGTAGAGTACTTAAATAAAGGAGCAGGGTGGAGGCAATAATGGGTCGCCAGTGCACCACAACTGGTTATCAAAGGCCGTGGACATTGACTTGGTGGAGGCAATCGATGTTATGTCTGTCCGCAGGGTGAAGGCAATGACCTGTGTTTCGTCTGGGTGGAGGCAATGAGGGCAGGGCGTTGAGGGGGCAGTGATAGCATTTGTACTATCATAAGCGAATGGGGAAATGAGGGGCAGGGTGGAGGCAACGACCCGTCATTGTAATTGTGTGTTCAACTCTCTCTCTCAATAATGGGCAGGGTGGAGGCAATGAGGGGCAGGGTGGAGGCTATGAGGGGCAGGGTGGAGGCAATGAGGGACAGGGTGGAGGCAATGAGGGGGCAGGGTGGAGGCAATGAGGGGCAGGGTGGAGGCAATGAGAAGCAGGTGGAGGCAATGAGGGGCAGGGTAGAGGCAATGAGGGGCAGGGTAGAGGCAATGAGGGGCAGGGTGGAAGCAATGAGGGGCAGGGTGGAGGCAATGAGGGGCAGGGTGGAGGCAATGAGGGGCAGGGTGGAGGGATTGAGGGGCAGGGTGGAGGCAATGAGGGGCAGGGTGGAGGCAATGAAGGGCAGGGTGGAGGCAGTAATGGACAGGTGGCGCACCCCTGTGGAAAAACAAAAATAGGGGCCTGAGATGACAAGTGTTAAAAGCAGTTTTCAGTGACCCTTGATGGCATCTTTTGTATTTGTTATTGATAAGCTTTAACTAATATGAAATATATTAGTCTACCTTAGAGCTTACATTAACAACTTGAGGACTAAGATCAACTTCAAGTAATGAATAAGATGATTTTGGTCTAAATTGTGATATTATGAAAGTTATTGCATACATAAAAGGATTAATGACGGCACTCAGGACTCCCTACCCCGCCCAGCTCCACAGATCTCTTGATGCATAGTGAAATATAAACAAGTATTTATATCTTTCATCATACAGTACACTTGGGATACAATAATGTTGACAATTAAGGAGAAATTGGGTTCCAATTATATCATCTTTACAGTGGCTACACTAGTTTATCAAAAGAACTAATACAGATTCAGTTTACAGAGAACCAGATTGTATGAAAGATAAATAAAAGTGGTTCCTTGAGAGGGCTTGTAATGCATGTCAGTAAGTATTCTCATCATCTCTCTCTCCCTCTTTCTTCATCATTAAAGCATATACATTACATGATAAAATATCTATAAACAGCTATTTTTAAAATGGATTTCTATCGTCAAAATGGATTTCTATTGTCAAAATGGATTGGAATAAAGCTTTCACATTACCAT
This sequence comes from Chiridota heheva, assembly GCA_020152595.1. NCBI lineage: Eukaryota > Metazoa > Echinodermata > Holothuroidea > Apodida > Chiridotidae > Chiridota > Chiridota heheva. Next base: position 1,831,050 of record JAIGNY010000492.1, read on the forward strand.
TATACCCCTTTTTTGGTACTTACAAAATGCTGTACCAAAATAGCTAAAAAAAACAAATTGTCTGCTATTCTGGTACAGACTTTAAGATATTTTTAGCTGTTTTTGTGGTATATTTTGTCTTTTTTGGTATTTTTCCCAAAGAAATTTCCCCCTTTTAAAAATCCCTTCTTTAAAAATTCCCTCTTAGAAACCCCCTCTTTTAAAGACCTCCCAAAGAATTACACAAGAGGGGGAAGAAGGAATTTACCCAAATTTTGAACGTTGGCATGAACACTGCTGTAAACAATCTCCTGATTCAAGACCAAAAATATTTTTTCGATGAGAAAAAACTGTCATTGAGTGTTCCCTAAAAGACTGTTGATGGGGAGTTGGGTAAAAAAAAACATTGTAGGTGTCCTTATTAATACTTGAGAATATAGGGAGTGCTTTGCTAGCTCAGCTTGCTGGAGATTTTGAAGTATTTCCTTTCACAGCATCCATTGTATTACATATAGACTCTAAAATGTCTTTTTCATTAATATTTGAAACTTGTACTCCATTGGTTTAATTTTTTTGTTTGCATAGGCGGAATTTGGGTGCCCCTCCCCCCACCCTACATCTTTTCTCCGAATTTGTGCTTTTGTATGGTGATTTTTTGTATCTTAGCATGAGTATGTGATATGCCCCCACTTTGCCACCCCATCCCCACTTTAGGGAGACAAATTCCACCTATGCTTGTTTGTATGTATTGATTAAGTCATAATTTAAATGGTAAACTTATGTAGGATAAGCAGCTTTCACTTATGTATATAATTGAACCATAAGTGAATGTCCCTATCTTTTCTTGTTGTTTTGATAATTAGACCTCAATCAGCATATTAGAGTGGACAACATATTAAATAATCATTGATTATTAGGCATGTGCCATCAATATTTCATAACAAAGGTTGTGTTTTTAAGTTTCACTTTAATGTATTTGGCTTAAGTGAAGTTTTCTGCTAATTTGGTATTGGATTGAATATTGTATGATGTGTTATTTTGTAGGAATTGCATTTTATTGCTTTAAATTAAGTTAAAGAACAGTGGTGTTTTCAGCAGTGAGAATATCTTATGTTGAAAATCTGTTGCAATGGATTTTTAGTCCAAAATCCTCAAAGCCTACAAGGTTGAACAAAAACATCACTTAAAATTACTCATCAATAAACAAAGAAAGCCTTCACTGCTAAATACCATTCTTTTTGTTAATTACTTCAAGCCACTGAAGCCATACACATTGACCACAGGGGACTATTTTGTCCTTACTTTATATTGAGTGAAAGTTAGTGTAGCTGCAGTGAAATTAGTTTACTATCTAGGTCAGATTATGACCATGGAAAGTGAGGTAAAGTGTGTGGAAATCCCTGGTGTAATTGCCAATTGCTTGTGCTGGATTGTGGTTTCTGTTGTGAGCAATATAGACCCCAACAGAGGGGCTTAAGACACAAAATGTATTACGAGGGTTAGACTTAATATCACCCAGAGTTTGAAATTGTTCAGCTTGAAAGTTCACTTTTAGTGTGTAAAGGTAGGGGATAACTTCTTAATCTGATAGATCCATGTAACTTTAGGATTTGAAGGAAAAAGGAATTGACAGTTACAAAATAGGCAATTTTTAAAGTGAATTTTGCAGGGATCGCTAGTGTGAATGGTGGCAATTGACCTCGCAACATTAGTCTGTTGATGTGCAACAGGATTTGAATATTGAAGCGATCATTTTCTCGATGCGATATCTTTGTCTTTTGTCTAGAAATCTTCAAGAATATGTAAGGATGAGGACTCTAATTTCTAGTTTATTGTAGTGATTGTTCTAAAGTACTAATTGTGTATGAAACAATAGTTTGGACATAAGTTTGTATTCGATTCACATAAACAGATATGATGAAGACCTTTAAAGATAAGACAAAGAAAAACAGCTTCATTTACTTTGCGAAAGAAAATAAAATTCATTGAGATTGCTTGAATTCAATGAAATACTGATATGGGTGGTAATTTCAAGCATCCAATTAGTTACAACCCTCACACTGTAAAAAGATCAGGGGTGTATAGCCAGTGTTTCAGATTGGGGTATCGCCGAGGGAAATATTTTGACTTTTTAACATATTTTCTGGACCTTTTTACCATTGTAACATTACCATTTTACTTTTTGGGGGGTCGTATGACCCTGTCGACCCCCACCCCTGGCTCCACCCATGAAGATATGCATTTACCTTAGCATTATGGATACATTAACTCAGATGAACAGACATCTGAAATTGCCAGCCTTTTCTCAGAAACGCCACCAGGAGCTGGTGGAAGAGAATCATTTTTATTTTAATAAGGAATCATGTATAATTCTGGTGATTGGTACTGCATTTATTTTAACTGTTTTTATATTCATGATGCTTTTGAAGTATTGTTGCAACCTAAAATTTTCTTGAAATCGGGTCAATTTATGGTTAATACTTGTGATTGGAAAATAAACAGTCGAGTTATTTTCAATACAGACTTCACTGACAGTAATGATTTAAATAATGCCACTGGAAGCGTTGCTGAGCTGCAGAATTACAGCGTCAAAGAAACACATGAAATGGTCATAAACAAATTATGTTACAAGGCATCAATCAGATAATGCTTTTTGCAGTACTGCTAAAATTAACATCAAGTTACCTAATAACCACATCACCAAGAAAAACTGCCTGCTTAATGATGATTTGGTTGTGATTGAGAGGAAAACTTCAAAAGGTAGAATTTGCAGTCAAGTTATAGGATTAGAAGAAAAACACATTTTCACAAGCTGCTTTATCTAGTTCGAGTTCTTGTGATGAATTCCTGGAAATATTCGAACAGGAGGAGGTATCTGTAAATTGTGGGGATTATAATAACATCTTCAATGAAAATCCTGACTCGACTAATGTTGCAGATGATAAAATGTGTGAAAGCAGTGGAATAGTTAAATATGAGCCAGACACACACCAGTGAACATCTTGATTATGTCCTTGAAAGAATATAGTGATTTCTAATGTTAAGCAATGCATTTCAGTGTATCTTTTATATATGACACTTTTTTAAAGTTGCATATTATATTATTTTATTGCTATCAAACTTGATGTTCACTCTTTTCAAAATTGCTGTTGGTAGGGATTTTGTTATGGTTTTAATGAGACCAAGTATGGCTTTGTCTTCGTGATAGAAATAATAAATTTCAGGCATCTGAAGAAATTTCACATTGTACGAAAACAATTTAGCATATTCTAATTCAATTCATATTTTCTGATTGATTAAAACAAAATCTGTCAATATAAACTTGAAAAAGAGTGGCCATTTTGTTCATACGCCCTCTAAAAAATGATGTCCGACACCCGTAATGTTCATGTATTTCTTTATAATCTGATTTAAATTTTCCTTTGTAGGGTGTAGGAATTTTAATTTGTAGATAATATTCTGATAAAAAGCCCTTAGAAATTCTTGTCAAAGCATTTTGAAAATAACATTTCAAAGAGAATTCCAAAGAAATACATTATGTGTGCTAGGGCTTACAGTAAGACAAATTATTGCCATGATTTCACCACAGAATGAGACAAATGATGTCATCATTGGCATGATTTCACCACAGCATTAGACAAAATGGCAGCGTCCATGTTACAATTTAAACTTAGATAACTTGAGAATGAAATAAGATTGTAGGAGTATCCCCACCCTCAGGCCGAGTGGTGGCATGGGTAACTGAGCAGTTGGATGCCACACAGTGTCAGGAGGAGAGGGTCATGGAAGAGGGAAATATATGCCAGATGGGCTACGAATGTTGTATGTAAGAAACACCCCACAAGTACATCCTCACCCCCAGGCATGAACGGGATCACAGATAGGAGAGAAGAAGGGGAGTCTTAAGCTACAAGCTATTCTAACTACTGCCAGAGTGAGAGAGAGAGAGGAAGGGAGGGAGGAAGATATATATATATATATATATATTTATATATGTATATACATATATATATATATATATATATATATATATATATATATATATATATATATATATATATATATATATATATATATATACATATTTATATATATATATATATATATATTTATATGTATATGTATTTATTTATATATATTTTTTATATATATATATAGTTATTTATATATATTTATATATATATATTTATATATATATATATATTTACATATATATATATATTTATATATATATACATATATTTATATATATATATATATATATATATATATATTCATATTTATATATATCTATATATATATTATTTATATATACATCATAAATATATATATATAAATATCATTTATATATATATATATATATGTATATATATATATATATCATTTATATATATCTATATATCTATATATATATATATTTATCATTTTATATATATATATATATATATATATATAATATATCATTTATTTATATATATATATATCTATATATATACATATATAAATCATTTATATATATATATATTTATATATATATATATATATATATATATATATATATATATATATATATATATATATATATATATATATATATATATATATATATATACTAGAGCTGTGACCGTTTAGCGTGTACTGCTACACGCCAAGAAATCTTGTAAACGTTTACTAAATGCTTCATTGCGAGTAATCGTTTTTATACATTATAGGCCTAGTGTCTTGCCGTTGAAAATCATTATTCATGATTTAAATCACACACACATTCGGCTGACAAAATTCCAATCAATGATTTTTACAAACTGTAAACCCGATTAGCATAATCTTTTTAAATGTGTGAATCACAAATGCGCAGTAATCACCAATGAATGGGGATATTATGCACTTTGATTTCGCCGAAAACTGAGTAATCTAACTTGTAAAATGTACGCGAATGTGCAGCAGTAAACAAAACTAACAATAGGCCTAACGTTAGGCCATAAGGCTTTAAATTCCACGCAATCAAGGCCCGTTTATCGACCAAAAAAGACTTGAATCGTGACAATCAGTACATTTACATGTAAATATTACCTGATGAGTCAAATAAATTTTGCAAGAAAGAAAAAATATTGCATAATATATAAACAGAAAAAGGTTTTAAGAAAGCTGAAATTCTGCATGCTTCGCAAAGAAGGCGGCCATTTTTTCAAAAGGACTAATATTTCAGAACTTCCTGGTGGTGGTGGCGTAGTTTTGAAATGTTTTACGGCGAGGTATATCATAGGCCTCAGTATGCAAGATTTTTACAGAACTTTGAAAGCCGTAGCAAATAGGACAAACAAGTTACGCGATGTTGAGTTTAAATGACACTGAAAGGAAGTTATCTGTTCTTTCTAAACTGAATTTCCATGCATATTTCCCATAAAAATGATGATTTGTACTGTAGAAGTAAACTTTTTACGATTTGAAAAGCAAAACTCAGCGTCTATTTGGGCAATGCAGTCAGTACTTTTGCCATACTAGTTGCGCGATTTTTTTTACTTCGCCTCGTAGTTTTGGAGCAATTTTGGCGTATTTCCAAAAATTACGGTACTAAACTCGTGTACTGATACACGCCGCTTTTTTTGGCGTGTACACGTTTACTAAAATCCCTAAACGTTCACAGCTCTAATATATACATTATGTATATATATATATATATATATATATATATATATATATATATATATATATATATATATATATATATATATATATATATATATATATATATATATATATATATATATATATATATATATATATATATATATATATATATATATATATATATTATGGGCTTAAAGGAGGGTACTTCCTGAAGGAAAGCCTCAAAATGCTGATTTAATTCCGCAAGTTTCTTTCTCTCAGCTGAAAAAACTATATGAAACTAAACTCGTGAAATTGAGATTATAAACAAGCACCTAGCGTACAAATTTATCAATTACATAAATGCCTAAAGTTCAAGGTATGGTTAAGATGAGTGTAAAAAAGAACAAAGTTTCAAATAACAAGAAACACCTAGCTTCCTCAAAATTTACTTCTAAGGGGAAGGGTTTGACGGACGGAGGTGAAATAAACTAGAAACGTTCCCTTCTCAAGCAAGTTTTGTTGCAAACTAGAATTAATAATTTGATAAATAAAATCAACACTTCTTAAAGAAACCTATCAGGGCATGGGCTCGTGAAACTAATATTTCACAAAACCGACATGATTTCAGGGTCGCCTGAATGTAGGGGACTTGAAAACTTAACTTTCCCCACGAGGAATACCAACCCTCTATACCAGAAATCCCTAAAATGCCCAGGAAGGGTAAACTCGGAAATTGCCAATTGCCACGCCCTTGCCCTGCACAAATTCTACAAGCATATTGCCGAATTTAGAATAAATAAACAACAGTGTCCCAGTCAGAAAACAGGAGGGAAAGGCCCGGCGTCCCTAAGAACTGACCCCATTCCCAGACTTTGCTGCCCTTAAAAGAGACGAATAGAATTGAGATACATTACACTTACAACGAGTCATAACGCTGCATGTCTCTGGTAGCCTCTGCCCATCAAGCTGTATCCAAACAAAAACAAACAAATACTAAACCATGGCTTAACCAGCCAAAATTCCCTCTTAGAGAACACAAGAAATACACAACCTCAATATCAGAGCCTAGAGACCAAGTGTTTGCGTGAAACCCAAACAGAACTACGAGTTAACAACTATTACAAAGGAAAGGAATGCATTCCGTTGTGTTGGCTATGTGAACGGCTGGGACACCTGGACCTGCACAAAAGAACAGCAGAAGAAAACATGTTGAGACCTAGACATTGGCGTGGTGGCAGAGGGGCAACATCCCCCACCAGCAAAGCTTTCTGAGGGGCGCCAAAATCGTCCTGAAAAGAAAAGAAAAAAATCTAGGCTATTGGGAAATGTACGTGTTGATCAAAAACTTCTTTCTATACTATTAAGCAAGTAATATTCCATTTGTGTAGTCCAAAAGCGCATGAATGTCCCACAAGAAAAGACCAAATTTTCTGTCATTTTCCCACCATTGGGACTCGAGCAGGCCCCTGGATTTTGCGCTCAGACAGAAACCGATGTAGGCGAAAGCTCGTCGGCAATATTTAATATCTGCTCTTGCCATGAAGGGCAAACAATTTTATTGAATAGTAGAAGCTTTTTGAAAGGGCGCTGAATGCTCACAGGGCCGCAAAAATTGTTATGAAAATATACTCTTATATACTTTTTATTCTCAACATTGTAAATATTTTTTCTCAAAGCTTTATTCTTACATCAAAAACATGAAAACCATACCTAGACCCCAACTATAGACACATATTGAAGTCAATGGGATCCTGCATTTAAACATTTGTTCCAAAATAATATTCCTTTTAACGAACTTTAGTTCGGAATTGACACGATTTTGAACGATTTTCTGCTACCAAATTATGCCAAAAAACGCTAATAGCTTCCTGGGGCTATGCTCTCTTAGTGTCTAGAACGTCGACCCTGGATTTGACACAATATTAAGCAAGTTTCTTCTCTAAAAATTGTGAGAAATGCAGGGATTCCTGGCGTTTCACCCCAGCACCCCTACGTGCAGCTTCGCCCACTAGATGTGAAACATTTGAAAGTCCTTTTCTGTTATTAAAAGCATGACAAACGTAGGGCTTAAAACCTCTGCCATTATTTTGAATTTGTAATTTAAGGTATTGCACACATTGTAAATTTTTTATCCGAGTGAAGAAATCTGAATATAATTTTCATGTATACATTGATGTTTCCTTTCAACAATTTGGACGCTCAAGACTATGGTATGAACTATTATTGATAAATTTGGCATTAAAGTAATGGTCAAGCAGGACTCCATACTCTTGCAGAAATAATGACCTCCGTTTTCATAGGTTGTCTAAATTTTGTCATTCCTAGATTTGAGCACTTAATTAATCCTTACTCTACCAGCACGTTTTTGAAATCAGCGCTTAGGAGGCGGGGTCAAAGACGGGGCACCCAAAACGGCGATAATATCGCCGCGTGGTAGAGTAAGGGTTAAGCACAGGCTGATTATTGAATGGTCCTCTTGTCTTCCAAGCAGCAGAGTCAGGCTCGTTTTGCTGAGTGACCCAGTGGGCCACCCACCAGGACCATGCTGCATATATTTTGGAGTTGGCATACTTGTCACGGCTTGATTAACCCTTACTCTACGAGCATGTTTTTGTTTATGTGCTTGGGAGGCGGGGTCAAAGATGGGGCACTCAAAACGGCGATAATATCGTAAGGGTTTAAAGGAGCACTAACCTGAAAAGTGAGGGCATAGTTGGAGAGGTCCCCCAAAATTGAATGCTTGTCTTAATAGCACGCAGTGATATAGCAATTTTCTGGTTAATATGAATATTCAAGTGATTTTTGCACTCACGTAGCTGTGGACTATGGAGGCATGAAGTTGATCCTTTTGTTGTGGATATAATATACAGTATCTGTGATGAAAATGAGTGTTCTCAATATTCGGTCTAGTGCTCAATGAAGAGATGAAATAATGATGGCAACTATGATAGAGGCATTAGGAGGCTTAATTACATGCATTCCTATAGTAGATTATCCCCTTCGAGGGGTATGTGCCCTCTCCTTGGGGTTTACAGGGGTTATTGGTGCCATTTGAGGTCAAGATCATTAACATATCAGTTTTTGGTGAGCATGCGAAGCATAATGCGAACCTATGTAATGGCCATTTTGTCCGTCTAGCTGTCCACAATTTTTCCTGAGATTTCCTCAGAAATGTTAAAGTTTTTGAGAATTCTTCAGAAAATTTTAAAGTTTCTTCACAGTTTTTTAGAAAGAGTTAGAAGTTTCTTCAGATATCCTTATGGAAAGTTAGAATTTCTTTACAAAATGTTACACTTAAAACAGATTGAAGACTAGTTTTTTTTGAAAGTCTACAAAACCTTTGATATTTCTTAGAAGATAACTGTAAAATGGATATAATTTTCCAATATTCTTCACAGATCCTTAATCTCTCTTGTAGCACTGGAGATTTAAAATCCTTCAAAATATTTGGGATCTCTCTTGTAGCACTGGAGATTTAAAATCCTTCAAAATATTTGGGCACCAACGGTTGTATCATGGCATGATTATTGAATTCGCCTTTCTTTTTGTGGTCATTTGCATAAACTTGCTACAGTTTATGAACTGATTAGACTTTTTGGTGAGCATACGATGCATAATGCGAACCTATGTAATGGCTCGACCGTCTGGCCGTTCACAGTTTTTCTTGAGTTTTCCTCAAAAATGTTAACAAATTTTGAGAATTCCTTAGAAAATGTTAAGCTTTCTTCAGAGTTCCTCAGAAAAAGTTAATTTTTTTCAGATATCCTTATGGAAGGTTAGAATTTCCTTACAAAATGTTAAAGTTTTTCAGAGACACTTAAGACAGATTGAAGACTTACGTTTTCTTAAAAAGTCTACAAAACATTTAATATTTCCCTAGAAGATAACTGTAAAATGATATAATTTCCAATATTCTTCAGAGATCCTCAAGTGTCTCTCTTGTAGCACTGGAGATTAAAAATTCTTTAAAATATTTGGGTACCAACAGTTGTATCAGGCATGATTATTAAACGCTGCCTTTATTTTTGTGTTCATTTGCATAAAGTTGCTACAGTATATGAACTGACCTAACTTTTTTATTTAGTATGCGTAGTCAGGGAGTGTGACAGGATGTGACTGCATATGGACATGGAGAGGGATGCCACATGTGGGACATGGATGGAGGCCGTGCAGGACATATGATATAATATATACCATATGGTATACACCAATGGCTATATCAGGCATAGTTATTTGACTCCGCATTTTTTCTTCTTATTCAACAAGTCATTTGCATATAAGTTATTATATGAACTGACACTTTCATACATAGTATGCTGATTGTGATAGCTAGGACTATTTCTTAGTTTTAGTCCATTTTAAGGACATATTGGTGCTTTTGATGTCATAGCTTGCTGGTCATAATTGATATTATTCTAATAGAAAATATCATCAAACATCTCTTTTGCAATTCAAAATACAATAAAACTTTATGTTCTCTGTTGTTAGTGTACACATTACAAAGTATATGATTTGTTAGAATTTCAACAACTGAGAAGAATAATATATAGAAATAATCTTCGTAAGTATATCTCATAGTTTGTGCTGTTTCCAAAAATGTTCCTTTATCTCACACTTTATATGGGTTTCTTCATTTTTAATAAAAAAAAAGATAAAAAAAAGTAAATACATAAAGCACAGTAGAAAACTCTTCAAAAAAAAAGAATTATAGAAGGTATTGCAGACTACTTTGTTATTGCAAAACACAATCAAAGAAAGAAGAGTTAAAGTTTTGCAAAGTTTTTCAACTTCCGGTCGGTTCTGACAACTAAGAGTCTTCGAACAAGTTTAAATCCATCAACGAAACAAAACTCCATACACAAATCATCCAACAATAAGGTAAAAACATGAAAATGAACACAAAACAGCTACATCCTGGAAGTGTTTCTCAAGAGAAAAGTCTTCAGGTGTTTTTGATAACATCAATGGAGGAACTTCTGTTTCTGATTTTAAAAAGTAATGCATTCCACAAAGGTGGGCCGGCATGATATAAAGCTTGGTTCTCTACTTTCTTTTTTGAAGGGAAAGTAACTAGTATGAGTTTGTCAGTTGAGAAGGCGAAAACTTATTCTATGATGACAAGGTAGCCAATGTAAGTCTGCAAGTATTGGTGAAATGTGATCAACATGATGTATGTAGCATATCATAGACCGGTTTTTGTTGTATGCTTATAAACAATTTGACAAAACAAAATAAATACTAAAATTGAGGACAGATATGAAAGAGACTAGGAATTTAGAATGGGGAAGCTGGAGGCGAGCTGTTGTTATAGACTCCCAAAACATAGCGCCATATGTGGTGAATGCTTCATCCACTTCAAATGTTCAAACTCTTGTGGCAGAGTTTCATTAATATGCATAGTGGGCAGGGCATAATATGAGTTTGCTGAAAAGAGCTTATAAACACAATATCTAAATAACGATAAACTGGATTCAAGTCTATGTCATACACAGATTGCCCATGATCCGTAGATGTGCCCTATTGTTTTTGGTGGTGATGTCATACATATTAAAGAGTAAGGCGTGGCTTAAAGTAGATTTTTTGAAATGCTTATGTTATAACCACATATATTTTATGAAATATTTGATACAGTTATGATGTTTGCTAATGTGTACAAATGTTGAATTTCATTGATATGTATAAGTGGCCAGGGCTTAATATGATTTTGCTGAAAAAAGCTTGTAATCATGGCATCTAAAGAATGATAAACTGGATTCAAGTCATGTGATACACAGATCTGACACACATCATCATGGTCTATTGATGTGCCTTATTGGTTTTGGTGGTGATACCGCATGCATATTAATGAGTAGGCAGGGCTTAACCTAAAATTCTTAAATATGATACATAGGCAACTGTATGTCTGCTATGAAAATGTTGGTAATTATTGTGCACATGCTAGTGTTGTCAATACATATGTCTATTTTATTGATCTACATCATGCATGGTGGTCGTGGATTATGAATAAAAATCCTGGAACAAATATTTCATGATATGCAATTGACATGGCACAGTTAATACGAAACTTGCAAATCAATCAGCATATGAAAAAAAAAGCATCTGAACCACAAACTTTTTGGTTCTGGTTAAATTGTCAATTAGTGTCATTTGTGCACAGGGGGCATTACATAAAAACTTACTTCTGGTACATAAAAACTTACTTCTGGTACCCAAGAGGTACCGAGCTGATTGCGTGTGCTTTAGCAAAATCATAGGTATTTTTAGAATGAAAACAAACGGGCAATGACAGATATAAAATTTATAAGCAAGGTGATAATGGATGCCAGCTTTCCAGACATGTTGCCATGGAATATTGGACGGTTGAGATACTTAGCAGATGAGCCGATAGAGCTTGACCGGCAAATACCCTGCGGAAAAGGGGCGGTATGGAAAGTTCCAAGTCCATAAACCCTGTTCACGCACACCTATTTATATTTAAAATTTAAAAGCAAATGATAAAATGAGATGCAATATTTTCTTTATTAATAAAAATTTTAGAACAGATTTTACTGCAGAAACAACCAATTTCAACAATTGTACCCTAGGAAAAAGTTGAATGACCCACTATGGTGTATTTGGTTCATATCCTTTGAAATATTGTCTCATTGCGGGCCAGACAAGTTATCCAGCTGCCAACAAATCAGTGCAAATTAGTTTGTATTTGACTGGACCAGGACAAGAAGTGAATGGACTTCACGTTTTCATGCTTCTCTTCTCATAGCTATTAAATCGAAGCTTCTGGGGGCTTCGCCCCCCCCCTCCTGGGCACTTCACTCCCCCCTTCTCCTCCTGGGTGCCTACCAGGGCTTCTCCATAGATTTGACACAATTGCAAGCAATTTTTTGCATAAGGGGTCCCTACCAAAGCAAGTTCCTGCTACTAAAATCAAGAGAAACGTAGGGCTGTTGTTTCATCTCTTGGATTTGATTCGACTTAAGCAACTTTCTGCTACCAAAATGATAAGAAACATAGGGCTTCCCGGCTGGGAGCCCCTGTAACGTCTGCCTATAAGGGAAAATCATGACTTTGTTACTGGCAATGATAATGAACTAAGTTAATTTTTCTTTCGTCTAAACGGTGCATGCGAATTTAGATCTGTGTGCCCAACATTGAACTCTTAGAGCCATGTTTTTGTTTCTTTTTGCTTATTTTCTGGGGAAGTGGAAGGGGGGGGGGGGTTAAAATACCCTTGCCCCTTAGTCAAACATGACCCACCTTACCAGTAGTCTACAGTCACTGAGTGGAGTTGACTTCTTCCTAATTCAGGCAAAGGCATGACTTTCATGCATACAGGGAGCTACAATACTAATCTGGGATGCCAAGACTGAAGACATAGCTTTTGAAAAATATTGCTTTTGCCCTATATTAAAGAGAACTTGTATAAGATTTGTAAAGCTAACATTTCTTGTTTTCAACCATCTTTGTTATTACAGAAGCACTAGTCTTGACTTACAAGGAATTACAGCACCAATCTGGGGTTGCCAATTACGCATGAAAGTCCCTCCTACCAAGTAATGAACAACTAAATTGCATTAGTATGTCACCATCATTTCCTCAACTTGATTTCCAGGTGTATCCAAAAATTTGACATTGCCCTATCTTTGATTATACTTGAAATATCAAAATTTCAACCTTCCTCAAAAGCTGCTAGGGTGAAGCTCATCCCCTAGCTTACTCCCCCCTCCCCTTCCTACACCACTGGCTTCAATCATCTACACTTTTGTTTTCTACCATCTAAAATATTAGCACTTGCCTTTAGAATAAAGGTAGCTTGCAACATCAATCTAGGATAGGAGACTCAAAATTACCACTGGCCATTATTTTTGACTTCATAACTACTAAAGTTCACTAGTGTGCATCCATCATAGCCTACCTTATATGTTGAGCTATTACATCATTGATGTTCTCGTTTGTTTTGAAAAATAAACCACAGGTGAAATTTTTTCCTCTATAGGCCTATTAAATTTTGTACATTTTTTGTACAGTGGAATTACAATCTAATTTTTTTTCTTCTAAGGATTTGCCAATTAATAAGTAGTTGATTATGTTACGTAGCAATATGTGAATAAATGTTTCATTTTCATATCATTCAATTGACTGAACAAAAATTGAAACTTTCATTTTTCTTTTTCTCTTATTAATGAAAGTACATGATTTTATACCTTTTTTTTTTTAAAGAGAACAGTTTCTGTTAGCTTTTAAGTTATATGGATCTTATCATGCTTTGATACATATTGCAATTACTCAGTCCGTCAGAGGTTTGGAGTACAGGAAAATGTTGCGTCTTGTGGGTTTGCTGATGGTCGTTCTTAACTTACAGTCTGTTGGTGGTCATCCCTTTATGGAAATTACACTGGGAGTGCATTCTACTAATGTACATGATTATGTTTTATTTGGATCTGCACAAAGAATACAATTTAGTTGTTTTGGCTGTCTCAATGATTTCAAATTGAAGGCAGTCTATTTACTTTTAAATGAAGATCAGATTTTGATCATGGATAATATCACCAGAGATCTGCGTGACAGCAAGTGTGGAAGTGAAAGTTTTACTCTGTTGGATTATGTAACTATTACTGAACTAAATAACACTGTATCCTGTCAAGCAAGCTTTAGCTTGGATGGATTAAATCTGTTAGTCTATGACAGTGTTGTTGTCCATCTTTACCCATTGGTTCAAAATGTGAGTCTTCTACCAGATAAACAGCTTTGCATATCCAACATGGGCAGCTCTGTTGTATCGCACGAACAAGTCACGTTATCTTGTTTTTTTCATCACAGCTTTGGTAAAAAATTGTGGAAAAGCAAATCAAATAAGATTTTGAAGGAAGGAGATGATTATGTTTTAACGTCAAAAGTGCCATCAATAGCAAATGGTGAAGTGTTTACCTGTGTGCTGCAACCTTCAAATCCCTCTGCTATGACTCAAGAACAGGAGATCTGCTCATTGGGACCTTATCATGTTCAAAATCAAATGGATGTAGATTTGTCAAGCAGTTTTCATGGTGGCTTTATTTCATTTTTATGTGAAACTCATCCATCTGCCAGTTCTATTTTGTGGGGTTTGTATAATTCATTTGGTGAAGATATTCTTCAGTCAGAGTCGAAATTGTCACTTGTCCAAAATCTTGTGGAGGTAAAGATATCTACACAGTCAGGGAGATCTTCTCTTTACATTAAGCCTCAAGTTATTGAAGTAGGAAATATTTCTAACATTTCATGCATGGCTTTTAGAGGAGAAAAACAGGGAGCATCCTACGCAAGTGGTGAATTGTGGGAAAGGATGAGGGAAATAATATCTGTGTCTGTGCCACATTCTTTAAATCACACTTCAGCTTCTTCCCATACAGCTTCTTTATCTTCTTCTTCATCGTTAGCCCTCATCAAACAAACAAACAAACTTTAAGAAATGATCCTACTTCAATTAGTTTCACTTTTTCAACTTCTTCCTCTTCTAGAAGTTATCTAAACCCTACCTTTTTTGTGACAAAACTTGGTTTTCATGGCCTGTTTTTGTAGGAACTGCTGTGACTTTGTTGGTTGTAATGATATTTCCTGGTGTCTGTCTGTGTAGGTACTGGCAAAAGACAAAAAGAGATCCCGTCTCAGGAATATCAAACTATATAATTAATGTTCATCAGTCGAGTGTGAGTAATTTATCAAGGACTGAATCGTATGACACTTTGAATGTGTGTTATGAAACAAACTCACAACACATTTACCAGGCAGTCTCACAACACATATACCAAGCAGTCCCACAACACATATACCAAGCAGTCCCACAACAGATTTGTGAAGCTGCCCCAGAGGTCCTATATGCAGAACCAGATTTTAAACACACACGACCCCGTCGTCGTGAGTCCTCCCAGGATAATAAGCTGACAAACTCTATAACTACTGGTGTAAAAGAATGTGAATCTGCCCAGAACATGGCGAGTGTTCAGCTCTCACAAACTGGATCCAAGAAAGATGAATCATTATATATACAAGTTTTGGAGTGAAAAAATGCAAACAAGTTTTTTTAGAAGTATAATGCCTATACTTCAAAGTAGGGTTTGTCAGTATGAGAAATTTGTGATATCACTGTTGCTTAGAATCAGGGGATGTTGGAAGGAACTGGGGACAAGGGGGCAGAAAATTAAGTGAGAGCACTTTTTTTTGACAGTAATTGTGGGGCACTTTTCATTTTCAAAAAGGGCCAATTTATCAGTTTTTGAAAAAAGTGGAGGCATGTGCCCCTGGGTCCTACACATATGGTTTGAGAATCATGGGATTTGGGGGGCACTTGCCCCATCCCCACTTTTTCCAAATGTATACTTTTTGTGTGGTGATTTTGTGTATTTTAGCATGATCTTTCCCCATCCACCCCACCTATGGGTTTGAAATTAGGGAGCTAAGACCAATGTTGGCAATTGCCCATTGGGCGAATCGGTTAAAATTATTAATTATTAATAGGGAAAATGATTGGGGATGTGCCCCCTCCCTTCATGCTCAGTGTCAGGTCACCCTCCCTTCATGCTCAGTGTCAGGTCCCTCGGTAAGTGATTATGCTTTAATTGTGTCCAATAAATATTAAATGTATGTTACATTTTGTATGTACTATGTAGGATGTGTAAGTGAGTGAATTTCTATTTGTTTTCAAGCTTTAAGAATGAACTAGAATAATATTATGTAATTTCAAAAGGGCATCTCCTGCCTAGTCTGCCCTCAACTTTCAAAAGTGCACCTCTTGCTTCCATCTGCCTTAACTTTCAAAAGGGCACCTCCAGCCCCCTTCGCTCCCCTTACTCTAGAGCAAGGGGGGGGGGCAGTCTAATTGGATCCATTCTAGCTTCTTTCTAACAGTAGAGAGAGTATCTGTACTTTCAATCAACCAAATTCTAGGAGATATTTCGACAAAATAAACAAACAGTTTTGAGAACTATGGTGGTGTGATGATCAAATTTGTATACAAGTTGAAATAAAAGTTGTATTATTAGTTTGTATAAATGTAAAATATTTGAGGGATCAAATAAGGTACAGTACCCCCCCCCCTCCCTTCACACACACACACTCACACACTTAAAGGTTTGTTTTAACTTGGGTAGTACACATTGCTATTTTTATTTCTTTTTTAATCTGAAGTCTGAAATTTCTCACATGCAACCCATATTGTGAGTAAGTATAAATATAACTCGAGCTTGTTTAAAGTTTTGTTAAATATCTCTTTGTGAATTTTAGTGAAGAATGAATGTGTTTGTTTACTATACATAGCTATCCATTATAATGTATACCAATGTATTATGGACTATTTATATTTGAATTATAACTATTTTCTACAAAAAATTTTTCACCTTCAATTGTATATTACTTTTATTAATGTAATATCTTGCAGTAATGCTTTTGTAAATCACTACATGTGCGAAGAACATAAAGATTTAAATACAGATTGTTTTTAAGCTTCTGAATTTTTAATTTAATTGAGAGTAAGACTCACTTGTACCACTCAAGTGTGAAAGATTGCTGAAACTTGATCACAATTTTCCTCACAATTTGCCTGAATTTAATATAAATTTGTCCAGATTCCTTGGCAAAATTTGCTTTTAAAAGGACAATTTCCCATTGTGCCCCCACCTCTGTAGTTTCATGCTCTGAGGGAGTGGAATGCAACAGCCATGTAAGCAAGAAGACTTCTCATATATTAACATTGCAAGGTTCTGGGTCAAGACACCTCTTAATTGGTTTATTCCAACAATCAGATATTCACTATGACAGTCTTCCATCCATTCCAGTCACAGGGGGTTATATTTAAAATTGAATCCTTCTGAACTTTTGAAGACTCATAGTGGCCTGTGATTATTCAACCAACTGTTCTGTTTTCATTACCCACAAGCATATATTAGCATATGAGCAGGATTTTGTTTAGGGGCAAAAGGAACTTGCCTGAAAATGTAGCATTACAGTGACAATATGGGCCGAGCATCAGTGCTCACACTAAGGTTCAATTATTATTTTTCGGTGGGGTAGGGGTGAGGGGGGGATTTTCCCCCTTTGTGTAAAAAAAAAAAAAAAAAAGTCCCCCCCCCCTGCCCGGCACAACAAATGAAAAAAATGTCAAATTTAGCATTTTTATTAGGAAGGGAGGGGGGTAGGTGGGGAAGAATTTCACAGGTTCCTCGAATTACTTTTGAGCAGAAATTTGATATTATGTCACTGCCAAGCATAACTTTGCCTGAATGTGCTTAAACAAGTGTGCCCAAAAATATACTATTAAGGGGCCCCTAGAAAGTTGGTATTTCATCAATTCACAGGTGAGTATATAGACTGAACCAATCAAAAATAAAGATTAAAATAACAAGTTGACCCAGAGAGGGAATCAAACCTAGTACCAGTACCTTTGTATCTTACGCTCTGCCTAGTAATTAGTTACTAAGTTCCGGATCTGCTGGTAAAAACGTTATATTTTCCTAGTACAAATTTATGGATTAAAGGAGTTTAGACTGAAAAGTTAGGGCTTATTTTTAGGGGTTTTCCCTAAAAAGCAAATGCTTATCTAGCATGCAACAGTATAACAATTTGCTGGTTAATATGAATATTCAATGACCTTTGTCTTCATGTTGTCTGTGGGCTACGGAGGTATGAAGTTTGATCTGTTGTGGATAATATATCTTTGAAACTCGCAAAAGCGAGCGCCCGCACTATTCGGTCTATTTTTTTCTTTTTTTTCTCGTTGCCTTGGGTCTCTGGGCCCTTGTTTTTTTTTTCATTATGATGAAACGCTTGTGCATTGACCTTGATCCTCCCTCCCCTCCCTGTGACCCACCTGCTACCTCCATTGACGATTCTTCAACCCCAATCCCAAAAACGTTAATCGTACATGCCACCAACAAGCAAGAAAGCTTTAAAAAACTTTTCCCTTTCCTCATACACAAAGCGCTCTACGGCCTTGTCGGTACCCTCTCCAAGGTCTCTATCCCCAGATCCGGCGATCTCCTGATGCACTGCGCCAGGGCCACTTAAGCCACCACTTATGGTATTGACATTACAGTCACCCCCCACCAATCCCTGAACTCCAGCAAAGGCGTTATAAGAACCAGAGACCTTGCTTACTTGACCGATGACGACCTCGTAGAGGAACTGGCTAGCCAACACGTCATTGAAGCCCGTCGTCTCGTTCTCAAGAGAGACCGAGCCGAAACCACCAATACCATCTTCCTTACTTTCGCCACACCAACTCTTCCCTCCCACATCATTGCCGGCTACCTAAGAATCTCAGTCGCCCCTTACATTCCCAACCCTCTACCTTGTCATAATTGTCAGAGGTATGGCCTTGGGAAAAACTCTTGCCGCAGCCAAGCGCGCTGTGGTAACTGCGGAGCCCCAGACCATGACAACACCTCCTACACCAACACCCCACTCTGCACAAATTGTGATGGTAATCACCCAGCCAACCATCCCTCCTTCTCGAAAGACTGCCCCACCTGGCTTCATGAAAAACAAATAACTAAACTTAAAACCCTTAATCCCAACATAACATACCCAGAGGCCAGGAAGCAATTCCTCGCTTACCTCCACACTAAGCCTTCCTCCTCGAGAGCAGTCTCCTCTAACACCAATGCCGCCCCCCCTCCCCTAACACAACTAACACAACTAAAACTGACTCACATGCCCAAACCGATCTCACCTGGCTCTTCTTACCTAGTTCTAAGCCCATCACCATTGCCAACGACCCAACCTCAGGCAATACCCAAACCACCTCCACACCACTTCTCTCCTCAAGCTCTCTTCCTTCTTTAAGGCCCCCACCGCCCCGCCCCCTACACCAACACCTCTAATACCATCATACATCAAACTAAAACCAACCAGGCTAACAATCAACAAACCAACCAACCAACAAACAACAAACCAACAAACATCTAATCAACAAACAACTAATCAACAAACAGCCCGCCGCCCAAACCCCATGCATGACACTGAAGGGAAAATGGATTGTTGGATTACCAAACACACCGATCATACTTCTCGTCCAACTT
This sequence comes from Chiridota heheva, assembly GCA_020152595.1. NCBI lineage: Eukaryota > Metazoa > Echinodermata > Holothuroidea > Apodida > Chiridotidae > Chiridota > Chiridota heheva. The sequence continues at coordinate 1,850,687 of JAIGNY010000492.1, forward strand.
TCAAAAACAATCGCTTCCAAAGAAACAGATCCAAAGAAAAAACAAGCCAACTCAGACCCAACAGATATTCCTCCAGATAACCCCCTGCCCCCTTATGGCGTGCACCACAAACAATTACAATAACACCCACAACATTATACAATGGAACATCAGAAGCCTTAATGTCAATTCAGAAGAAGTTGACCTACTGGCCACCACCTTCAACCCAGTCATCTTCTGCCTACAAGAAACCTTCTTAAAAACCACTGACCATTACTGTTTCAATAACTTCACTTGCTACCATATACTTCATGTGGATGCTGACAAGGCCTGTGGGGGCGTCTCCATTTTCGTTAGACACGATATTGCACACAGCCCAGTTCATGTGAACACCGACCTTCAGGCCATCTGTATTTCTATCTCCCTCCACAAAACTTTCACTCTTTGCAATATCTATCTCCCCCCAATGCCAACATTCAACCAACCAGCCTTAACAACCTCATCTCTCAGCTTCCCACCCCCTTCATCCTTCTTGGTAACTTGAACGTCCACAACCCTGTGTTTGGCTCCAATACCATGACCCCCAGAGGAAAGCTGGTCGAAAACACCCTTCGACAGCACAGCCTGTCCTTGCTCAACACTAACTCCCCGACCTACCTTCATCCTGCCACAAGCTCCCTCACCTGTATTGACCTGTCTATCTGTTCCCCTAACCTCCTTGATTTTAACTGGAAGGTCACTGCTGATCTCTGTGGTAGTGACCATTACCCTCTTCTTATTTACTCCAACCTTTAAACCCCCACTGACCACACCCCCAATTGGAACCTCGAGAAGGCCAACTGGCCCCGTTTTGAAACCCTCTGCGACTCACACCTCTCCCCCCATCTCCTCGAGGATGATGATCGCATGTCAGTTTTCAGTAACATCCCTATCAACATTGCCACCTGCTCCATTTCCAAAACCTCCAAACCCCCTAATCACCCCCAACCCTTGGCTCACTGTTGACTGCAAAACCTCCATCAAGAACAGGGCCCTCAGGAACTTCAAAACTAACCCAACCACCCACAACCTCAACCTCTTTCGCATCAGCCGAGCTAAGGCCAGGCGCACTATCAAGGACAGTAAAACCAACACATAGAACAACTTCATCTCTTCTCTCACCACCAACACCCCCACTAAGAAGATTTGGAGAATGGTTAACAGCTTCCACGGCAGGGTGAGCAAGTCTCCCATCTCCCATCTCTCCTGGAATGGTAACCTTCTCACCACAAAAAAAGACATCGTTAACCACCTCGCTGCCTATTTCAGCAACATCTTGTCCTCGGCCAAGTACCCCAATGCTTTCAAAGCCAAAAAAGCTCACGATGAAACCCAGAGTATCACCTTTCCCTCTGACAACACCAAAAGCTATAACACTCCTCTCACCCTTTCTGAATTAAATCAAGACATCCATGCTGCTGGCTGCACCTCCAAGGGCCCAGATAACATTCCCTACCAATTCCTGAAACACCTCACCATCAAGGCCACCACTACCCTACTCACCATCCTTAACCACATCTGGTCCTTGCACTCCTTTCCCCCTATCTGGAGGACAGCTATCGTCACCCCTGTCGCCAAACTGGAAAAGGACAGTACCGACCCCTCCAGATACCGCCCCATCGATCTCACCTGCTGTCTCTGTAAAATTAGGGAAAGGTCATTAACCAGAGACTAAATTGGTTCCTTGAGACCAATAGAATCCTCTCCCCTCACCAAAGCGGCTTCCAGAAACGCCGCAATACCCTGGACCAGTTAATTACACTCGACACTGCTATCTGGGAATTCTTTGCAAAAAAGGAACATCTCATTGCCATCTTTTTTGACCTCGAGAAAGCTTTTGACACTACTTGGATAAACAGCATTATCCATAAACTTCACACCAGCGGCCTCAGAGGCCACCTCCCCACCTTTATTCAAAAGTTCCTCTCACCCAGGCAGTTCCAACTTCGTATTGGCCACACCATCTCCAACCCCTAGCCCCAAGAAGAGGGCGTCCGCAAGGCAGCATCTTCTCTCCCACTCTCTTCAACCTGAGCATTAATGACATAGCGGACAACCTTGGCCCCAACATTAAACATGCCCTCTACGTGGACGACTTCACCATCTTCTACTCCCCCCCAAGCTTTCCTCTTGTCGAAAATAGGCTTCAACTCAACCTCAACCGGCTGCAAGCCTGGTGCAATAAGAACGGTTTTAAATTCTTCAAAGACAAGACAGTCTGCATGCACTTCTGTCATTTCAACAACCTCTAACGGTTAGAGTCTAACCCAACCCGAACCTCGTACTTAATGGCAATCACATCCCTAAAGTTGATCACACTAAGTTCCTGGGTTTAACTTTAGACCACAAGCTCTCCTACAAACAACACATCACCTACCTGAAACAGAATTGCAACAGCTCCCTCAACATTCTCCCCCTTCTCTTCAATACCACTTGGGGTGCGAACCAGCGTGCTCTCCTTAAAATCTTCAGGCTCACCATTTGTAACAAGCTTGACTACTGCAATATAGTCTACTGTGTCGCTCACAACTCATACCTCAATCACATTAACACCATCCAAAATGAAGTCCTCAGGCTTTGTCTGGATGCCTACAGGACCTTCCCATTCACCAGATTTCATGTTAAAGCCAATGAACCCCCCTTCCTGCTAAGGTGTAGAAAGCTTAGCCTCTCCTATGCTTTTAGAGCCCTCACCAACACCCAGAACCCTGTTTACAATCTCATTAGATACCCCAATTTCTCCACCCTCTTCGATAGGACTAAAACCCTATCCCCTCCCTTTAGCTTACACATCAAATCAGACCCTCTCCATCTCGACACCAATCCCATTACTCTCGGCACTTTCTCCTGGCCCACTTTTCCTACCTGGGCCACCTCCCTCCCTACTATCCACCTGGACCTCTCCACTCATCACAAAACCCAAACCCACCCTAACCTCTTCATCAACCTCCACAACCAAATTAAAGACCAACTCTCAAACTATACCTTCATCTATACTGATGGCTACAAGAAAGGCGACAAGACAGCTGCTGCTGCCGTCATCCAAGACATCACCCTCAGTAGCAGGCTTTCCAACTCATCCATCTTCTTGGCCGAGGCCAAGGCCATCCTCCTCGCCCTCAACTTTATTGAATACTCTCCACTCAGCCACTTTGCCATCTTCACTAACTCCAAGGCTGTCCTTACTTCATTATTCAATGTTGAATGGGATAACCCCACATCTCACCTCATCCTCCGTAAACTCCTCACCACCCCCCCACCCCCTCCGCAAAAAACTCTTTTTTTTCTGGATACCCAGCCATGTTGGCATCCCTGGCAATGACAGAGCTGACGCAGCTGCTAAGCTTGCCCCCACCCTTCCCCCTACCACTTTTCCACATTACCCGCCTTAGAATAGGTCACACCCACCTCACTCACTCCCACCTCCTTACTGACTCCCCCCACCCCTCTGCAACAATTGCCCTTGCGCCCTCGCAGTCCATTACATTTTTCTTGCTTGCTTCTTGTATAACCTTCCCAAAGCTTCCCTCGCTGCCCACGACTCAGTAGCCGAGCTCTTCCAAAAAAAACCTCCGGATAAAATTATCTTCTTCCTTCATCATGCTTCCCTCTACAACCATATTTAGTCCTCCTTCCCCACCTCTTCTCTCTCTACATTATTTTCCCACCCATACACATCCTCTCTTGATCCCAGCTTTTTGGCTTTTACTTCTCGTGTTTCTCTCAATCTCCTCCTGTTTACTTTCCTTCCTAATTTGACCTTTGCTGCTGTGGTGCCGTTAAACTCATCAAAGAAACAAACAAAGTATTCGGTCTTGTACGCTCCTTTAATTGGCAGAAAAGTTCTTCATTGGTATTTATTTGAGGATGGGATTGAATCACTGCTTTCAAGTGCAGGTATGGGGGAGGTATAAACAAATACTTCTCACACTTTTAATATAACCACATACTTTCTTTAATGAAATAAAAGTAGTAACAATTGTTGGTAGTTTTATTTTCTGCCCACCTTATTTTTTTAAATATTCAATATAATTATCAGCTATGTATATCTACTTCCTTTTATGTAATTAAAATTCTCCCAACAAAGAAGTAGAAACTGAAAATAGTTGAATAAATGCTCAGGTTAACGTATTCTTATTGACGTATGATCATGCTTTTTTTTTTTTTTAAAGAACTGCCATTTTTATTGTGTTAAAAATAATTGACAAAATAGTTCAGGAATTAGCTTTGTAGTGCATGTTTTAGATTATTTTACAGTTCTTGTCAATTATGCAACAAGTAACTGACAGTATAGAG
>JAIGNY010000492.1:1860000-2137500 GCA_020152595.1 Chiridota heheva
TCACCATGCATTTGTTCTGCATTTGTTGTTCCTACCTTGTCAGCTGGTTCACTAACAGTTGGTTTAATCAGAATATGACTAGATTTTAAAACCATAGTAGACATTTCAGAAGTACTTGCATAAACGTCCTCATAAGATGCTCCTGCAGCAGAATCTTCACCATCATCAGCAATAAAGGCATATGATGTATCAACATCTACTTCAATCTGAGAATGTTCACTATTCGTAGCTTGAGGTGGATTGCCGTAGGTGTGAACAACTCTTCTTTTCTTACTGTATCTTTTAGTGAAATGCACCAAAATCACAAAGAGCAAGAAAAGGAAACTTGGTATCCCAAGAAATAAAACCGCCGGCCAACCAAAAAATCTATATTGAAATCAACTCTTCTTTCTGGAACAATAGTTGTTGATAATTTGTGTGAACTTTTAAAAGAAGTAGACTGATGCAATGATGTGACTGGAAATGATGCAGTGGATGTATCAACATTGTTTATGCTTTCTATAATTTGTTGTTTATCTATTGTACTGCTGTTGTGCACAATTCCTCTGTTCCCAATACATGTGACATTAGAAATGCTATTGGACTGAATACACTTTAAATCTATTGTTAGGTTTGAACTGCTTGACTCAGTATTAATTGTTATTTCATTGCAAAATTCTGAATTTCCAGATTCGGGATTAAAAACTTCATTTCCAAAATAGAATTTGATTTTATCAGCAGATGGATGACTTGTGCAAGAAAATGTGATGCTGTCAGTTTTCAAAATACTTTGTATCGTTAGATTTAGCCCATTGCTTATTTCAAATGGTCCTATACTACAAACGTCACCTGTAAGTCTTGCAAACTGGTTTGATGCTTCACCTAGTGTGCAAGTGAAGTTATCCCCATTCCTTAGTGTTTCTACTGTAGTCTGTAGTGGTTGATCTGGACCTTCAGCCAGGACTTGACCCCTGTCATTGATCCACTGTTTATCACCAAACCTATGAAGCACCATACAGGATAGCTTGACTGATTCATTGGCAAGGAAGGATGTACCTTTGTCTGATGAACAATACTCAGGACCAGCTGAAGAATCTCTCAGTACATGAGGGTGAAGCAGGACTTCAACAACATCTGTAACAATGACTTTCATGTCTCCTTTAGTAAACACTCCTTGGCAAGAAACTAGATTGACTGCACTGTTTATTGTCACAGTGGTATCTACCTGTATATATGATTCACTGTTGAGTATACCATTGGTAGTTTCCTCTCCATGTATAATTTGGAAATCTTTGTTCACCCCTACGATTATTTCTTGGTTAAGTGAAGCAGATGCTCCCATAAAATCAAATTCCTTAAATCTGAATTTACAAAGCAGCTGTATGGTCTGTTCTGAACCATATAGAACATATTTATGAATACCATTTGAATATGCAGCTGGTACTGTGGATACTTGTGGATGACACAGAACACATAGCTGATTCAAAAGAAAATAAAACAAGCAAAATTGAGTTACTGCCGACATATTTAACTCCTTTGTGTAGTAGAAATGCCGCTGCTAAAATTCCTCATACTACTCCTTGTATAACTGAAATAATTGGAAATGCAGCTTGCACCATACAGACATAATTCCTGTTTGTACTTTCTATACGTCAAATGAGTTATTAATTTGATCGTTGTAAAGATGCCAAAATTGTAAAACGAAAATGTCAACTTACATATTTTGCTATTATTATGTCACTCCTATTTTTAAAAAGCGTGACCACAGTTTGCCTTGTAATTATAGGCCAGTGAGTCTTACTAGTGTTTATGGTCATGGAGTCCATTGTTAAGAATGTTGTTCTAGATCATTTACTGGTCAATTATTTGTTGAATTTGTCCCAGCATGGGTTCTTATCTAAGAGGTTTCGTGTTTCTAATTTATTGGAGTTTCTTGATGATGTTGCTAAACAAGTTAATTCTGGTCATAATGTGGATGTTATCTATTTAGATTTCCAAAAAGCATTTGATAACGTTCCATTAGGCAGGCTCATGATGAAAACAAAAGCACTTGGTGTGGAGGGAAAGTGTGCCAGTTGGATATATTCTTGGTTAGTCGACCACAAAGAGTTGTTGTTAATGGTGAAATATCTCCATGGAAGAAGGTTACAAGTGGTGTTTCTCAGGGTTCTGTATTGGGTCCGCTTCTTTTCTTAATCTTCATTAATGATATTGATGTTTCCCTTGGCTCCAAGATTTGTAAATTTGCTGATGACACTAAGCTGTACAGGATTGTTGATGATGCTAGGATTCTTCACTTTTGCAAACTGATCTGGATAACTTAGTTTCTTGATCCCAAACATGGCAGATGTCATTCAATGTTGATAAATGCAAAATTATTCATTTTGGTCAGAACAATTTGGCTTTTGATTACTGCATGAATGGTTCAAATCTAGGTTGTGTTGATCAAGAAAGGGATCTAGGTGTTGTCATTACTAGCAATCTGAAGCCTTCTAAACAGTGTGCTTTAGCAGCTGCAAGGGCAAATAGGATGCTTGGTTTGATTAGAAGAAATTTTTGTTTTCTTGGTAGAGAGGTTGTTCTTAATTTGTATAAGCAGTTAGTCAGGCCTCACCTTGAGTATGCTATTCAAGCTTGGAGTCCCTTTTATGAGAAGGATAAGTTCATTTTGGAGCAGGTTCAGCGAAGAGCCACTAGACCTAATCCCGAAGTAAGGAATCTCTCTTATGAATCTAGGTTGCGAATTTTTGGTTTGACCACGCTTGAGTTGAGAAGAGTACGTGGCGATATAATTCAGGTTTTTAAGTTATTATCTGGTAATGATGCTTTGACTTCTTGTTATTTCTTTCATGTTTCAGCTAATCCTCATGTGACACGTGGTAACAGTTTGAAGTTGACCAAAGAGTTCTTACGGATAGATATTCGGCATTTTAGCTTTTCACAAAGAGTTGTTAATGAGTGGAATGGTTTGCCTGAGTGGGTAGTAATCTCCAATTCTGTTCACAATTTTAATGTCAACATTGATAAGTTCTTTACTAACTCTGGGCGTCTTTGATTTTTTTTTTTTTTGTGGGGTGGTGGTGGTGTAAGTTTTGGCTTTTTATGGGGTGACTAACCCTTCTTAGCCCCTAATCTTGTTATCTTATTGCAAAAACTGCAACGTCTTAATCTAGTCCAGGTGTAAATTTATATTAACCTTAAAAAAGAAAAAAATTACTGTTTTACTTATGTCATCAACAAGGTCATACCTATTTGATCAGTTTGTTTTCTTCCTGTTTGTATGCATTTGGTTTCAATCTTTATATTGCTTTCTAAAGTTATAAGATAAGTTCATTACGATCGTATAGCTGCATTAAAAATGTGCCCAAACACCTGATCATTATAGAAAACTGGTCGGGTGATCAGATTACGTAGCCCCCCCCCCCCTTTCTTATTTCCGATTTGCATTACTTGCTTGCTCGCCCATTGAATTACACGATACAGTTACCAAGTTCCGCTGGCTTGTGGTAATTACCTGCTTGTGGTAATTACCTGCTTGTGGTTATCAACAAGATCAAGTTCCAGTGCTCGAGAGGCAATATTACTCCTTTTTTTCTCTCCCCAATCAGTGGAGGAGAGATGTTGCATGCATCATTAGACAGGTATACCCCCAAATTGGACAACTTTTTGATGCAGCCGCTAGATCATCATTTATTAGTTTCTGGGACAATATAGTGCCAGAATGTGTAAATTAATTTTAATCCAATCAGTTTATTTGGCATTTAGACGAAGATTTTATTCCGATATTTTTATCAGAATTGTAACACTAAATTTGACAGCTGTATATCATTTTGGGCCAAGAAAGTTTTTCCTTCATCTAGTCAATAATTTAATTACCCTTTCCAGGTTTCCAAATAGGCCAGGCCCACCATAGTAACGCAGTAACTATGTGGGGCATACAAACCTCAAATCCACAATCGTGCATTACCAATGCGTTGACATTTAGATGTTCTGCCGCAAGCTTTGATTCATTTATGGCACTTCTCTGGATCTTTAGAGTTTTTAGCAAATAGGATAAACAAAATTCAGTTTGCGTACTGTTCTGGGTAACAGCAATCAGATTTACAAAGCCTGCAGTGGGCCTGTAAGAGCAATTTTTGTTCACGATTTTGTTGTCACTCTGTCTGTGTGTGCAGAAATTTGTTTTGTACAGTAAGTTGCATTGACTAAATGAGCACTTGCCACTAGCTAGCTGTTCTGTACCAGTACTGGTAGGATGCTTGCCCCTACTTAGTTATGCAGATTTTGTTGCTAGGCAAATTTGTGCGGTGATTGGTTAAAACAAGCTGTCAATCATTAAACCTGGGAAGTTTATTTGTAGTTAGCTTGATCAGCCAGTTCCTAAACTCAATTTACAAACTTAAAGACTTAAGTAATCTGAAATTGATCAACAACTAAGTTAATAACTTGAGAGACTCATTTGCACTAGATTGGAGGCTTTGGGTCATTTTACAGCTTTTTTAGTTATCAGACTTGATAAGGATGGAACTTTTTTTATACAAACTTGTGATGTCACTGCGGAAAAAAACTACACAATTTCTCATGTTAATCCTTTGCGGTTAATTCCTTCACAACATTATTCTGAAGGAGAGTAGCTTCTTCTGCCAAAATATTTTTAATCTGAACCTTTTTAATTAAAAAAATAAAAAAAAAAAAAATAAGGCCTAAACAAATTGTTGATTGTTTGCCCTTTCTTGTAAGGGAGGGGCGGGTGGAAAATAGAAAAAATAAAAATTTCCTTTGGCTTCCCTCAGGATTAGGTATCAAGAACATTTATAAAACATAATTAAAACACTTTATTTCATTTTAAGATTGCTGGTTCCTTTTATTTTGCTCAGTCATTTTTTGTGCAACAGTAACAGGAACATTTAACAGACAAAAGTGGTTGCCACACCATTTTGTACTGGGAAGCAGAGCGCGGAGCCGCAGAGCCGCAGAGCGCGGAGCCGCGGGCTGCAGAGCTGAGAGCGCAGAGCGGAGTTGCAGAGCCACGGAGTTGCAGAGCCGCAGAGCGCGGAGCCGCAGAGCGCGGAGCCGCAGAGCGGGGAGGGCGAAGCGGAGCGCGGGGCGGGGCGGAGCGGGCGGAGCGGAGGGCGGAGCGGAGCGGAGGGCGGAGCGGGGCGGAGCGGAGGGCGGAGCAGAGGGCGGAGGCTCGTGCTAGTCTACAGAGAGATATTTTGTTATATAATCAAACCTAGGATAATAACTGAGGAACGTCATTTTCACAAGATTAAAAACTAGTGCAATATTAGAGTTATTTATTTTGTAATCTATTCCAAAATAGGATAATGAAGAAGAAAACTCATCTTCACAAATTTGAAAACTTGTGGTACTTTCCAGCCAGTTATTTTTAAATATACCCTTACGGAAATTTGAACTGTAGCACACTTACGACAAGCTAACAATTTTTAACTTTCGCAAGCGTGCTGCAAGCTTGCATGAGCATACTGCAAGCTTGCAAGCTTGCAGCAAGCGTGCTGCAAGCTAGTATTTAGAACAAACACTAGCTTGCCCAAGCTAGCCTAAAATATTTGTTAGCTTGCGCAAGCTTGCAAAAAGTTTTGCAAGCTTGCAGATAGTTTTTGCTATCAAGCTAATTTGTTCAAAATGCTAGCTTACTGCATGTTTGCGCAAGCTAAAAATGTTAGCTTGTCGCAAGTGTGCTGCAATCTTGCTGCAAGCTAATATTTTTGAAAAAAGTATTCAATCCTAGATAATAACTGAAGAAACTCATCCTTACAAGGTAATTGGGAGCTAGTACCATTTTACAGATAATTATTTTGTAATCTTATTCAAAGCTAGGAAAGTAACTGAGGAAACTCATCTTCAGAAGATTGGAATATCTATAGTGGTAGTTTACAGATAGATATTTGAAATCTATTCCAAATCTAGATAATGACTGAACACTATTATCTCTGTGCAAGATTGGAAGTTAGTGCCATTTTACAGCTAGCTATACATTATTTTGTAATCTATTCAAAATCTATATATTAACTGAGGAAACTCATCTTCACAAGATTGGAAGCAAGTGCCATTTTATAGTTGGGTAATTTGAAATATATTAAAACAGGATAATAACTGAAGAAACTCATCTTCACAAGATTGGAAGCTGCAGTTATTTTACAGGTAGTCATTTTGAAATTTATTCAAAATGTATAATAATGTTGGAGGCTTTTCAACACCTAGATAATAACTGAGGAAACTCATCTTCACAAAATTGAAAGCTAGTGCCATTTTACAGGTAGTTATTTAAAAAAAAAAAAAACGTAATTAAACATGAGGAGGCTCTTCAAAACCTAGATATTAACTGAGGAAACTCATCTTCACAAGATTGGAAGCTTACTGTTCTACTTGAGAGAGTAAATAAACCTTAAAGATGTGATAGATTTATATGCTTGTGGTTGCACATATTTTCTACTTACTTCCAATGACAACTGATTATAGAGATTGATGCAATATATGCATTGTGGGAAACTGCTCTAAAGGACAATCCTAAAATGGCCAAATATATTACATAATAATTATCATTGTTTTTGTTTCCATGAATTTTTGCAAATGTGTTTGTGTCAGATTTTGGGGACTCTGTTTCAAAGTGTTTCAAAATGTTTAAAAGTTTTGTTATAAATTTTCTGTAGCCTCTACGTTTTGATTGACTTGTGATTTTACAAACTCGTAGTATCTACCAGTCTATTATTAAAAACGTTCTTAATGTTGACTGAATTTGTTGTAATAAAGTGAAGAAACTTAACTACCTTATGTTTTTGAATATTTTTCATAGAAAATTAGTGCTGTTAAACATCAACAAACCAAACCAGAATAGGAATAATTAGTTGGCCCATTTAGTTTGATGATATGGGTTAAATAAAGTTCCAATAAAGGATTTGCTAATTAACCTTAATTTGGAACCGGAAACCAGGAACATGTATGGACACCAAGAAAGACCGGGGTCAACAGGCAATCTTTTGCCTTCAACCAGATTTCAAGAACAGTTCCCGTCGCCTGAGGTAAACTGCTTATATGAGACCCAATGTGGCATTGTCACATAAAAGGAGAATTATCCAAATAATAACAAACTTACTAAGATGTATTTTTGCTACTTTATAGATTAAAATGAACCCTGATGCACATGTGTATATGATAACATATCATATGTTAAAAAACGGAACTTGGAAGGCTTTGATCAAGCATATCCCAGCTTAATTTCCTTGAGAGTAAGGTACTGTAAGTGCTAAAAATTCTTACAATGCTGTCATTATTTAATTGAAATCAGCACTGGAATTTAATAAAGTGCTGTTATTACAGCAGTGCTGTGGCTGTAGACCCTAATTAATGTTTAACTTTACAATTTTGTAATGTTGTAAGGGATTTATTTATTTTTGATTGATTGATTTATGAGGCTTCAAATTAATCAGATTACAAAGCACTATACAAATCTAATTGGGCTTATTATTTAACAGGTGGGTTTTAAGTTTTTTCCTGTATGTGTTCAGCGATAACAAATTTCTAATGGGAAGGGAATTCCAGAAGCTTTTCCCAGTAGTTGGAAATTTGAACACAATATACAAGAAAATAACAACATTGCTTTAATTCTATGGTTAAGATATGTCAATATACATAAAAGGATGGTTTCGATAGTTGGATATAAGTTGTTAATTAATGCAATGGTATGAGTGTTTATACACAATAAGATTATACTTCAAGTGTGGGAGAATACGGGAATTGATATGAGCCCTGAGGTAAAATTTGCAACACAAAAATATTTTACCAAAAGCAGTCAATTACATTTACACTTTCATTTCCTGGTAATAAATGTGTGGCTTTTGTGACCTTGTGGAAATCCTCAAAACTCCTGCAACAAATTTCAGCAGTAGTCAGTTATGATTAGTGACAAATATGATGCTAATTATTGTACATAGGTTGAAATACTTACCAATAACTATCAAATGGGGCCAAAAGAAAACCTCTACTGAAAAAAAGTTTCATGCGATCTGGAAAAACCAGTAGTACAAGAATTGTTAGTGTATAATACCGTATCATTATACAGAAACAATGGTGAAAATTGTATACTTGATATCATACATTTTGTGGAAGATCAACCACTGAGCTCTTGGTTTAAGAATGTCATACTCAAGAGGGTGGGGGTATATAGGGAAAATGACCCCATATATCTGTCAGTGTGTTGAAAAGGTTTAAAAATAGTTTTATTGGCTTTATTTGAAGCAAATACATAATGAATGCTGCCAAATATTTAGCTCTTGGGTTTGGTCAGTTGCAAACAAAATATGCTATATAATTATACAGAAAGTATGTTTTTAAAGTCTCCTTTTCTGATAGTAATGATTATATCAGTACCATTTATTTCAAGTTAATAGCGTAAAATAAAAACAGGTGTATGAGAGGTAGAAATAAAACATTCAATATAGTACAAAATGCAAATTGTAAACATTTCTTTCAGATACACAGCGAATCCAGTATGTTTGTTCAAGCTGCACAACTTATTCTTATTAAGTGCCAGAAATAATAGGATGTGATGAGCATCATTCAAACTTAAATGCACAAAAGCAATGGGTAAGATATATTACTGATGCATCAGAGATATCAAGAGTTTTCTCAAAAATATCACACACAGGATGCACATGATGCATACATTTGAACTCCTAAGTTGAAACCAATGTAATGTCGTTGAGTATGTTGTAGGCTTAGAAGTTCTACGGTTCACAGAGGGATTTGCCTACCAGAAGTGGAAGGAGACACAGCTATAACTCACTTGCCCATTATCTGTCCAAATTAATGATATACCCACTATTCAAATGCCAACTAAGTAAGTGATAATGTGCTATTCTTAGTTCTGATGTCATAGTTGGAATAGCTCTCCATTTTCTACATATGTAAATTCAATGATTTTGTTAAAAAAACTCCTGCAATGTATTAAAGGAGGACAACAAGTACTGAACTGATCAAAAGATATATCCCAAATCAATAATCTGAATAAACTTCATATAAAATTTGAAGACAATTAATAGTTAATACCCTTTTAATATACAATATATAAAAAAATAATAATAATTCTCAGTAACTACTAGTCCTCTAAAACTTAATTTCAATATACTCTGGCATCTTCTTGTAGGTATCATCTGAAGTGCCATGTACAGAGCTATCTTTATTTGATGATGATGTGACTGTATTTGACAGTTGTTTTGGTTCCAGATAATCAGACTCTTGAATAGTTTCATATTGATCTTGATTCTGGTCAGTACATACATCCTTACTTTTATTCACTAAGGCATATGCTGTGTGGGTTAAAGAGTCATCCTGCACTGATGTCACATTTGCACTAAAATTGCCATAAGTTTGAGAAATTGCATGTTTTTTGATGCACTGTCTAATGAGGTATGTACAGAGGAAGATGATTAAAATACACAGCAAAATAATAATTAATGTATTTGTTGGCAAACCAAGATATTTCTTTACACCCTTTACTGGAGTACTTGCTGGAGTAGACAGTGCTTCTATAGAGACAGTAGTTCTTAAAAACGATGTTGCAAATGGCATGGTGCTTGTATAGGAGGATTTGGTTGACAGCGTCGTACATATATGATTCACTTTGTAACTTTGAAGCTCCTCAGTAGAAATGAATGATTCACCTTGAACAATTCCTCTGATACCAGTACAGCTTACATTGGAAATGCTATTAATATCAAGACTGTTACAGAAATAGGTCAAGATAGACTGTCCAAATTCATTGCTTATATTCACTTCTATATCTGATATCAAACATTCAGATCCTGATGTGAGGATGTCACAGTCATCCACAAACAAACTCCATCTCATGGACTCCACTGGAGGGTGACTTGTGCAGGAAAATGTGATGTTGCTTCCCTGAACACAAGATGTCATATTCACATGTATATCACTGGATACCTCAAATGGTCCTATACTACAAACTTCACCTGTAAGTCTTGCAAACTGGTTTGATGCTTCACCGAATGTGCAAGTGAAGTTATCCCCATCCCTCAGTGTTTCTACTGTAGTCTGTAGTGGTTGATCTGGACCTTCAGCCAGGACTTGACCTCTGTCATTGGTCCACTGTTTATCACCAAACCTATGAAGCACCATACAGGATAGCTTGACTGATTCATTGGCAAGGACTGATGTACCTTTGTCTGATGAACAATACTCAGGACCAGCTGAAGAATCTCTCAGTACATGAGGGTGAAGCAGGACTTCAACAACATCTGTAACAATGACTTTCATGTCTCCTTTAGTAAACACTCCTTGGCAAGAAACTAGATTGACTGCACTGTTTATTGTCACAGTAGTTTCTACATGTATATATGATTCACTGTTGAGTGTACCATTGGTAGTTTCCTCTCCATGTAAAATATGAAAATCTTTGTTCACCCCTACAATTATTTCTTGGTTAAGTGATGCAGATGCTCCCATAAAATCAAATTTATTAAATCTGAATTTACAAAACAGCTTTATGGTCTGTTCTGAACCATATAGAACATATTTATGAATACCATTTGAATATGCAGCTGGTACTGTGGATACTTGTGGATGACACAGAACAAAGGATTGATCCATAAGAAAACAAAAATTTAAAATTAGTTGAAGCACAGGTGACATTGTTAATTGTTTAAGTAACAAATTCATATTGTGTGAATCAACAATTGTATTACTACTCTTTATTTATGTCTGCATGCAATAGGTGTCCGACAGAGAAGGAAATAAAAAACAGTGTTCAACAAAAAACTTCAGGGTTAATTGCCTTCTCTCCGCCGTTAGGTTGCAGTTCAATATTAAATCATTGTTCAACAGACTAAGTGCTTGATTTGAAGGTTTTAGTTTCACTTTTCATAAAATCTTTCCCATAGTCAGTGTATTATTTATATAAAAAAGCTGTATTGCCACCAATATATATTCATGGTGCTCTGACACCTTGATATATTAAAGGTGCTCTGACACCAAGATGTTTTTAGGGTGCTCTGACACCTAGCAGGATTTATGTTTTTATGATAAAGCATCAAATACTGAGTGAGACAGTACTTAGAATTGACCATAAAAATGTTTCCAAGCTGGCTGTTTAAGTTGCATTATATGAGGGAAGTAAATCTTATGACAACAGCAGCTTAACCCTTACTCTACCATTCAGCGATATTATCCCCGTTTTCAAACCACATTCTCTAAGTATAAAATCGGGACTTTATCAAAGTCCTATAGGAGTAATCTTAGTATTATTTTAAAGTACTCAAATATTTCTTTCACAAAATGTCACTTTTTTACAGTAGTCATATTACAGATTTTTGAGAAAAAGTAGCTTGAAAATGGGTAAAACTCAAAAATTGCTAAAAAAATGTTTTTTTTCTTTCTTTTAAATCCTACAATAACTTCAAGATCACATTTTGTTTAAAAATCAAACATGCAAGTCCTATGACATGATACTATTGATTTGTGGTCTAATTTTTATAATCAATTTCTGCAATCTTTTGTTCTGAAGAAATTTCATTTAAATTTCATTAATTTCTGCCATTTTTAACCTTAGTTTTTTCTTCAAAATATTGTGTACCACAACCGTACATCGCACATGCTTCGTTTAACCGCCGTTCGAAACTGCTTGCAATTTCCTTTCATGTGATGTATAAATAAAAGTAACCCCTCTATTTCGATCCACTGCTATAATAATTAGATTTCACCACAGTTTTTTCAATGATTACGCAGTGTAGTGGATGTGAACGAGACTAGAACACGAGCGCACCAGGTTCGAGTCCCACTCAAGACTACTGCACTACAATTTTTCTGCTGCGGTTTTCAGGGGTCATTTGACTAAAATCATCTTTAGTATTTTATCAACTTTTCCTTCATGCTAAGAATTGTAGATTAGCATCATTGGAAAGGAATTTTTTATAAAGAATCTAAATATGTAACACAAATCTCTGTTTTCAATAGTCATAAGAAATTATATTCATGCAAAGATTGACCCATTTGTTGACCAAATTTAGCCGCCAAAAATTGCTTAAATTGCATATTTTTGTTTAATGTTTCCTAATTTGGATTACATTACTCAAAATATCAAGATCTTAGCTTCCATTTAAACCAAACTTGAAATAAAAGGAAAGTTGTCAAAAATGCACATGAAAAAAGCTTTTTGGAAATTGGACTCTCCTTTTTGAAATACCTGGTAGAGTAAGGGTTAAGGCATGCCCATTTTTTTTTTTTTAATTCTTTCCAATTTGTTCTTGAAATTTTGCCTTCAATGACTTAAAGAACATCCCCCATCATGATGTTTACTAGGACTAAAGTTAAAAAGATCCTCAAATAATTATGGAAATAAATGAATGGCTCAGCATAAGAGAATTAGGAACAAATTATTGATGTGATTAATAGTTGGGCCTCAGATTTTCAAGGTTGTAAAATTAATCATTAACTTTGCAAACATTATTAACGTACAAAATTAATTATTCCTGTGACAAACTTTCAGAAATTTGTTCTTTTGATTAAATGTGAAATGTTTGCTCTTGAATGAAGTATAAGCCTGATACCAGATCGTCTGTCTCACAGAGCGACTAAGTGGAAAATTGTGTTCACTTTATATAGAAAATTATTCTTTGGTGATTTTCTACGCTGAATATGATGATGTACACCGATAAATTCTAAAGTGTGCCCAAAGTATCCCCACGGGAACCCCCTTGGAGTGGGGTCCCAATTAACTATATGGCTAAACAGTGACCGATTAAAGTAATTTTGGTGTCTATTTGAAGGTTTTTGGATGCACCGATTTAAAAATAAAATCATTTTTAAAATCCAAAATGGCCACCATGTGGCCCCTTCTTTGTTCAAATTTACTGTATGGCTAAACTTTTAATGATTAAAGTACTTATGGCATCTATTTGTATGTTTTTGGATGCACAAATTTCAAAATGGTCGCCATGTGACTGGCCATTGTCCTATATAGCTAATCATTGTCCGATTGAACTAAATGTGGTGTCTGTTTGTAGGTTTTGGGATCCACCGATTTCAAGAAAGTCATTTTCAAAATCCAAAATGGCCGATTTATGGGTCAAATTTTAAAATGGCCACCATATGGCTATATTGTCTATTTGTGGATATACCGATTTAAAAAAAGAATCATATTCAAAATCCAAAAACAACCGACGTATGGGTCAATTTTCAAAATTGCTATGAAAAATTGTACCTATTTTTAATGTTTTGGTGCCTGTTGGTATGTTTTTGAGATAACAGCTTAAAAAAGTGACTTTAAAAATCCAAAGTGACCACCGTTTGGATCAAATTCAAAATGGCTGCTAAAATGTTAAGAATTTAAGTTATCATTATTTTTGTTATTATTATTATTATTGTTATTGTTGTTATTGTTATAGTTGTTGTTTTCGTCATTTTTGTTGTTGTCGTCGTCAGCATATTACAGCATCAGTTCACATTAGAGCATTATTATCATTATCAATACCATTATTGTCATTATCAATACCATCATTATCATTATCAATACCAATACCATCATTATCATTATCATCATCATCAACAACAAGAATAATAATAAAAATAATGATAAGGACGACGACAGCGACCAGAGTAAATGGCTACCAAAATATAAACTTTTCAAAAGATGCATTTTTTACCTATTTTAAAATGTTTTGGTGCATATTGGTTTGTTTTTGGATGTAACAAAAATCCAAAATGGCCGCGAAGTGGATCAAATTCAAGATGGGGCACCAAAATTTTAATATTTTACGTTGTGATCATTATTACCATCATCATCATCAGTACGTTCATTCATGTGTTGAGAGCAATGTGACTCTCTTCTGTTCTCTCAAACTTTTTATTCTGATTATTCTACACGCAGTTTCTACCTAAACTTTTGCACCTTCATTTTCCGAGACCATGACAGCGTTCCCTGTACCAAAACCCCACACTGCACCAATTGTAACGGTACTCACCCAGCCAACCATCCCTCCTTCTCAAAAGACTGCCCCACCTGGCTTCAGGAAAAACAGATAACAAAACTGAAAACCCTTAATCCCAACACCACTCACCTGGAGGCCAGGAAGCAATTCCTCGCTTCCCTCCACACCAAACCTTTCTACGCCAGCACAGTCTCCTCAAACACCAAAACTGCCCTCCATAAGATAACTAAAACTGACTCACATGCCGAAACTGACCTCACCTTGCTCTTCTTACTGAGTCCTAAGCCCATCACCTTTGCCAACAACCTCTGTGGTAGTGACCATTACCCTCTCTTTATTCACTCCAACCTTAAAACCACCACAAACCACACCCCCAATTGGAATCTTACAAAAGCCAACTGGCCTTGTTTCGAAACCCTTTGCAACTCTCACCTCTCCCTCCCATCTCCTCGAGGCCGATCCCATGTCAAACTTGTGTAACATCCTTATCAACATTGCCACCTGCTCCATTTAAAAAAAAACTAACCCCTGGTTCAATGATGACTGTAAAATTGTTATCAAGAACAGAAAAAAAGCCCTTAGGAACTTCTCATTGGGAAAAAGGATATCGCTAACCGCCTCGCCGCCTTTTTCAGAAACATCTCGTCCTTGGCCAATTACCCCAATGCTTTCAAAACCAAAAAAAGCTCGTGACTAAACCCAGAGTATTACCTTTCTCTCTAACAACTCCGAGAGCTACAACACCTCTCTCAACCTATCTGAATTAAAACAAGCTATCCATGCTGCTGGCTGCACCTTTAAGGCCCAGATAACATCCCCTACCAGTTTCTGAAAGACCACCCCAAGAAGGCCACCGCTACCTTACTCACCATCCTCAACACATTTGTTCCTCACATTCCTTCCCCCTATCTGGAGAACAGCTATCATCACCCCCGTCCCCAAACCGGGGAAGGACAGTACCAACCCCTCCAGCTGCCGCCCCATCGCCCTCACCTGCTGTCTTTGTCAAATTATGGAAAGGATCATTAACCAGAGACTAAACTGGTTCCTTGGGACCAACAGAATATTCTCCCCTCACCTAAGCAGCTTCCGGAAACGTCGCAATACCCTGAACCAATTAATTACGCTCGACACCGCTATCCGGTAATCCTTTGCAAAAAAGGAAGACCTCATTGCTATGTTTTTCGACCTCGAGAAAGCTTTTGACATTACTTGGAAATACAGCATACCCGCAAGATTCACACCATCGGCCTCAGGGGCCACCCCCTCCTATTTTTTTCTTCAAAACTTCCTCTCATCCTGGCAATTCCAAGTTCATATTGGCCACACCCTCTCCAACTACTACCCCCAAAAAGAGGACGACCCCCAAGGCAGCATCCTCTCCCCTACTCTCTTCAACCTGAGCATTAACAACATTGTGGACGACTTTGGCCCCAACTTCACCATCTTCTACTCCTCCCTTAGCTTTTCTATCCCAAACATAGGCTCCAACTTAGCCTCAACTGGCTGCAAGATTGGTGCAACAATAGTGGTTTCAAATTCTCCAAAGACAAGACAGTCTGCATGCACGTCTGTCATTTCAACAACCTCCACCCAACATGAACCTTGTGCTGAATGGCAATCGCATCCCTAAAGTTGACCACACTAAGTTCCTGGTTTTAACCCTGGACCCCAAGCTCTTCTACAAACAACACATCACCAACCTAAAACAGAAATGCAAGAGTTCAACATTCTCCGCCTCCTCTCCAGCACCACTTGGGGTGCAAACCCCCACGCTCTCCTGCAATATTGTCTACTGTGCTGCTCACAAGTCTTACCTCAACACCATCCAAAATAAAACCCTCAGGCTTTTCCTGGATGCCTACAGGACCTCCCCCCATCACCAGCCTTAGCCTTTCCTATGCTTTTAGAGCCCTCAGCAACACCCAAAACCCTGTTTACAACCTCATTAGGTACCCCAATTTCTCCTCCCTCTTTGTTAGGACTAAAACCCTTACCCCTCCCTTCAGCTTACAGATAAAACCCGGCCTCCACCATCTCGGCATCAACCCCGCCACTCTTGGCACCTTCTCCTGGCCCATTTTTCTCCCCTGGGCCACCCCCTCCCTTCTATCCACCTGGGCCTCTCCACTCATCACAAAACCTAAATCCACCCCAACCTCTTCATCAACCTCCACAACTAAATCAAAACCAACTCTCAAACTACACCTCCATCTATATTGATGGCTCCAAAGAAGGCAACAAGACAGCTGCTGCTTCCATCATCCAAGATATCACCCCCAGTAGCAGGCTTCCCAACTACTCGTCCATCTTATCAGCAGGCACGTAACCAGGAATTTGAAAGGGGGGAGCTGACCTGTATAAAAATATGTTGGTTGTCAGAAATGTGTGCTGCATGCACCAAACGGCATGGGGTACAGGGGCCTGCTTTAGGGGCCTGCATAAGGGGCCTGCTGAAGGGGCCTGCTGAAGAGGCCTGCTTAAGGGGCTTGCTTAAGAGGCCTGCTTAAGGGGCCTGCGTAAGGCCCCTGATGGGTTCCATGGGTAAAGTCTTGGTGGAGGACCAGGGGGAAAAGCTATTGAAAGTCCTGCATTTTTCGTGCTTTTGGTCGTAGGAAATTGCTTAAAATTCATGTCAAATACACACTAAAACCAGTTAATGGAAATACATTTTAGATTTTTGTTGTTGGTACAAATTGGACCCTATTGATTTATTTTCTGCCTGAGATGACCAAACCAAATAAGTTTCTCCTTGATCAGTAGGGGAAAAGACATTCAGTCGGATGAAATGAGACTCAATCGGGGAGTCAGAATTGATAAACTTTCAATACAACCTTTTTCAGCCATGGAAATGATACAAAATTTTCTGATTATATCTTCTTTGGGACTTTTCTCAATTTTGAAATTATAAGCATTTAAGACTGGAAGAAAAGATAATATTACACTACACATAGGAAAACCTCCACATGTCAGTCAGGCGTCAATCAATTCAAAGGTAGGCCTACAGCAAAACAAAAAGAGGAAAATTTCCTTTGATATGGAGTAGTTTAAAGCAAAAGAAGATGACGGTTTTGTGAATTTGCAAAACATGATGACACGGTTGGTGTTGATTTTCTCGCCAGCATTGATGTATATCAGGGCTTGACCGATTTAATGTCTTTCACTTGTCCTGTTCCTGAGATATGTTTTCAGCAGTCGCAATGATGAAAATGATCTTTCAACTGTTCCCGTTGATATTGGTAGAATAGCAACAATGTTTAATAATGCATGGATGCAGGGGAAAATATCGATGTCACATTCTTTAACTGTAGACACATGGTCAGTGGGGGATTTGTCCCAGAACTCCCTTTGCCATCTGAATACCCACTGCTTGTATTATGCAAGGGCGCGAATTCCTGTTGTATCATCTGGTCATAAGAGGCATTGTCACATTGGAAGTATAACCGTTACAATAGATCAAAAAGCGGCTCCCCCGGGCTACATGCCTGCTTCTCAGCTGAGGCCGAGGCCATATCCTTCTCGCCTTCAACTGTATTGAGTACTCCCCACTCAGCCACTTTGCCATCTTCTCAGACTCCAAGTCTGTCCTTACTTGATAACCCCATGCCCCACCTCCTCCGCAAACTCCTTCCGCCCCGCTCCCTCTGCAGGATAAGATTATCTCCTTCCTTCAGCGTGCCTCCCTCTACAACCATATTAAGTCCTCTCCTACCCCCTCTACCTACTTTTGCCTTTTTTAGCACCCCTGTTTTTTCTCTCTTGATCCCATCTTCCTGGCTTTTAGTCATTGTACTTCTCACAGACTCCTGCTATTTCCTTTTCTTCCTACCTCTTTAATGATATAACCTCTCAGGCACAATTTAACCCTCACTGTCATGGTGCCGTTAAGCCTTCATCAAACAAACATCGTTATTGTCATCACTGTCTTTGTTACACATCATCATCATCGCCATCATTTTTGCCATTACCCTGGTCATAGTCGTCATCATCATTGATGAAGATTGATGAAGAAGAAGATTGCTGATGATGATGATAATATAGTAATAACAATAATAATAATACTAATAATCACAACTTAAACATTTTTTAACATTTTGATTTGACCCACAAGGTGGTCACTTTGGATTTTGAAAGTCACTTTTTTGAAGCTGTTCTACAAAAAAACATACCAGGCACCAAAACATTTAACAATTTGAAGAATGTTTTTGAAAATTGATATTTTGGCAGCAATTTTGAAATTTTACCCATACGTCAGTCGTTTTGGGATTTTAAATTGATTTTTTTAAATCGATGCATCCACAAACATACAAAAAAACAAATATAGGTACTTTTAATCCATCAATGTTTAGCCATATAGTAATTAAATTGGGACAATTGGGGGCCATGTGGTGGCCATTTTGAAATTTGACTCATAAATTGGGTCAATAAATTGGTAATAAATTTTGGATTTTGAAAATGACTTTTTTTAAATCGGTGGATCCAAAACCTACAAATAGACACCACAATTACTTAAATCGTTCAATGTCTAGCTATATAGGACAACGGCCGGAGGTCACATAGCGGCCATTTTTAAATTTAAGCTATTTGTCGGCCATTTTGGATATTGAAAATGACTTTTTTTTTAAATTGGTACATCCAAAAACCTACAAATTGACACAACAATTACTTAAATCGGTCAACGTTTAGCTATATGGGACAATGGCCGGAGATCACGTGGCGGTCATTTTGAAATTTGACCCATTTGTCTCCCATTTTGGATTTTGAAAATGACTTTTTTGAAATTGGTATATCTAAAGACCTACAAATAGATGCCATAAGTACTTTAATCATTAAAAGTTTAGCCATACAGTAAATTTGGACAAGTTGAACCTCTTGTTTGCTATGCCATGTATCTTTGATTGAAGCAGAGATGCAAAGACTTGGTAGCCTCTGCCACTGCACAATAGTTCTTAGCAGGAGACCTGGCAATTTTTAAGTTGAGTAAAATAATGTTGTTTCAAAGAAACAATGCACTGTCAAAGATGAAGATCAATCTGCATTCTATTTTGAAATTTTACCCTTAAGTCGGCCATTGTGGATTTTGAAAAAGTTTTTTTTTTTTTAAATTAGTGCATCCAAAAACCTACACGTAGACCCCAAAATTACTTTAATTAGTCACTATTTAGCCATATAGGTAATTAAGACCCCCACCCCCCAGGGGTTGCCGTGGGGGTACTTGGGGCACACTTTAGAATTTATTATTGTATGCTATCATATTCAGTGTAAAAAATTACTAAAGAAACACTTTTCTATATAAAGTGGACACCATTTCCCACTTGAGCCGTTCTGTGAGACTAAGAGATTAGAATTGTGAAGTTAATCTAAAATTGTATCACATTTTAAAATCTACAGGCAAGAGGTACTTTTAACACCAATGTGCTGGAATCAAGGAACTAATAAAAAAAATAAAAAACCATCACTGGTTAAGAAGCATAATTACTACTCCCTAGAAAAGAAAAAAAATTGTACAAAACTATTTTACCATGCAGTGAATTTTGAAATTATTGTATCAGAAATGAATGGTAGAATTAACATAAAGTTGGTAATTGAAGTAGATCTGGTGGTTTTATGTCTCTTGATGTGTAGTAATATTAGGTTATATTAAAGCAGTTGTCAAAGTAATTGATTCAATTGAAATCTTTTGTATTTTCTACCTCACAGATGATGACTATGTGTTATGGACCAGACAAAACAACATGATGAAACTTAGTTTGGAAGGTTGAGATGTTCAGACAATCCTAGCTCGCCATGTGAGGTAAGTGTTACAAAGTATTATAGGTTATAAATCAATATTTTAGTTTTTAGTTAATCACATTATGAAATGTAATGGATCATATGTCAGGTACTTTGTACAAGGTATATAGCCAGTCATGGTAGGGCGTGATCTAGCCGCCGCATTGAAAAGTTGTCCAAACTGGGGATATACCTGTTTAATGATGCATGCAGCATCCCACCTCCGCTAATTGGAAAACTGCACAAAACTAATATCGCCTTTCAAGCATAGCCGGATAATTTCCAGACACGATTGCATGCATAAAAACCATTTAAGGTGAGTTGAATCACTTATGCATGAATGTTGTCCCGGATCTTGGAAACTGTATCCTGGACGATTAAGCAAGCAATACAAATTGGAAGCTGGGGTACGTAACTTGATCACCCAACCAGTTTTATATTAATGATTAGGTGTTTAGGACACAATTTTAATGCGGCTTCATGATCGTAATGATTCTTGGGCTTCATTGCGTTATTGAAAGAAGACTGATACCATATGATTATGCTCCAGGGTAAAAGTTTTTTTAAGATACAAGGAAATGTTCATCAACCTAATCTAACCAATCATTTATGCCCCTATTTTACCTCATGAACCTCTTGTTTACTATGTCTTCTTGTACCTTTGCTTGAAGCAGAGATGCAAAGTGCAGACTCTCTGTGAATTGGTAACCTCTGCCACTGCACAATAGATCTTAGCAGGAGAGACGAAGAATAAATTTACGGTACTTACAAAACTGTGGTAGGACTATGATGATACTAAAAAGGTTTCAAAATAATGAATGCTTTAGTCATAAAGTGCCCAAGTGCCCACTGACTTTCAGATCGTAATGAAATTATGAGAGTGTCACTTAATTGAAACGCTCACCCATATTTTTGTTTACAGTGTGAACACATAGAGCATGAACCACAGACTTATCTATCATTTCAAGCTCATTTAGTCCCCAAAAACAATTCTCTTAATAAATTTGATCTCTTTGATACATACATTGTGAAAATGAATCTATCCTTTATGGAAAATTGCAATAACATGAATGTGTTTAATTCCCTACTGTATACCATGCATTAGAATGTTACAAAAAATAATTCAAAGCCCTTTCCCTGGAGAGTTAGGGGGGGGAAGGGGGTGGGGTTCTCATTTCAGGTAAAATGATAATGCATCATAACTTTCATTTATTTAAAGAAAGGAAAAATTGATATTCTTATATGATACTCTAAAAAGAGTGGTCAAGTCTATTTTATAAAAAGAGTGGTCAAGTCTATTTTATAAAGAGAGTGGTCAAGTCTATTTTATAAAGAGAGTGGTCAAGTCTATTTTATAAAGAGAGTGGTCAAGTCTATTTTATAAAGAGAGTGGTCAAGTCTATTTTATAAAAAGAGTGGTCAAGTCTATTTTATAAAGAGAGTGGTCAAGTCTATTTTATAAAGAGAGTGGTTAAGTCTATTTTATAAAGACAGTGGTCAAGTCTATTTTATAAAGAGAGTGATCAAGTCTTTTTTATAAAGAGAGTGGTCAAGTCTATTTTATAAAGAAAAAAGGGGGCATAGGTGGCATTTGGGGAGCAAGGGGCACTTGCCCGCCCCCCTCACATTTTACCGAAAATATATATCTCTCGCATGGTTATTTCTTTTGGATTTGAGCGTGATTTTGAGATTTTGCACTCCGACCACCTTCCACAACTTTTTACTTTCACCCTTTTTTGAAATGCAAATCATGCCTATGAAGTGGGAGGGTTGTGTGTTTGTGTGTGGGTGGGGGTTATAGCTGGGGGTATAGCCTAATTAATGTTGCATATAAACATATTTACAGGAAAGGTTGGATACCTGATCAGTTTCTTACTCTCCAGAAACAAAGTGAAAGTAAGTGAACTTCCAGGACTTTGCCGTGAATCCTATCCTAATCCCCCTCCCCCCTCCTTTCTTCTACCACATACACACACAACTTAATCTCTTTTGGCATCTAAAATATTGTTGGGGAATTACAATGTTGTTGGTATTAAAATGTTGTTGGTATTACAATGTTGTTGGTATGTCCAGTGCTATGTCCCAGAGTTGTAACCAAGCCCATTAGTTGTTCTGCTCCTTAAAGCTTCAAACAGCCAGACCTGACCTGATATATAAGCAGGTCAGGTCAGACTTTTCATAAAGCAATATCTTTCCTGAGGAGAAACAGTCTGTTAATCATTTACAGTTAATGCACATTATTACCTCAGGCATTATGATACACAGCTAGTTTTATCACCAGTTTAAAAACAAATTTCTCCCACTAAGACACTTAACACGGTTGAGTGATTTCAATCACAAAAGTGCCTTGATTATGATTCAGCTCTGGCTTTGTGTAATCTTATACACACAAATAACCTTGGACTACTTGGCTGTGGTGTGCTTGGGAATGGCAGATAAACAATCATTGTTTGGAGTGGAAACACAATACATTGAACAGGAAGACGGGTTGGTCATACCTGAGTTTTCAGGATAAACTCAGGTGTTGGGGCAGGTGGGCTTAAAGAGAAACTTTTTGGCATGTCCTCTTTTATTTTGTTTATTCTGAAAACCAGGAGCAATTAGAATCAAATCTCCCTTATCAATGGCTCCATTGTAATAGTTGTCCATTTGGTCCTGGGTTGTTGTGGAAGTTGGTGTTAAGTATCAAATTAGCAATTGATAAAGAGTGGAGGAGTGGTTATTTTATCAAGATAAGTGGTCTCATTATTTGATACATTAATTTTGTGGCTATGATTTGCTGAAACAAACTTTTAAGGAGAAGGACAAGTCATGCATATTTTTGCAAGTCAAGTCACAAGTCACTTGCTGGCAAGTCAAGTCACAAGTCATTTTTCGTCAAGTCAAGTCACAAGTCAAACTTTCAAACTAAAGGCATAGCGAATTTCTGCTATGGTATGGTACAATTAAATTGTATGAAAGTCGACAAAGTATGACAACAATTACAGAAGGAAAATATCTAGATTACAAATTAAATCATCTTCAAAGGTCTATGACATGTAGCTGTTTAGATATTGGTAGAAAGAGTTTAAGTCTCTGAACTGAACAGATGAGTTTTTTTAAGTTTAAAAAACATGTTTAATTCATACAAAATTTGTGATGTAGGACATGTATGACTATGCTGCTGGGCAGACAGCTCAATCTCTTTATGCAATTGTCTGAATTTCCTTCCTAACTATTAGTCACTAAAATGATGGAAAGTTTATCATGCTAGAATTTGAAAGACTTTAAAACTTTTATTCGAACTTGCTGCTCCTTTAATGAATTATGACAGACATTTGAAAACAAAATATTTACAAAAGAAAATACCAAGTTTGCCCTGTTTGGCCTACATTACCAAATTTGCATAGTAAATGCAAATTGGTTCCTGATATTTAATTTGGTCAATGTGTAACCGATATTAATGAAATATTTTACACTATGGTAGTTTTTAATATATTTTAAAGAAATTTTGCTATAAGTGTCAGAACTATGCTAAACACTTAGAGGAAAAACCTGGGTAATTTATAACGTAACTTTTTATAAGGCAAGCCATGAAAACAAATGTCAGCTATTGCGGCAGATTGTTTCTGACGCTGTGCACGATCATTGAGTGCTAAATGAGAAGCTGCTGCATCACTTGTATAGTTGAAGGCGAGCTCATTAGGAAAGCCATGAATATGAATTTGATTAATTATCTTGTTTATCATATCTTACCTAGACCAATTTCATTTAAAAATGTTTAATCTTTTTAAGCATTCTTGTTTTGAACATTTCTTGGTATAATATTAGCTGATTAGATTCACAAGGCTGTGGATACACTAATTTCTTTGAAAAGTGGGAGACCCAAAAATATGATGGAGACTGGAGAAATGAGAGATTTTTTCTGTACTCGATCCCGCCGGAAAATAACCGCTTTTATTCTCGAAGTTTGTGTACTCAAAAAGTGAAAAAAGGAATCAGTGGTTGATTAATGTCAGCCATTCAATTGTAGGAATCAGGTGGAACATTTCCCCATTTCTCTATCCCTAGGCTTTCGTGTCGCCACTGCTTACACAACATACAAACTTGCAATTCAAAACTTAAGTCTCTCAGCATCTTGTTGTTCAGCCCAGAACTTAAGGACGCATGGTGTAGCATCCATGAGGCATAATTTCCTTAATGTCCCTAGTTTTCTCCAAATTCAACATTAGAAAAGGGGAGAGGTGAGAAGTTGAGGAAGGAAATAATCAAGAGAAATAAAGTAAATACCTTATGAAGCTAAATTGTTTTAACAGGCTCGGTCTAATATTGTAGAGCTTGCATGCTCACGAAGGTATCGATTGTGTAACCTTTCATCCAGTCATTTCTATATCATTCATTAAGTTCCTTTTGCATCTTTTGATACCTTTAAATGCAGTAAGCCTATGCATCTTGCACTGAGAATACAACTTATATTGCATAAAGATTCTTTCTATGAAAGGTACAGTATACAGGGTATATGGCTCCAATTTGATGCAATTAAATTGTATACAATCAAAACATTTATAACTTCTTTAATTTCTTCAAAGCCATTATTCTGTTTATAGTTTTTTTTATCATAAAAATGGTTAATGTCGACAAGTCAAATTTCTTCAAGTCAAGTCACTTGTTCGCAAGTTAAGTCAAGTCACAAGTCAATTGTTCGCAAGTCAAGTCACTAAGTAAAAAAATGTTACTCGAGTCGGACTGTCGGACTCGAGTCGGACTGTCGGACTCGAGTCGGACTGTCGGACTCGAGTCGGACTGTCGGACTCGAGTCGGACTGTCGGACTCGAAGTCGGACTGTCGGACTCGAGTCGGACTGTCGGACTCGAGTCGGACTGTCGGACTCGAAGTCGGACTGTCGGACTCGAAAGTCGACTGTCGGACTCCTGTCGGACTCGAGTCGGACTGTCGGACTCGAGTCGACTGTCGGACTCGAGTCGGACTGTCGGACTCGAAGTCGGACTGTCGGACTCGAAGTCGGACTGTCGGACTCGTCGACTGTCGGACTCGAGTCGGACTGTCGGACTCGAAGTCGACTGTCGGACTCGAGTCGGACTCGAGTCGGACTCGAAGTCGGACTGTCGGACTCGAAGTCGACTGTCGGACTCGAGTCGACTGTCGGACTCGAAGTCGGACTGTCGGACTCGAGTCGACTCGAGTCGACTGTCGGACTCGAGTCGGACTGTCGGACTCGAAGTCGACTGTCGGACTCGAGTCGGACTGTCGGACTCGAAGTCGACTGTCGGACTCGAGTCGACTGTCGGACTCGAGTCGACTGTCGGACTCGAGTCGGACTGTCGGACTCGAGTCGGACTGTCGGACTCGAGTCGGACTGTCGGACTCGAGTCGACTGTCGGACTCGAGTCGGACTGTCGGACTCGAGTCGGACTGTCGGACTCGAGTCGGACTGTCGGACTCGAAGTCGACTGTCGGACTCGAGTCGGACTGTCGGACTCGAAGTCGACTGTCGGACTCGAGTCGACTGTCGGACTCGAGTCGGACTCGAGTCGGACTGTCGGACTCGAAGTCGGACTGTCGGACTCGAGTCGGACTGTCGGACTCGAGTCGGACTGTCGGACTCGAGTCGGACTGTCGGACTCGAAGTCGGACTGTCGGACTCGAGTCGGACTGTCGGACTCGAGTCGGACTGTCGGACTCGAGTCGGACTGTCGGACTCGAGTCGACTGTCGGACTCGAGTCGGACTGTCGGACTCGAAGTCGACTGTCGGACTCGAGTCGGACTGTCGGACTCGAGTCGGACTGTCGGACTCGAGTCGGACTGTCGGACTCGAGTCGGACTCGAGTCTGACTCAAATCGGACTCGAGTCTGACTCAAATCGGACCCGAATTTCTTGCACATACACTGTGCTAGTTCTTACAGCTTGATCTTAAGAAGTTTCACAAATGACATGAAGCGGGGGCATTACTAAAAACTTGTTTGTGCTTGTTATGTACATGCCTATCCAATTAAAACAAAAGGTAATATTACTGAAGTGATAAAGATGTCAGTTTTCTCAGGCAGAAAGATTGAAATCTGTGTACATGATACAGTGGCAGACCCCTAGCTTGATTTAAAAAGGGGCAGGGTGCTAGACTTGTTGAGGGGCACATTAATGCATGAAGCGCTGCGTCTTTTCGGCATGGAGTCCAGGCTCAATCTCATGGTGAAGAAGCTCTGGGATTTTAGCTATAATCATACCTCAAAATGAAACTATTCTGACTGATTCATAACCCAAACAGGACAAATTTTTTTCTCATGAGCGGCAGGGTGGACCCCCAGGGAGCAGGGCGGGCCCATGGACGGGCGGGGTGGGCCACCCATGTGAAACAGCAAAGCTAGGGTCTGCAGTGCCCCAGGAACTAGGGGGGGCAAAGTACCATTTTGGTCCCCAATAATAAAGGTCTAACGAAGAGTTAGATTCCATCATGGCATCTTTTCTTTCAGAAATCTTCAAATTACGAGAAATCTTCTTCAATTTTCGTAAAATTTGCTTTATTTTTCGAAAAGCTTTCTTCATTTTCAGAAATTTATCTCATTTTTTACGAAATTTGCTTCAATTTTCGGGCAATGTTTCCTTTATTTTTGAAAAGTTTTCTTCATTTTTGGGAATGTATTTTCAGTTTTCACAAAATTTCCTTCATTTTCGGATATCTTCTTCATTTTCAGGAAATCTGTATAAATTCTCGTGAAATTTTCTAGAATTGGCAAATTGTCTTCATTTTTGTGAAATTTGCATCATGTTTTGTGAGTCCTATATTCATTTTCAGGAAATTTTACCCAAATTTTGAATAATTTTATGCCCCCTCCCCTACAAATAGTTTTACCATGATTATAGAGACTCATATGTTTTGTGGTTTTATTGGGACAAAAGTCAAATCTGCCTCCTCCCCCTCCACATGTCAAATATATATCTTCCTATGCCGCTGTGATATATAGATTGAAGTCATATTTTATTAAAGCTAGGTTTATTATTATTATCAATTGCTATTAGGGCTTAGAAATTCTACAGACCCAGGGTCTGGATTTGCTTACTGAAATTGGGGTAAGGGACAATAGGTTTCCTTGCCTGCAATATTTTTAAATTATATTAATAATAATAATAATATGTATACTTATATAGTGCACAATCATAACAAAGTTTCAATTAATGCTTTTTTGATTGCAAATTTAATAATTAATGACAATATGCTAGTTGGTTCTGATATCATAGTTGGAATAACCTGGCATTTTTGTATTTAAATTCAGCGATTTTGTTTATAATATATTTTCTGCAATATTTTAAAAAGATAGTGATAAAAGGATATCTAACACTTGGTCATGTTCCGAATCAAAACTTGCTGGAAGATCAATAAATTTATCCAAATGAGCAAATTGATAGAATTCCATAATTTGGAAGGTCTAGCTTAATGCACTATAGCACACAATAGTTTCTGATTATTTTGTAGAATCTTGGAACATTGATAAGCTACAACCTCAGAAACTGAATAGACTTCATACAAAATTTGAAGAAAACTGCACATTAATACCCTTTTAATAAACAAAACATTTTTCTCAGTATCACTCAGTCCTCTAAAACTTGATCTCAAGATACTCTGGCATCTTCTTGTAGCTATCATCTGACTTATTCAGCACAGAGCTATCTTCATTTGATGGTGTGACTGTATTTGACATTTGTTTTGGTTCAAGATAAAATGACTCTTGAATTGTTTCATATTGGTCATGATGGACACACACCTGCTTACCTTTATCCACATAGGCATAAGCTTTATGGGTTAAAAAGTCATCCTGCACTGATGTCCCATTTGCCCCAGAAGTGCCATAAGTTTGAGAAATTGCATGGTTCGTGATGCACTGTCGAATGAGGTATGTGCACAGGATGACTATTATAATACACAGCAAAATAATGATGAATGTTTTTGTTGTCAAACTAGGATTTTCATTTAAAATGATAGTGGTTTGATTTTTTGGAATTGCCTTCCAATGAGTTGTAATGATAGAAACATTGGGTATGTGTGTAGATGTACTTCTAGAGGGTGATATGGTGGGTGTTTCACAAGAATGATAGAATGATGTAATTTCACCCATTTTCAGAGAGTGAACAGCTTCACTATGAGCTCTTTCACCAGTGCAGGTAACATTTGAAATGTGGTTTCTTCCAAGATAATCTAGTGAAATAGTGAGACTTGATTTTCTGGGTCCACTGTTTATATGAACTGCAATAGTACTGCTTGATATCAAACATTCAGATCCTGATGTGAGGATGTCACAGTCATTGACAAACAAACTCCATCTCATGGACTTCACTGAAGGATGACTTGTACAGGAAAATGTGATGTTGCTTCCCTGAACACAAGATGTCATATTCACATGTATATCATTGGATACCTCAAATGGTCCTATACTACAAACTTCACCTGTGAGTTTTACAAATGGGTTAGATGGTTC
The DNA here is from genome assembly GCA_020152595.1 of Chiridota heheva. Classification (NCBI taxonomy): domain Eukaryota; kingdom Metazoa; phylum Echinodermata; class Holothuroidea; order Apodida; family Chiridotidae; genus Chiridota; species Chiridota heheva. The sequence goes on from JAIGNY010000492.1 coordinate 1,888,183, forward strand.
ACCAAGAATGCAAGTAAAGTTATCTCCATCCCTCAGTGTTTCTACTGTAGTCTGTAGTGGTTGATCTGGACCTTCAGCCAGGACTTGACCTCTGTCATTGATCCACTGTTTATCACCAAACCTATGAAGCACCATACAGGATAGATTGACTGATTCATTGGCAAGGACTGAGGTACCTTTGTCTGATGAACAATACTCAGGACCAGCTAAAGAATCTCTCAGTACATGAGGGTGAAGCAGGACTTCAACAACATCTGCAATAATTACTTTCATGTCTCCTTTAGTAAACACTCCTTGGCAAGAAATGGTGTTTACTGGGCTGCCTATAGACACAGTTGTATCTACTTGCATAAATGTGCTACAGTCCTTTGTAGTGGTGTTTATAGTTTCCTCACCATGTATAACTTGACAGTCTGTGTTCAAATCTACAAGTGGCTCCTGGTTAAGTGATGCAGAGACCTCCGTAAGACTAAAGTTATTAAATCTGAATTTACAAAGCAGCTGTATGGACTGTTCTGAACCATATAAAACATATTGTTGAAAACCATTTGAATAAGCAGCTGGTACTGTGGACACTTGTGGATGACACAGAAAGCAAGTTTGATCCAAGAGAAGAAATAAAGTTAAACACAATTGACTAACAGGTGACATTGTCCAATTTAAAGATGCCACTTTAAAGAATATCATCACTTCTATTATAATGCAAGATTTTAACTGGATCAACATCTACTTTAAAGTTTAGCAACTGAATAATCCAATCAACAAATCACTTCCTACTCTTAAAATAATCTGCACAACAGCTATATACAGACCATGCATACAAGCTATTCGAAAGTGTGTTTTAAAGAATTCTGCAATAAACACAGTAAAAGTCAACCAACAAAAAAATTTACAGCATGCAAGTCACTGCAATAAAATAAACTGAAAATGAAACTGGCACAACAACTTTTTTTTAGCAAGTCACTTCATTTTATTTTGTTTTTGCCTAATTTCATTTTCAAGTCAAAAGATTTGCATAAAGGGGCATTTTTGCAGTGCTACATATGAGGAGAACAGAATTAAGATATGTTAAACAATCTTTTACTGTAGTTGAATCCTGCTAACAGTTTAAAGGACCACTAAAATACATTGAAAATATTGGCAAGATTGTGACAGTGAATTGAGACAGTGACCTTTAATATATCTAGGTGTATATAGACCATATATCTAGGTGCATATAGACCATTAATATATCTAGGTAGATATAGACCAATAATATATCTAGGTGTATATAGACCTTTAATATATTTAGGTATATATAGACCATTAATATATCTAGGTGTATATAGACCATTAATATATCTAAGTGTATATATACCATTAATTTATATAGGTGTATATGGACCATTGATATATTTAGGTTTATATAGACCATTAATATATCTAGGTGTATATAGACCTTTAATATGTCTAGGTGTATATAGACCCTCAAATGTCTAGGTGTATATAGACCTTCAATTTGTCTAGATGTATATAGACCATTGATATATCTAGGTGTATATAGACCTTTAATACGCCTAGGTGTATATATACCCTTAATGTCTAGGTGTATATAGACCTTTAATATGTCTAGGTGAATATAGACCATTAATGTATCTAGGTGTATATAGACCTTTAATATGTCTAGGTATATATAGACCATTAATATATCTAGGTGTATATATAGACCTTCAATATGACTAGGTGTATATAGACCTTTAATATATCCAGGTGTATATAGACTTTAATATATCTAGGTGTATATAGACCGTTGATATATCTAGGTGTATATAGACCATTAATATATCTAGGTGTATATAGAACATTAATATATCTAAGTGTATATAGACCTTTAATATATATCTAGGTGTATATAGACCATTGATATATCTAGGTGTATATACTTTACCATTATATATATATCTAGTGTGTATATAGACCTTTATATATGTGTATATAGACCTTTAATATATCAAGGTGTATATAGACCATTAATATATCTAAGTGTATATAGACCTTAATATGTCTAGTGTGTATATAGACCATTAATATGTCTAGTGTATATAGACCTATTGATATGTCTAGGTGTATATAGACCATTAATGTCTAGGTGTATATAGACCTTTGATATGTCTAGGTGTATATAGACCATTGATATATCTAGGTGTATATAGACCTTAAATATGTCTAGGTGTATATAGAATAATAATAAATCATTAATATATGTAGGTGTTTATAGAGCATTAATATATCTATTATATCTAGGTGTATATAGACCTTTATATATATATAATATATTAATATAGACCATTAATATATCTAGGTGTATATAGACCTTTTAATATGTCTAGGTGTATATAGACTCTTAATGTCTAGGTGTATATAAAACTTGTATATAGACCATTGATATATCTAGGTGTATATAGACCATTGATATATCTAGGTGTATATAGACTTTTAATATATCTAGGTGTATATAGACCTTTAATATATCTAGGTGTATATAGACCTTCAATATGTCTAGTGTAAATATAGACTATTAATATATTTAGGTGTATATAGACTATTAATATATTTTGTATATAGACCGTTGCTATGTCTAGGTGTATATATACCCTTAATGTCTAGGTATATATAAACCTTTTATATGTTTAGGTGAATATAGACCATTAATATATGTAGGTGTATATTGACCATTAATATGTCTAGGTATATATAGACCATTAATATATCTAGGTGTATATAGAACTTTAATATTTCTAGGTGTATATAGACCATTAATATATCTAGGTGTATATAGACCTATGATATATGTAGGTGTTTATAGACCATTCATATATCTAGGTGTATATAGAACATTAATATATCTAAGTGTATATAGACCTTTAATATATATATGTATATATATATATTTATATATCTAGGTGTATATAGACCATTAATATATATAGGTGTATATAGACCTTTACTATGTCTAGGTGTATATATACTCTTAATGTCTAGGTGTACATAAAACTTTGATAAGTCTACGTGTATATAGACCATTAATATATCTAGGTGTATATAGACCATTAATATATCTAGGTGTATAGAGACCTTTAATATATCTAGGTGTATATAGACTTTTAAGATATCAAGGTGTATATAGACCATCAATATATCTAGGTGTATATAGACCATTAATATATCTAAGTGTATATAGACCTTTAATATATATATATATATAGGTGTATATAGACCATTAATATATCTAGGTGTATATATACCATTAATATATCTAGGTGTATATAGACCTTTAATATGTCTAGGTGTATATAGACCATTAATATATCTAGGTGTATACAGACCCTAATATGTCTAGGTGTATATAGACCATTAATATGTCTAGGTGAATATAGACCTTTTATATGTCTAGGTGTATATAGACCCATAATGTCTACGTGAATATAGACCTTTGATAAGTCTACGTGTATATAGACCATTAATATATCTAGGTGTATATAGACCTTTAATATGTCTAGGTGTATATAGAATAATAATATATCTAGGTGTATATAGACCATTAATATATCTAGGTGTATAGAGACCTTTGATATGTCTAGTGTATATGGACCCTTAATGTCTAGGTGTATATAGATCTTCAATATGTCTAGGTATATATAGACCATTAATATATCTAGGTGTATATAGACCTTTAATATGTCTAGGTGTATATATACCCTTAATGTCTAGGTGTATATAGACCTTTTATATGTCTAGGTGAATATAGACCATTAATGTATCTAGGTGTATATAGACCATTAATTTGTCTAGGTATTTATAGACCATTAATATATCTAGGTGTATACAGATCTTTAATATGCCTAGGTGTATATATACCCTTAATGTCTAGGTGTATATAGACCTTTAATATGTCTTGGTGAATATAGACCATTAATGTATCTAGTTGTATATAGACCTTTAATATGTCTAGGTATATATGGACCATTAATAATCTAGGTGTATATAGACCTTTAATATGACTAGGTGTATATAGACCTTTAATATATCTAGGTGTATATAGACCTTTAATATATTTAGGTGTATATAGACCTTTGATATATCTAGGTGTATATAGACCATTAATATATTTAGGTGTATATAGAACATAAATATATCTAAGTGTATATAGACCTTTAATATATATCTAGGTGTATATAGACCATTAATATATCTAGGTGTATACATACCATTAATATATCTAGGTGTATATATACCTTTAATATGTCTAGGTGTATATAGACCATTAAAATATCTAGGTGTATACAGACCTTAATATGTCTAGGTGTATATAGACCATTAATATGTCTAGGTGTATATAGACCTTTAATATGTCTAGGTGTATATAGACCTTTAATATGTCTAGGTGTATATAGACCTTTCATATGTTTATGTGTATATAGACCATTGATATATCTAGGTGTATATAGACCTTTAATATGTCTAGGTGTATATAGAATAATAATATATCTAGTGTATATAGAGCATTAATATATCTAGGTGTATATAGACCTTTAATATGTCTAGGTGTATATAGACCCTTAATGTCTAGGTGTATATAGACCTTCAATATGTCTAGGTAAATATAGACTATTAATATATTTAGGTGTATATAGACCTTTGCTATGTCTAGTGTGTATATATACACCTTTAATGTCTAGGTATATATAAACCTTTTATATGTCTAGGTGAATATAGACCATTAATATATGTAGGTGTATATAGACCATTAATATGTCTAGGTATATATAGACCATTAATATATCTAAGTGTATATAGAACTTTAATATATTTAGGTGTATATACCTTTAATATATCTAGGTGTATATAGACCTATGATATATGTAGGTGTTTATAGACCATTCATATATCTAGGTGTATATAGAACATTAATATATCTAAGTGTATATAGACCTTTAATATATATATATATATATATATATATTTATATATCTAGGTGTATATAGACCATTAATATATATAGGTGTATATAGACCTTTACTATGTCTAGGTGTATATATACTCTTAATGTCTAGGTGTACATAAAACTTTGATAAGTCTACGTGTATATAGACCATTAATATATCTAGGTGTATATAGACTTAATATATCTAGGTGTATAGAGACCTTTAATATATCTAGGTGTATATAGACCTTTAAGATATCAAGGTGTATATAGACCATCAATATATCTAGGTGTATATAGACCATTAATATATCTAAGTGTATATAGACCTTTAATATATATATATATAGGTGTATATAGACCATTAATATATCTAGGTGTATATATACCATTAATATATCTAGGTGTATATAGACCTTTAATATGTCTAGGTGTATATAGACCATTAATATATCTAGGTGTATACAGACCCTAATATGTCTAGGTGTATATAGACCATTAATATGTCTAGGTGAATATAGACCTTTTATATGTCTAGGTGTATATAGACCCATAATGTCTACGTGAATATAGACCTTTGATAAGTCTACGTGTATATAGACCATTAATATATCTAGGTGTATATAGACCTTTAATATGTCTAGGTGTATATAGAATAATAATATATCTAGGTGTATATAGACCATTAATATATCTAGGTGTATAGAGACCTTTGATATGTCTAAGTGTATATGGACCCTTAATGTCTAGGTGTATATAGATCTTCAATATGTCTAGGTATATATAGACCATTAATATATCTAGGTGTATATAGACCTTTAATATGTCTAGGTGTATATATACCCTTAATGTCTAGGTGTATATAGACCTTTTATATGTCTAGGTGAATATAGACCATTAATGTATCTAGGTGTATATAGACCATTAATTTGTCTAGGTATTTATAGACCATTAATATATCTAGGTGTATACAGATCTTTAATATGCCTAGGTGTATATATACCCTTAATGTCTAGGTGTATATAGACCTTTAATATGTCTTGGTGAATATAGACCATTAATGTATCTAGTTGTATATAGACCTTTAATATGTCTAGGTATATATGGACCATTAATATATCTAGGTGTATATAGACCTTTAATATGACTAGGTGTATATAGACCTTTAATATATCTAGGTGTATATAGACCTTTAATATATTTAGGTGTATATAGACCTTTGATATATCTAGGTGTATATAGACCATTAATATATTTAGGTGTATATAGAACATAAATATATCTAAGTGTATATAGACCTTTTTAATATATATCTAGGTGTATATAGACCATTAATATATCTAGGTGTATACATACCATTAATATATCTAGGTGTATATATACCTTTAATATGTCTAGGTGTATATAGACCATTAAAATATCTAGGTGTATACAGACCTTAATATGTCTAGGTGTATATAGACCATTAATATGTCTAGGTGTATATAGACCTTTAATATGTCTAGGTGTATATAGACCTTTAATATGTCTAGGTGTATATAGACCTTTCATATGTTTATGTGTATATAGACCATTGATATATCTAGGTGTATATAGACCTTTAATATGTCTAGGTGTATATAGAATAATAATATATCTAGGTGTATATAGAGCATTAATATATCTAGGTGTATATAGACCTTTAATATGTCTAGGTGTATATAGACCCTTAATGTCTAGGTGTATATAGACCTTCAATATGTCTAGGTAAATATAGACTATTAATATATTTAGGTGTATATAGACCTTTGCTATGTCTAGGTGTATATATACACCTTTAATGTCTAGGTATATATAAACCTTTTATATGTCTAGGTGAATATAGACCATTAATATATGTAGGTGTATATAGACCATTAATATGTCTAGGTATATATAGACCATTAATATATCTAAGTGTATATAGAACTTTAATATATTTAGGTGTATATACCTTTAATATATCTAGGTGTATATAGACCTATGATATATGTAGGTGTTTATAGACCATTCATATATCTAGGTGTATATAGAACATTAATATATCTAAGTGTATATAGACCTTTTAATATATATATATATATATATATATATATATATATATATATATATCTAGGTGTATATAGACCATTAATATATCTAGGTGTATATAGACCTTTACTATGTCTAGGTGTATATATACTCTTAATGTCTAGGTGTATATAAAACTTTGATATGTCTACGTGTATATAGACCATTAATATATCTAGGTGTATATAGACTTTTAATATATCAAGGTGTGTATAGACCTTTAATATATCTAGGTGTATATAGACGTTTAAGATATCAAGGTGTATATAGACCATTAATATATCTAAGTGTATATAGACCTTTAATATATGTATATAGGTGTATATAGACCATTAATATATCTAGGTGTATTTATACCATTAATATATCTAGGTGCATATAGACCTTTAATATGTCTAGGTGTATATAGACCATTAATATATCTGGGTGTATACAGACCCTAATATGTCTAGGTGTATATAGACCATTAATATCTAGGTGTATATAAACCTTCAATATGTCTAGGTGTATATAGACCCATAATGTCTAGGTGTATATAGACCTTTGATATGTCTACGTGTATATAGACCATTAATATATCTAGGTGTATATAGACCTTTAATATGTCTAGGTGTATATAGAATAATGATATATCTAGTTGTATATAGACCATTAATATATCTAGGTGTATATAGACCTTTGATATGTTTAGGTGAATATAGACCATTAATATATGTAGGTGTATATTGACCATTAATATGTCTAGGTATATATAGACCATTAATATATCTAGGTGTATATAGAACTTTAATATTTCTAGGTGTATATAGACCATTAATATATCTAGGTGTATATAGACCTATGATATATGTAGGTGTTTATAGACCATTCATATATCTAGGTGTATATAGAACATTAATATATCGAAGTGTATATAGACCTTTAATATATATATATATATATATATATATCTAGGTGTATATAGACCATTAATATATATAGGTGTATATAGACCTTTACTATGTCTAGGTGTATATATACTCTTAATGTCTAGGTGTATATAAAACTTTGATATAACTACGTGTATATAGACCATTAATATATCTAGGTGTATATAGACTTAATATATCTAGGTGTATATAGACCTTTAATATATCTAGGTGTATATAGACCTTTAATATATTATATATATTAATATATCTAGGTGTATATAGACCTTTAAGGATATCAAGGTGTATATAGACCATCAATATATCTAGGTGTATATAGACCATTAATATATCTAAGTGTATATAGACCTTTGATATTTAGTGTATATAGTAATATATATATATATAGTGTGTATATAGACCATTAATATATCTAGGTGTATATATACCATTAATATATCTAGGTGTATATAGACCTTTAATATGTCTAGGTGTATATAGACCATTAATATATCTAGGTGTATACAGACCCTTAATATGTCTAGGTGTATATAGATCATTAATATGTCTAGGTGTATATAGACCATTAATATATCTAGGTGTATATAGACCATTAATATTCTAGGTGTATATAGTCTTTTATGTCTAGGTATATAGACCATTAATATATCTAGGTGTATATAGACCATTAATATATCAGACCTTTGATATGTCTATAGTTACTATGTCTAGGTTTATATAGATCATTAATATGTCTAGGTGACCATTATATATACCATCAATATATCTAGGTGTATATAGACCTTTAATATGTCTAGGTGTATATAGACCATTTTAATGTCTAGGTGTATATAGACCTTTAATATGTCTAGGTGTATATAGACCATTAATATATCTAGGTGTATATAGACCTTTAATATGTCTAGGTGTATATAGACCATTAATATATCTAGGTGTATATAGACCTTTAATATGTCTAGGTGTATATAGACCTTTAATGTCTAGGTGTATATAGACCTGTATATAGACCTTTAATGTCTAGGTGTATATAGACCTTTAATATGTCAAGGTGTTTATAGACCTTTAATATGTCTACACTCTTAAATATGCATAGTTGTCAGTAGACCTTTAAATGTGCTTTGGTGTCAGTAGACCTTTAATATATCTAGGTGTCAGTAGACCTTCAATATATCTAGGTGTCAGTAGACCTTCAAAATATCTAGGTGCCAGTAACCTTTCACATGGAGAGAATATTAGTGACTGCAAAACTAAAACCTTTTTGAAATAAAACATTTTGTCTGTTGCAAAATTGAGTTCTATTAGTTTTTAATATGATGGCATGAGAATGCAACAATAAGTAATTTATATTCATTGTTTTCTTTACTTCTCTAACTAATACTATTAAAAATGCATGGTAGAAGTACAATAGTTTTTATTTTGACAATTTGTTACTTGGAAAATTAATGTGACCTTGCTTCAATTGTTTTTATACTGCTGTCATAATTCTCTTGGATCAATCTTTTGTTCTGTGTCATCAAGAAGTATTAAACAAACCAGCTGCTTATTCAAATAGTTTTCATGAATATGTCATGCCATACATATTGTTGGTTTACTTTTACTGTGTTTATTGCAGAATTATCTAAAACACACACAAGGTCAATATACACCTAGATATATTAATGGTCTATATTCACCTAGACATATTAAAGGTCTAAATGCACTAGACATTAGATTGAGGTCTATATACACCTAGACATTAAAGGTCTATATACACCTAGATATATTAATGGTTTATATACACCTAGATATATTAATGGTCTATATACAACTATATTATTAATGGTCTATATACACTTAGATATACTAATGGTATATGTACACTTAGATATACTAATGGTATATGTACACTTAGATATATTAATGGTCTATATACACCTAGATATATCAAAGGTCTATATACACCTATATATATATATATGTATATATATATATATATATATATATATATATATATATATATATATATATATATATATATATATATATATATATATTAATGGTCTATATGCACCTAGATATATTAAAGGTCTATATACACCTAGATATATTGATGGTCTATATACACCTAGACATATTAAAGGTCTATATACACTTAGATATAATAACGGTCTATATACACCTAGACATTAATGGTCTATATACACCTATATATATTAATGGTCTATATACACCTAGATATATTAATGGTTTATATACACCTAGACATTAAGGGTCTATATACACCTATATATTTTAATGGTCTATATACACTAGATATATTAATGGTCTATATATACCTAGATATAGTGAAGGTTTATATACACCTAGATATATTAATGGTCTATATACACTAGATATATTAATGGTCTATATACACATTAGACATATATTAAGGTATATATACACTTAGATATATTAATGGTCTATATATACACCTACATATATTAATGGACATTATAGGGTCTATATACACTAGATATATTAATGGTCTATATATACACCTAGATATATTAATGGTCTATATACACCTAGACATTAATGGTCTATATACACCTATATATATTAATGGTCTATATACACCTAGATATATTAATGGTCTATATATACCTAGATATATTAAGATCTATATACACCTAGATATATTAATGGTCTATATACACCTAGACATATTAAAGGTCTATATACACTTAGATATATTAATGGTCTATATACACCTAGATATATTATATGGTCTATATACACCTAGATATATTAATGGTCTAAATACACCTAGATATATGGTCTATATACACTTAGATATATTAAAGGTCACTGTCTCATTTCACTGTCACAATCTTGCCAATATTTTCAATGTATTTTAGTGGTCCTTTAAACTGTTAGCAGGATTCAACTACAGTAAAAGATTGTTAAATATATCTTAATTCTGTTCTCCTCATATGTAGCACTGCAAAAATGCCCCTTTATGCAAATCTTTTGACTTGAAAATGAAATTAGGCAAAAACAAAATAAAATGAAGTGACTTGCTAAAAAGAAGTTGTTGAGCCAGTTTCATTTTCAGTTTATTTTATTGCAGTGACCTCCATGCTGTAAATTTTTTTGTTGGTTGACTTTTACTGTGTTTATTGCAGAATTCTTTAAAACACACTTTCGAATAGCTTGTATGCATGGTCTGTATATAGCTGTTGTGCAGATTATTTTAAGAGTAGGAAGTGATTTGTTGATTGGATTATTCAGTTGCTAAACTTAAAGTAGATGTTGATCCAGTTAAAATCTTGCATTATAATAGAGGTGATGATATTCTTCAAAGTGGCATCTTTAAATTGGACAATGTCACCTGTTAGTCAATTGTGTTTAACTTTGTTTCTTCTCTTGAATCAAACTTGCTTTCTGTGTCATCCACAAGTGTCCACATTACCAGCTGCTTATTCAAATGGTTTTCAACAATATGTTCTGTATGGTTCAGAACAGTCCATACAGCTGCTTTGTAAATTCAGATTGAATAACTTTAATCTTATGGAAGTCTCTGCATCACTTAACCAGGAGCCACTTGTAGATTTGAACACAGACTGTCAAGTTATACATGGTGAGGAAACTATAAACACCACTACAAAGGACTGTAGCACATTTATGCAAGTAGATACAACTGTGTCTATAGGCAGCCCAGTAAATACCATTTCTTGCCAAGGAGTGTTTACTAAAGGAGACATGAAAGTAATTATTGCAGATGTCGTTGAAGTCCTGCTTCACCCTCATGTACTGAGAGATTCTTCAGCTGGTCCTGAGTATTGTTCATCAGACAAAGGTACATCAGTCCTTACCAATGAATCAGTCATGCTATCCTGTATGGTGCTTCATAGGTTTGGTGATAAACAGTGGATCAATGACAGAGGTCAAGTCCTGGCTGAAGGTCCAGATCAACCACTACAGACTACAGTAGAAACACTGAGGGATGGAGATAACTTTACTTGCATTCTTGGTGAACCATCTAACCCATTTGTAAAACTTACAGGTGAAGTTTGTAGTATAGGACCATTTGAGGTATCCAATGATATACATGTGAATATGACATCTTGTGTTCAGGGAAGCAACATCACATTTTCCTGTACAAGTCATCCTCCAGTGAAGTCCATGAGATGGAGTTTGTTTGTCAATGACTGTGACATCCTCACATCAGGATCTGAATGTTTGACATCAAGCAGTACTATTGCAGTTCATATAAACAGTGGACCCAGAAAATCAAGTCTCACTATTTCACTACATTATCTTCAAAAGAATAATATTTCAAATGTAACTTGCACTGGTGAAAGATTTCAATTCTCAAGCTCAAGCTCTCTATTGCTGAAAACTCCTGAAACTAATGAAACATTCAATCATCCTTGTGAGACAGCCACACCTCCTACAAGTTCATATGAATTACTGCATGCACATACTCTCTCAACAGAGTTACCATCTACACTGTCAAGCGCAAATAGATATACAACCTCGCCTTCAGAACACTCTCCCACAAGAAATATTATAGTAATCACTGCACTATCTGTACTGATAATTTTGCTTCTTATTGTTATTGCAAATCACAAATTAAACATTTGTGGTGGAAGAAAGAAGTGCTGCCACTATATTGAAAAGGTCAATTTAGGTATCTCAGATGGAAAGCAATCCCAAGAAGACCCCTCCCCTTATGAAAAGATCTCAGAAGTGATTTCTATTCCACAAACTATTTCCAACCAGTTTGTGTATGAAATGGTGAGAGAGAATGAAGACCTAGAAAATGAAAATAAAGTCATTCAAAAGTGAAATCGTTGAGGATTTTCAGCAGGAATGTGTTTTCACAGATGACCATCATACTCTTCGTAATAAGGCTAATGATGAAAAGGTCAACACTGATATCTCAAATGGGAAGCAATCCCACAAAGACCCATCTCCTTATGAAATGATCCCAGAAGTGAATGCAATTCCACAAACTATATCCACCCATTTGGTATATGAATTAGTTGGAGAGGATGAAGACATAGAAAATGACAATAAGATGATTCATAGTGGATTGGTTGAGAATTTTCAACAGGAAAATGTTTCAACAGGTGACCAACATACTCTCTCTTGTGAAGCTAATGATGAAGAAACTCGCCCCACATCATTCTGCAACTCATCATATTTTGTGATAGATAATAACAGTGGAAATACGAATCCTGAAGAAATCAGTACCATTGTGCATGTTAATGGAGGAAGCAAGGATCAGTTTGAATTGAATGATACACGTGTCTATAACACTTTAGAGAGATTCTGTAACGTTAACACTTAGTGTCCTATATAGTGATGTCATTTTTGTTCATTATGGAGTTACATTACTATAAGCTTATACAAGAGTGCACACATATTATGTATATAGTAAGCAATATCAATTAAACTATATAAGACCACTTATAAGTAAAGATAAAATCTAGTAGAATTAAATGGCAGCAAATTGCAGTATCTTTTAAGAATCCAAAGGATTCAGCAAACTTGCATGGTTGGTATTAAAGTACCCTGATTTGTGTACTTCAAGTTCAGATAAATACTGGTAAGTGTAACAACTAATGTTACTTTTGGAGCATGTACCTTACATCAGACTATTTATGGCCTATCATTTAAAGGATTAGTTCAGGGGTCAAGCAAGTCTATCTGATATGAAAGAGGACTTCAAAAGAAACAAAATGGTGAAGAAAGCATTCAAAAACCGTATTCCGTTAAGGAGATATTTAAGTTTAAAGTTTGGTATCATTTGTGTATAAACGACTGAAATCAGACTAGTTGTGATGTCATAGCCTCAGTTTGCTCAAAGTGTTTATGTATTCTATCATATATTGTCCTGCGAATTTGTGGCTTAAAAACAATAGGATATGTCAAAAAAAGTAGTAACACTGAATCTAGGAAGGGTATTTATGATATACTACCTGAAGAAAGTTTGAGGAAAAAGAATTTAAATAGTGAAAAAATTAAGTGAACTTTCTTTAAAATGCATAAAGACTTTGAGGGATCTAAGGCTGTGACATCAAAACTAGTCTTGATTTTAGTCGGTTCTACAGAAATGATACCAAATTTTAAACTTAAATATCTCCTTAACGGAATAATATTTTAGAAGGCTTTCTTCCCCATTTTGTTTCTTTTGAAGTCCTCTTTCATATAAGATGCACATGCTTGACCACTGAACTAATCCTTTAAAATTGTAAATGCATGTTTACAGAGAGATCTGCAGCTTATTGAGATGTATGCAACAAGTTTATGTTCTTCTTTAAAGAATTCATTCAGTGAAGAATTTTATTGATTTTACATGATTCTCAATTTGATTAAGATTTTTGTTTTAAGATTATTCAGAATGTGAACATAGATACTGATATCAAAAGTACATGTGAAAGGGAAGAAGAAAATTATAAACTAGAGAAAAATATTCAAAATGTTTTTATTAAACTTTATAAACAGGTCAGTAGGAAAGGCAGTATTATTGCTCAGTCATTAATCCCCAAGATAGACAGTCTTTTTATTACAGTGTCCAGGTAAATTACAAGGTGCCTGGTACAAGGATGATATATTAGCACATATTTCAAATTGGAAATGAATATGAGATGCATCATGGGAAATAACACACAGTGGTTGTCTCATTTCACAAAGGGTGATATTAAAAGGTGAAATCAGTGATCAAGCAAGCTCATATATGCTACGGAAGAGGTGAAGAAAGCATTCAAAAATCATTTCCTTAATATGCAGATACTCATATTTTAAGTTCTAGCTATCACATTTGTATAAAATGATTGAAATCAAATTCTCAGTCAGTCATGTGATGTCTTTCTATATTGCATAATATTTTTTTGACTTAACTATTTGATAAAAATGAAAGTATATCAAGAATCAAGTAAACAATAATTACTACCAGAAGAAATTGTGAAATAAAAATTCAATAATACTGAAAAGCTCCTTACAGAAATATTAGCTTGCAGCGTGCTTGCGAGCTAAAATTTCTGCAAGGGGCATCCATTCAGCCTAAAGCTCCATCAAAATTTGGTTGTAAATTGTCCCATTTTACAGCATTTTAAAACTTATGATATCTAGTGTCATGAATTATGCAATATAATTGTGACCTCAGAAAGGGACAACTAGAAAATTACTCATCATAGCTTATTGTTTTTAGGTCCTTTCCCAAAATATTTTGAATGGGAGAAGTTGGCTAACAGGAAATCGGATAGTATTACATCCCTGACGCAGATTTAGTATAGTAGAACACAATTTGAGAACCTTTGATATTTGAAATTTGGAAGAGAAATATAAAGAAGTCAATCAAATAATTTATCTCTGTTTCTTTTTATACATAAATCATCACAGCTGAATTCTTTTACAAACTTTGACTCATCATAACCTAATAATTATACTCGTAAGTGCTAATTGTCACTATTTCAGGACTCTTCCTGGAGTCCATATACCTTAAAAGTTACAACAAAAAAAATACAATTGTTGAGAACGTGAGGATGAAGGTGCCAACCCTCTACAGTAGATTTTCCACACCAGTCATTTCTACACAAATGAAAAGGACCTTTAAACATTGATATTGAAATATTAAAGATTCTTCTCATTTTGTTATCCCCTGCTTTTCAACAAAGTTGGTGAAGAGGGGATATACATACACTGTTCATCCATTCTTTTCTGTCCATCCATTCTTTTCTGTCCATCCATTCTTTTCTGTCCATCCATTCTTTTCTGTCCATCCATTCTTTTCTGTCCATCCATTCTTTTCTGTCCATCCATTCTTTTCTGTCCATCCATTCTTTTCTGTCCATCCATTCTTTTCTGTCCATCCATTCTTTTCTGTCCATCCATATCCATTGTCCATACATTATTCAGTTACTGGTGAACAAAATATTTGTGCCCTTGGAAAGGAATTCCAACTATTTTTGTGAGAGGAAGTTTTGATGAAGATTCTCCTTGAAAGAACTTACAATAAATACATTCCTGTCATTAAGAGCAATTAAAATATTTGTTGTGGCATGACAAAAGGACAAACAATGGAGCCTCCATAGAATTTTTAATTAAGCATCTTGGGCATGGTAAATAGGTTTGGAACATGTGGAAGTATGTGGGACATGTGGTGTCATGGCATTTATAACAGGCTGGGATGGCATGGGGACAGGGTGGAATGGGGTTGGAACAGGGAGAGATGGTATATGTGTATGTCACAGAGTACATAGCATGTGGGACAGGGTGGCATGTGCAACAGCTGGCATGTGGGACAGGGTGGCATGGCAGGTGTGGGACAAGGTAGCATGGCATGTAGGTAGCATGGCATGGGGACAGGGTGGGATGGCATGGGAGAGAGAAAGGGACGGCATGGGGACAAGATGAGATGTAATGTGGGACAGGGTGGGATAGCATGTGGGACAGGGTGGCATGACATCTGGGACAGGGTGACATGGAATGTTGGACAGGGTGGTGATATGACATGTGGAACAGAGTGATGGCATCATGGGACAGGAAAGGATGGCATGGGTACATTTTTGAAGGCTGATAATACAGGAACCGATTTAACGAGACATGTATGGTTGAATCCTTATTTCATATGACAGATCTGGGATTAAAACAGGGGCGTGTCTAGCTTTACATTTTTAGGGGGTAAGCCCCTATAAACATATTCAGGGCCCATATGACACAGGTTTAAAAATAGGGGGCCAGGACAGAGGTGTAGGAAGCTTGGGGGGGGGGGGAACCAGGCTCTCCCTCAAATGGTTTTTCTTCCCAGTTGCATGCTTGTTTCCTAGTTGGAAAGATAGATTATTATTAACACATAAAATTGCAAACATTTGCTCAAATTTTTTCAAAATTGACTGATATTCTGGAATTTAAAGCTGGAATTTGTTAGAAATTTTATGAAAATGAAAGAAATTTCATGAAAATTGAAAGAGATTTCCTGCAAATTGACAAAGATTTCCTGAAAATTGATGAAAAATTTATAGAAATTTAAGCAAATTTCCTGAAAATGAAGTAGATTCCTGAAACTTTAGGAGATTTCCCGAAAATTAACCAGTGCATTTGTATAACCAGCAGTGGCGCCATGGGCACAAACCTTTTCGACATGGGGTCAAGGGGCCCACCTTGGGGCCCTTTGTCGGTTTCAGGGGAAAAGCTCCAGTGGGGGTCCGTGGGCGAAGCATTTTCCACCTCACATTTTCAAGTTTTAGATGCTCCAAAAAGACTGAATGTGTGCAATACATGGGTTTATTTAAGTACCAAATTTGCATCTCAGTCAATGTATGTACGATCTAATATAGCAAGCAGCATATAAGCATATCATTTTAAAAAGGTCAAAAATAGTTTTTTTGAACAAAATATTTTGTTTTAAATTTCAGACATCCCCCTCCCATGGCCCCCCCTTGCCAGCGGCACTGATATCCAGGAAGAATTTGGAGTTCTTTCCCCACCGTGAAATGGCCCTTTCTACAACCCTAATTGCCAAGACAAGTGTTGGCAATTGCCCATCGGACGAAAAAGGTAAGACCTTATAGCCTATTGCTTTAAAAGTTATTTGGGGTGGGGGAAGGGGGGGGGGGATGGGCTTGGACTTGATAGCCAATTCATTAATACCTACTTCTCTATCTGAGGGCTTTTGGTTTTTATGTTGTAGATTCAAGTCCAAATTTGAATGAAAATTTTTGATCCCAAATTGCAAATTTTTGTCTCACAATTGAAGTTTTTTTGGTAAAACGGAAAAATATTTGTTCCAAAATTGAGGATAATTGATCCAAAATTAAGGATAATTTACTCGATACAATTAAAACATTGCCAACGTCTGTTTTCTGTATGGTTTATTTGATATTTCAGTTAATTATATTTAAAACTTTGCCAAAATTTGGGGGGCTGCAGCACTTTTTATCCTCAATAGCCCCCCCCCCTCCCCTTTCTAAACACACTACTGGATTAGAATCTAAACCAACTACCAAAAATAGCAAGTCAAAATTTTATTGCTATCCAAGTTATTCATGCTTAAAGTTGACAGATGGATGCTGCCATTTTGTGTTGAAATCATGCCAATAATGACATAATTTGCCCTGTGCTATCACACAATGTATTTCTTTACAATATTTTTTTTAAATGCTTTGACATGAAGTTCTAAGGGCTTGAATCATTTATATCATTTACAAATAAAAATTTAAATAGATCATAAAGAAATACCTAATATTCTAATCTGTACTGAATGCATGAAATTATTCTTTAAAGGGCGTATGAATAAATTGTGGGTGGTTTCTTGTCTTTATATTATGAAACTTCACACAGAATTTGAAGAAAAATCTGAGACGGTTGTGACTGGGCATGGAATGACCCATGAGGAGATGTCATGTGGGACAGGAAGGGACAGCATGTGGTGGGATGACATCTTGATTTCATGTATTATTTCCTGTAGGGAGGAAGATACACAATGTAATGGCATGTGGAACAGCAGTTATTTGGTATAGAGGGATTTCTTCACGTGACTTTAACTCAACTGGAAGCCATTTTACAGGGCAGCAATGTTGTTGCATTTTACCTGTCTTCGCACGGCCTAGTTGCATCAACGTACAACAAAAATACTACATGCTAACCTACTAGTACCAGTTCAGCAATTTTTACTTATTTCAATTTTTGTTCGCTTCTGATTTTACTTTATATTTTCCTTTAAATTGAAATATTCACCAGGTATACGAAGAGTAACTTTAACGTTAACGCCAGCTGATTGTTTGCTATACTCGGACAAAACCTACACACCTGATATAAAGTGCTGGCTGCAAATCCTAGTGTGTACTGTTGAAAGCCATCATGTCGTACTGCAGAAACCCATTTCAAACATCAATCAGGATCAGATGGAAATCGAGAAAATGTCTTTTTATTCCCCCGCACACATCTCTATTAGTGCAACTAACAGCAAAGCAAGATTCCCGCATAATCATCTTACAAAAATAATCTTATATAACAACATGAAAAAGTACGTAAATCTAATTAAATGTACAGCAGACAACAGTGTTTTTGACCGACAAAATGGTGATGTAAACAAAGTCATGTAACCTCATGACATCAGGTGAAACACACTTATACAGAGAATGGAAGGTGTGTTATTAGTGGTGAGTGGATTTGTATCATTTGCGGTCTCTGGTTTCTTTTACAATGCTCTTTCAAATAAGAGTGCATACATCTTTTACTTCTTCACCATTTTTGTTTCTTTTAGAAACTAAACTGTCATTAGTTCTTAATCACTTTGTTTTTTTAGAAGCTAAACTGGCGTTGGTTCTTCACCACTTTGTTTCTTTTAGAAGCTAAACTGGCATTGGTTCTTCACTTTGTTTCTTTGGTTCTTCACCATTTTTGTTTCTTTTAGAAACTAAACTGGCATTAGTTCTTCACCACTTTGTTTCTTTTAGATGCTAAACTGGCATTGGTTCTTCACTTTGTTTCTTTGGTTCTTCACCATTTTTGTTTCTTTTAGAAGCTAAAGTGGCATTGGTTCTTAATCACTTTGTTTCTTTTAGAAGCTAAACTGGCATTGGTTCTTCACTTTATTTCTTTGGTTCTTCACCATTTTTGTTTCTTTTAGAAACTAAACTGGCATTAGTTCTTCACCACTTTGTTTCTTTTAGATGCTAAACTGGCATTGGTTCTTAATCACTTTGTTTCTTTTAGAAGCTAAACTGGCATTGGTTCTTCACTTTGTTTCTTTGGTTCTTCACCATTTTTGTTTCTTTTTGAAGCTAAACTGGCATTGATTCTTTACCACTTTGTTTGTTTTTTTGAATTGGTTCTTCACCACTGTTTCTTTTAGATGCTAAACTGGCATTGGTTCTTAATCACTTTGTTTCTTTTAGAAGCTAAACTGGCATTGGTTCTTCACTTTGTTTCTTTGGTTCTTCACCATTTTTGTTTCTTTTAGAAGCTAAACTGGCATTGGTTCTTCACCACTTTGTTTCTTTTAGAAGCTAAACTGCATTGGTTCTTCACTTTGTTTCTTTGGTTCTTCACCAATTTTGTTTCTTTTAGAAGCTAAACTGGCATTGGTTCTTAACCACTTTGTTTCTTTTAGAAGCTAAACTGGCATTGGTTCTTCACTTTGTTTCTTTGGTTCTTCACCATTTTTGTTTCTTTTAGAAGCTAAACTGGCATTGGTTCTTCACCACTTTGTTTCTTTTAGAAGCTAAACTGGCATTGGTTCTTAACCACTTTGTTTCTTTTAGAAGCTAAACTGGCATTGGTTCACCATTTTGTTTCTTTACCATTTTTTTTTTTTTTTAGAAGCTAAACTGGCATTGGTTCTTCACCATTTTGTTTCTTTTAGAAACTAAACTGGCATTGGTTCTTCACCATTTTCATTTCTGTTAGAAGCTAAACTGGCATTGATTCTTCACTTTGTTTCTTTGGTTCACCATTTTTGTTTCTTTTAGAAACTAAACTGGCATTAGTTCTTTACCACTATGTTTCTTTTAGAAGCTAAACTGGCATTGGTTCTTAATCACTTTGTTTCTTTTAGAAGCTAAACTGGCATTGGTTCTTCACTTTGTTTCTTTGGTTCTTCACCATTTTTGTTTCTTTTAGAAGCTAAACTGGCATTGGTTCTTCACCACTTTGTTTCTTTTAGAAGCTAAACTGCATTGGTTCTTCACTTTGTTTCTTTGGTTCTTCACCATTTTTGTTTCTTTTAGAAGCTAAACTGGCATTAGTTCTTCACCACTTTGTTTCTTTTAGAAGCTAAACTGGCACTGGTTCTTCACTTTGTTTCTTCGGTTCTTCACCATTTTTGTTTTTTTTAGAAGCTAAACTGGCATGGGTTCTTCACCACTTTGTTTCTTTTAGAAGCTAAACTGGCATTGGTTCTTAATTACTTTGTTTGTTTTAGAAGCTAAACTGGCATTGGTTCTTCACCACTTTGTTTCTTTTAGATGCTAAACTGGCATTGGTTCTTAATCACTTTGTTTCTTTTAGAAGCTAAACTGGCATTGGTTCTTCACTTTGTTTCTTTGGTTCTTAACCATTTTTGTTTCTTTTAGAAGCTAAACTGGCATTGATTCTTTACCACTTTGTTTGTTTTAGAAGCTAAACTGGCATTGGTTCTTCACCACTGTTTCTTTTAGATGCTAAACTGGCATTGGTTCTTAATCACTTTGTTTCTTTTAGAAGCTAAACTGGCATTGGTTCTTCACTTTGTTTCTTTGGTTCTTCACCATTTTTGTTTCTTTTAGAAGCTAAAGTGGCATTGGTTCTTCACCACTTTGTTTCTTTTAGAAGCTAAACTGCATTGGTTCTTCACTTTGTTTCTTTGGTTCTTCACCATTTTTGTTTCTTTTAGAAGCTAAACTGGCATTGGTTTTTAACCACTTTGTTTCTTTTAGAAGCTAAACTGGCATTGGTTCTTAACCACTTTGTTTCTTTTAGAAGCTAAACTGGCATTGGTTCACCATTTTGTTTCTTTACCATTTTTTTTTTTTAGAAGCTAAACTGGCATTGGTTCTTCACCATTTTGTTTCTTTTAGAAACTAAACTGGCATTGGTTCTTCACCATTTTCATTTCTGTTAGAAGCTAAACTGGCATTGGTTCTTCACTTTGTTTCTTTGGTTGTTCACCATTTTTGTTTCTTTCAGAAACTAAACTGGCATTAGTTCTTTACCACTTTGTTTCTTTTAGATGCTAAACTGGCATTGGTTCTTAATCACTTTGTTTCTTTTAGAAGCTAAACTGGCATTGATTCTTCACTTTGTTTCTTTGGTTTTTCACCACTTTGTTTCTTTTAGAAGCTAAACTGGCATTGGTTCTTCACCACTTTGTTTCTTTTAGAAGCTAAACTGCATTGGTTCTTCACTTTGTTTCTTTGGTTCTTCACCATTTTTGTTTCTTTTAGAAGCTAAACTGGCATTAGTTCTTCACCACTTTGTTTCTTTTAGAAGCTAAACTGGCATTGGTTCTTCACTTTGTTTCTTTGGTTCTTCACCATTTTTGTTTTTTTTAGAAGCTAAACTGGCATTGGTTCTTCACCACTTTGTTTCTTTTAGAAGCTAAACTGGCATTGGTTCTTAACCACTTTGTTTGTTTTAGAAGCTAAACTGGCATTGGTTCTTCACCACTTTGTTTCTTTTAGATGCTAAACTGGCATCGGTTCTTCACCATTTTCATTTCTGTTAGAAGCTAAACTGGCATTGGTTATTCACCACTTTGTTTCTTTAGTAAGCTAAAGTGGCATTGGTTCTTCACCACTTTGTTTCTTTTAGAAGCTAAACTGGCATTGGTTCTTCACCACTTTGTTTCTAAAAGCTAAACTGGCATTGGTTCTTCACCATTTTTATTTCTTTTAGAAGCTAAACTGGCATTGGTTCTTCACCACTTTGTTTCTTTTAACTCGAAAGTCCTCTTTTATAAGATAAACTTGCATAGCTAATTTATTCTTCACAATTTTGTTTCTTTTAGGAACCAATGGATAAAACAAAAAGTATATAGTTAAACAGAATCTGGGAAAATATTATTTCAAGACATGAAAATAGTCAGTTTTGTTTAAATTCCAATTTCACTTAGTCAAAACAGGTTTAATTTTGATACTCTAAAAATTGTTGAGAAAGTTTCAGAAACAAACCTTTTATCATCTTTGTACACCAGTATACAACTGAGACAGAACTTTCAATTTGAATATCTGTTGAAGGGAATAAGATATTCAAGTAATTTCTTAATCATGTGGTTTTCTTTTAATGTCCTTTTCATATAAGATTAACTTACTTGACTATACTGACTGTCCAGAATGTATCCAAATCTTTAGTAGAATATGATATAAAATTGATCACAGATTAGCTGAACCTTAAGAACTTTCTGTATATATCCACCAATTCCAAAATTTAATCTTAGGAATTATTCTAATTTTGCTGCTTACCCCTTACTCTCCCAAGGTTCCAAAAATAGAATAAGCTATTTCTGAAATTTTTGGAAAGAGGATTTTTTCAGCACTTTCTGTTCCATTTGTACCAAAACAAGTTCGACTTTTATGAAAGCTAACATGTTGAACTTTCCAAAAATGTGCATATTTTCGAACTCAAATATGCAAATTAGGTCATTGAATTAGCATATTAGGTCTCCAAACATTCTATCTTTATGACACGCTTGTGCCTTGTGCCTAAATAGCAAAAAAATATGAATAGAATTTCTGAATTGTCCTTGGAAAGACCTTTCATTTAATACTATTCATGGATTTTTAGGAATCAGAAGAAAAAAATTGACGCAAATATGAAAAATTTGGTACATTTTGACCTAAAAATTATCCCCCGATTCTGTGAATAATCTATCTAATAGTGTATGGCACTAAATTTTCCAAAAAAAATGCATTTTTCCCTTCTATGATGTCCAAAACTAATAGAATGCAGAAAAACAAGATGTTTACATCATCATTTGCAAAAAATAAAGTAAGAAATTATGCAAATGATATGCAAATTAGGTCATTTACCTCATTTATTATACACAAAAGTGTTTTTTGTTTATTTCTGACCCAATTTCAGCCATTACAAGCTTCACAGCTACTTTTATGTTGATAGACTATGCTGATTATCTATTGAACACTTACTTCTGTTCATTCCACATGGAATTCATAAGAAATGTTTGCCGAAAAGGTCCAAATTTGTAAAGTCTTCTGCTATACCTTGTTGCTGCAAATAGAATTAAAAAAAAAAAAAAAAAAAAATTGCAACTATATTTATTCAACTTACTTTAGTTTGGTCTTCCCCTAACCAGTTACTGAAGACCTCGTGTCGATCCCGGTCACTCTCCACCAGTACTTCCCACAGATGATAGCCTTTATCGACTGCAGGGATGACCTTCGACCGTTGTATCTCCTGCAGCCGAGCGTTCCGCTCTTCCTCCCTGGTTTTGAAGGCAGCTTTTTCCGCTGCAGTCGGATTTTCTTTGAGTGGTGATGGTGGCGAGACTGCAGCGGAAGGCCTGGAAGAGGGGCCTGGGCTCATCTTCAACGGTCTGTCCCTCTTCCTCTTGGGTTGGGGAGTAGCGGGCGGCTCGTCCTCTTCAAGCATACGCATAACATGTCATCGATCTAGTCATCACCACAACAGTGGCATAGCCAGGGGGAGGGGAAAAGGATCATGGTCCCCAAAAATGGGGCATCAAAATAATGTACCGGTACTAGGCCTATATACAAGCATTTTCCGCTAAATGGGCCTGGGGCACCCCCAACATGTGTATTTTGCCCTAACATGGGACCCCTACTCCACTTTCCCCCATAAAATTGTGATTTCGGCCCTGAAATAATGGAACTTGATTTTGTGAAATTGGAAATACACATATTTCAGTAGGCCTAAATTTACAATTTTGCCATTGGGAAATACATATATTTCAGTCCATTTAGAAATGTTATTATTGGGGTTCAGCTTTCATTTCTTTCATCCGGGCAATTATAGAAAGGACCTAAATCCTTTTTTTTATATGTGATTTTAGTGTCCCTTTTACTTGTTTCTCGTAACAAGCAAAAAATCCCCGCTAATTTATCATTATAATTCTATAAGCCTTATTTTATTACTACACATTTACAATGTAGTACTTTCGCTATTTTTGGAAGAAAACACTCACCAACTCCGTAATTTGGAACAGATCACTATCCATCTCAGCAGGCTCTATATTCTCCTCTTCCTCAATCTGGTCGAGTTCTGGTACATCTTCTTCATCAAAAGTACCTTCCGACCCCCCTGAGTCATCATTATTCTGAAGAAAACATAGGAGTAGGAAGGCACGTTCGACGACGTTGTAACTTGTATCTCGCCATTTTGTGATATCGAATGTGCGAGGAAAAAAAAAAAAAAAAGACGCAAATTGACGTCATCATCAGAGACCTTTTAGGCAGTTAGAGGGGGTGCATCTGTTATTGTAATAGTTCGTCTGAACGATCTATTTCTCCTCTATCCGTAAAGATTTTAAAAATTCCAATACAATATTTGGGCCTTTTTAAAAAAAAAATTGATCAAAAAAGGTCCAAAATGGCTCGAAATCACAAATTTTGGCATATTTTCTCCAAAAAAACACAAACATTGACCAAGTACAAGTAAAAATCGTGTAGCAACCAACAATTCAAACTATCTTTATACTTTACCTGAAGAAAAAAAAATAGAAAAAATATTCACGTATGACATTCGTCTTTCAAAAAAAAAGAAGAAAAAATGCTGTTTTTTTTTTAAATGCACTTTTTTGTAACGATTTTACTCAAAAAATTTCAATCTAACCCCCCAACAAAATAACCATATTACGAAAGATCTATTCAATCTGGTTTGAATGAACTTATTTGCAGCTTTATAGGATTTTGGGAAGGTACTCAAATTTTGTTTGGGAAAATGGATCGTAACTGTCACGGTCACCGTGACGCTGGGAGAGTAAGGGTTAAGAAATGAATTGGGACCACATGTGCATTCAGGCAACATACTGTGAAGTTACATACAGTACTGAGTGACATTATTACATCATGCTGGATAATTGAATAAGTTTCTATATTCTGTATATGGTACATCATCTTGACTTTCTTAAGAAGCAAAAACTATTTTACATTATGTTGCAGTTTTGTCAATGTGTTTTATTTATAAATGTTACATCATCAAATTATTCTCTTTGTTTCTATCTTCATAATTCTGCACTTTTTGGAATTTCATCATTTTGTACTCGACCTTGAGTTTACACAATAAACTCACAGCAGTAAGAATATGTTGTGAGCATGGAAAGTTAAGGTAGAAAAAGATTTGTGTGTAAATAGTAAAGGTACCAATTAATGCATTTGCAATCTGAAAATAATAAAAGCAATAAGTGTGAGAATGTATTTTCTGCTTTAAATAAACAATCATTCATATTCAGTGGAAGAAAATGTTTCAGGGACGGCAAAATGTACTATTGTTGGGATGAAATCAGAGTGAATTGACATCAAATGTGTACATCCAGAATATCAAGCTATTTATTACAGTATATCTAATTTCTTATTTTGTTTATGAACCTTCTGCCACTGTAGAGACTGGTCCTGGCAACTTAGAGTTTTTAGTTTTAACCACTTCAACATCTAACTGGAAAATGCATTGGCATTTTTCACAAAGGCAGAAATTTTGGAATGACAAGAAAATAGGCTCATTAAGCTTAAATGTTAAATCATTAAAGTCAACCCCTTTAAGGTTAAAGGGGTGTTTTACCCCTCTAAAATTATGGGGAATTTTGGCCATAACATCCAAAAAGATATGTGTATCTAAACCAAGATCCACCGATCTCTCCAACAAAGATGCAGTCTATATTACTCTCGTCTAAGGATGGACCACACTCATAAACTTATTGGTTCTCATTTGAAAAAGCTGTCTCAAACACACAGTCGTCCTTGTAGATAAGCCAGATTTTTTTTTTTTTTTTTTTTTTTGGGGTCAAAGGGGGCCCTGTTCATTTTCTTCTGAAATTCTTTTGTATGGCGATTGTTTGCATCTTAGCATGATTTTGTGACCTCCCCACTTTTGACTTTGCTCCCCCTTCACTTTTGACTTTGCTTCCCCACTTTTGACTTTGCTCCCCCTTCACTTTTGACTTTGCTTCCCCCACTTTTGACTTTGCTCCCCACTTTCAGTAAGCAAATCCCGCCCATGCTTGTATACTTAATCACCCCTCACAGATCTCGTTTCCTTCCTTCTAAAATCATTAAAAAGTCTACAAATCTTCTCCCTTTCATTCCAACTGCAATTAATCTCTGAATCTTATCCTCCCATTTCAATGCTCATGTGTTCTAACTGCTGCTAGAACACCATGGAAGTTCGTTCTTCTCTATATCATGTATTATGTATCAACCATGCTGAATGTAAGCTGATCCATGCATGAGAGATGTAGTTTTTGTTTAAGTGAATAGAAAATAAACTGGGGAATTCAAACCCAAATTTACAAAGGTCACAAAAGTACCACAATATTATCCTTTATGATCATGACATAATATGGAAGTGCCAGACACATAAAATAGGAGCTGTTTTAACCCTTACTCTACCACGTGGCGATATTATTGCCGTTTTGGGTGCCCCATCTTTGACTCTGCCTCCCAAGCGCATTTTCAAAAAAGTGCTGGTAGAGTAAAGGTTAATCAGCCCGCGACAAATGTGCCAAATCAAAAATATATGTAGCATGGTCCTGGTGGGCGACCCACCGGGTCACTGAAGCGGAACGAGCCAGACTATGCTGCTAAGAAGACAGGACCCTTTAATTATCAGCCTGTGCTTAACCCTTACTCTACAACGCGGCAATATTATCACCGTTTTGGGTGCCCATCTTTGACTCCTCCCAAGCCAGTTTTCAAAAAAGTGCTGGTAGAGTGAGGGGCAAGGGGTATATCATCAATTCCCACCCACACCTCTCTTAACCCCCTGGAAATTGATATATAATATTACTTTAATAGATATATGGTAATTATAAAGTAGGATGATATGAGATTCTGGAACTCTTTCCTGTGTTTATTCATTTCTTTTATACATAATTGCACCACTCAGTTTACCTTCTCCTCCAATGACCCTTCTTACATTCTTTGACCTTTGTGTGATTAAACCTCTCTGGCATAGTATGACCTGTATTGTCAAAGCCCCCACAAGTTTCAATTGACTTTTAATTGAAGTATACAGCTTTGTTTTATTGTGAAAGTGAAAATTTGGCAGTTAAAACAGAAACTAGATATGCATGTATACTGAAAGCTATTGTCAGTTTGTGCTTTTATTTTAATCTTAGGGAGTGAGAAATACCATAAAGATGTTGTTTCTGCCTGGACTGGATTAACTGAGCAGTTACAATACAGTAGCCCTGCATACTGTATGTGTTTGGTGTTGTTCAGTGCGTACTGCATGTGTTTGGTGTGGTTCAGTTCTGATCATTTCTCAGGAAACATTTCATTCACCATGCTGCTCAGTTTCATGTTGGAGATATGCCATTTCAGTTTTTAAGCCATGTACTTGAACTGTGTATCTTGTGAGAAGTATGTTGTTGCTGACTAGACTGGTTAATCTTTTCATCGCTTAACTTTAAAACCTCTTAGGGTTTATTCATTGCATATTTATTTCAGTATATGGAAATGTTAATGACTGTTCATTGTTCTATTTTGGATTATACTTTAATACCAAGCTGTATCATGTCATCCATGAAAAACAGTAAATTCTGCAGATTGCATATTCCGTTGGTGTTTATAAATGTATTTTGTTTGGATTTTAAACAATTAATGAAAGTTTCGTGTCATTTACATCACAGTAGATTTTTTTACTTGGAGCTTCAGAATCACTTTATCAACGAAATATATGTATGTACAAAGCAACAGACGTGGATAAAAACGATACAACCTTAGTAGAAATCATTAATCACACTTATGTCCTTAGTGACAGTCACATTACAGTCAAACGAACGGAGTATTCACACTTATAAGCTTACTGACAGTCCCATTACAGTCAAACGAATGCAATAATCACACTGATGTGCTTACTGACAGTCACATTACAGTCAAACGAATGCAATGATCACACTTATGTCCTTACTGACAGTCACATTACAGTCAAATGAACGCAATAATCACACTTATGTGCTTCACATTACAGTCAAACGAACGCAATAATCACATTTATGTGCTTACTGACAGTCACATTAAAGTCAAAACGAACGCAATAATCACACTTATATGCTTATTGACAGTCACATTACAGTCAAATGAAATCAATCATCACACTTATGTGCTTACTAAAAGTCACATTACAGTCAAATGAAATCAATCATCACACTTATGTGCTTACTAAAAGTCACATTACAGTCAAATGAAATCAATCATCACATTTATGTGCTTACTGGCAGTCACATTACAGTCAAACGAACACAATAATCTCACTTATGTCCTTACTGACAGTCACATTACAGTCAATGCAATAATGACACCTATGTCCTTACTGACAGTCACATTACAGTCAAACGAATGCAATAATCACACTTATGTGTTTACTGACAGTCACATTACAGTCAAACGAATGCAATCACATTGATGTCCTTACTGACAGTCACATTACAGTCAAACGAATGCAATAATCACACTGATGTCCTTACTGACAGTCACATTACTGTCAAATGAACACAATAATCACACTGATGTGCTTACTGACAGTCACATTATAGTCAAATGAACACAATATTGACACCTATGTCCTTACCGACAGTCACATTACTGTCACACAAACGCAATATTTCCACTTATGTGCTTACTGACAGTCACATTACAGTCAAACGAACGCAATAATCACACTTATGTGCTTACTGACAGTCACATTACAGTCAAACGAACGCAATAATCACACTTATGTGCTTACTGACAGTTACATTACAGTCAAACGAACGCAATAATCACACTTATGTTGTTACTGACAGTTACATTACAGTCAAACGAACGCAATAATCACACTTATGTTGTTACTGATGGTTACATTACAGTCAAACTGCATATCATGAGAGGTTTCTTTTATCATTGCAACCTGATTGTAACAGATGAAAGAGGATCATTGTTGCAATCTCATATACAAGGAGAAGATTCCTTGCTCATCAAGAGATTTTCATTGGATTATTCAATTTAAGTTCAGAGAAGATGTGGATTGCATTTAATCTTTTCAAGTTATGAACCAGTGTTAACAATTTTCCCCCTAGAAAATATTGGGTCCATATATTCATGATTTTAGAGACATCTTGATATCTTTCATAGATGTTCTCTAACGATTGAAAATAATAAAGTTTTGCTTTCCTGTATATCTATTTTGATGTGCAGAATGTCACCTGCTGTTCAATTGTGTTTAACTTTGCTGCATATTCTCTTGGATCAAACTGTTGTTCTGTGTCATCCACAAGTATCCACATTACCAGCTGCATGTTCAAATGGTGTTCATAAATATGTTCTGTATGGTTCAGAACAGACCATAAAGCTGCTTTGTAAATTCAGATTTAAGGAATTTGATTTTATGGGAGCATGTGCATCACTTAACCAAGAAATAATTGTAGGGGTGAACAAAGATTTTCATATTTCACATGGAGAGGAAACTACCAATGGTACACTCAACACTGAATCATATATACAGGTAGATACTACTGTGACAATAAACAGTGCAGTCAATCTAGTTTCTTGCCAAGGAGTGTTTACTAAAGGAGACATGAAAGTCATTGTTACAGATGTTGTTGAAGTCCTGCTTCACCCTCATGTACTGAGAGATTCTTTAGCTGGTCCTGAGTATTGTTCATCAGACAAAGGTACATCAGTCCTTGCCAATGAATCAGTCAAGCTATCCTGTATGGTGCTTCATAGCTTTGGTGATAAACAGTGGATCAATGAAAGAGGTCAAGTCCTGGCTAAAGGTCCAGATCAACCACTACAGACTACAGTAGAAACACTGAGGAATGGAGATAACTTTACTTGCATTCTTGGTGAACCATCTAACCCGTTTGCAAGACTTACAGGTGAAGTTTGTAGTATAGGACCATTTGAGGTATCCAATGATATACATGTGAATATGACATCTTTTGTTCAGGGAAGCAACATCACATTCTCCTGCACAAGTCATCCTCCAGTGGAGTCCATGAGATGGAGTTTGTTTGTCAATGACTGTGACATCCTCATATCAGGATCTGAATGTTTGATATCAGATATAGAAGTAAATATAAGCAATGAATTTGGACAATCTATCTTGACCTATTTCTGTAACAGTCTTGATATTAATAGCATTTCCAATGTAAGCTGTACTGGTATCAGAGGAATTGTTCAAGGTGAATCATTCATTTCTACTGAGGAGCTTCAAAGTTTCAAAGTTAATCATATATGTACGACGCTATCAACCAAATCCTCCTATACAAGCACCACGTCATTTGCAACATCATTTTTAAGAACTACTAAAGTATGGTCACCAAGAGACTCCCAACCAATTGCCAACCAAGGAGACACAAATGTTCCAACCAGATGATGAAAATATTTTTCAATATATAATCATTATGTTCGTTGCAATAATTATTGTCCTTGTAGTTGTTTTGCTATACAACTTCAATGTTTGGGATACAGCTAAGGAACACTGTATTATGGGGAAAAGTTCCACAATTGATCAAGATAAGCAACATGACTATCCCCAACCATCTAATGAAATACTTTCTGAAAACAATCCTGCATATGAAACTAATACAGAAACATATGAAAGCATCCAAGAGGAAGAAAGGCCACTTGACCATGTCATTGCTTCTTGCAGTCTCATGGAACATGTGCATGAGGAACCATTTTGTGAAACATGTAATATTGTGTATGAGGGTATAGAATTGGATTGCCCAAAGTCAGCTTCAGATCCCACATACTTCATGTTAGATGGTGATATGGCACACCTAAATTATTTTTCTGGAGATGTTAAAGATTTGGATCATAGAGAGGACTTGGAAGAAAATACAGTTGTGCAGAATGTCACTCCCATTTATAATACTCTTGAAAATTGATAATGATAAAAAAAATAATGAAAAGGGATTTAAGATTATACAGATATCTATGTTTCAGTATTCAGGTTAGATCAGGCTTCTTGAGAAATATGGAGGAACTTCAGAAAATAAAATGAATGATGTCTATATTGTTAAGAAATTGTAATGGGAAAAGATGGATGAAACTTTGAAAAGTGCACATTGGAGTCTGCCTGTTTGGTTGTTTGAGACTTTAAATAATCACCTTTCACTTTGCAATGTTTCTCTATCCATGTACAACTTAAACATTGGTTAGTTTGAAGTCTATTATTGAGGGTTTCATTGGAAATTAAAAAAAAAAATGTTATTCTGTGAGGTGGTTTTACACATACATATGTTATGCATGTACTTCTTGTCCATTTTTAGTACATATTCTTCAAGTAAGTAATAATAGTGGGTCCATTTTCATTGTGTTTTTTATTTCATCAAATGAAATATTTATAGATGTGACTATGCCATAAACATATTTATCTTTGCACATTATGCCAATTCATGCTAAATTGGTTGAGAAATCCTACAGATGATCACACAATGAAAAACAATTACTGAAATGACAGCTAAATTTATGTAATGAAATTACTGTATCTTGTACCAAAAAAGTATGATTCGAGGTCTTGCTGTTGGGTAAGGAGAAAAAAAAGAAGGTTTGCTTCTTTCAAGTTGCTTGACAATTGTTAATTGCTTGATATGATTAAACCAGAGCAGAGGATGTGGTTTAAAGGTCAATCGGGGTTATCTGTTTATTAAGCATATATCCACAAAAAAATTGAATTATTATCCAAAATGTGCCAAGTACATGAACTAAAACTAATCTGATCATTTTAGCTGATGCAGCAATTTGAAAAATTCACAAGGACTGTTGCTCCCTTCATTTGCTTGTGCTTTTCAGTCATAAAGACATACTATTATGGCAGCTTTGTTGGGTCCAATCGTTTTTGATCATCCAGCGAAATTACTGGGGGATTTTATCTTAAGACTTCTCGTTGTTGTATTCACAAAGCTTTATGTAACTTTGGATGCAATTTAGGTATTTTGATGGGGAAAAATCTGATTGTAGCTGACATTTTGAAATGTTGCAATTTCCAATGACACTCATGGAGCACATTTACTGATGCAGTTATACATGTGGCTTAGGTTTTTTTTTTGTCTATGCATGTTTTTTTTTTTTTTACAAGATTAACATTTTCATTTTATGTCAATTTGAGGAACAACTGCTATAACTTGTGTACACAACATGTAGGGTGATGTCATATGTGCCACTTAATTAACCTGTGTGCTGTTTTTGTTATCATTAATATCAATTCGTGGGAGTTGACGTTACAAATGATAATATATCAATAACCGTCTGTTAGATTTTACTTTAATTAAAACTTTCTTGCTTGAATGGTTTCCTTGAATGATGGTCCATGTATTGTCTTGGGTGGGTGATATCATATATTTGTATAAGTATACAGTTTCAAGTAAAATTTTAAAATATTAATATTTTATAACCATATCTAATTTCAGACAAAACTTTTATATGAAACATTTTCTTTGAATAAACTTATATCTGTTTTTCATCTGCATAAAGGACTTGTATACTTTTGCATAAGGATTTTACTCTTCAATCTTATTGATTCTCCTGTTTAATGTTTTCTTCATTATTTACATTAATTCTTACAAAATTGTCTAAATTATTCATTTTTTATTGTGTTTTGTTTTAAAGATTTTGTGAAATTAGGTCTTGATGGCTATTTTGCACAAATTTATTATTCAGCTTTATGTTTTATCTTTGGCTTTGTGCATGTTTACATTTTTAGTTTTGATGCTAATAGCATAATTAAGGAACCTATGCAGTCATTCTGGCATGTGTATGTATGTATGTATGTGTGTATGTATGCATGTATGTATGCATGTATGTATGTGTGGGCATATGTGTCTGTGATAGCAAGCTCGTAAGCACAATAACTCAAGAACAATTATACATCAGGTTCATGTCATATGTGTTTTGTGGTAATGTCATGCATATTAATGAGTAGGTAGGGCTTAATGTAATATCTTGAAATGCTCATATTTTTACAACAGTATGCCTGCAACTTTGTTTCTTATTGGATTTAATTATGCTGTTAGCTAATGCATACATGTTCATGGTACAAAAATGAAGAATTTCATTAATATGCATGGTGGACAGGGCTTAACCTAATTTTGTTGAAATGAGCTTGTAAGCATATCTCAAGAATGGTAAACTAGATTCATGTCATATTTGGTTCACAGTGTAGATGTGCCCTATTATTTTGGGGGGTGATATGCATATTAATGAGCAGGTGGGGCTTAATATAAACAAATATTGAAATGCTCTTATTTTGACAATCACCTGTCTGATTTGTTTTACATTCAGCATAATTAGGTTGTTAGTTGATATGCATAGTAGGCGGGGGCTTAATATGGTTTTGCCAAAAAGAGCTTGTAAACATGGTATTGCAAAAAGGACAAACTGGATTCATGTCATGTGCAGTACACAGATAGCCCATGGTCTGTAGAAGTGTCCTATTGTTTTTGGTGGTTATGTTGTGCATGTTAATTAGTAGGCGGGGCGCAATGTGAAAATCTTGAAATGCTGATATTGTAACAATCACATGTCTGTAATTGTTTCATATTTTGTAGAATAATGATTTTAGCTAGTTTGTACGTGTTCATTTGATAAAAACATTGAATTTCATTAATATGCATAGTGGGCGGGACTTAATATTATTTTTGCTAAAAGAGTTTGTAAACATGATATCTCAAATATTTCATGATATGCAATGACAGAACATGTAATACAAAATCAATCAGCATGAAAAAAAGCATTGAAACCACAATATGTTTTGGTTCTGGTTCTTTCATTTGACCGTATGTGTATGTAATGCAATTTGGTGAATTAAAGTTTGTCACAGTGACAAATACATGCATGCTTTTTGTTGTTATTTGGGGAAAAAGTGAAATAAATGGTGGAAACACTTTTGAGGTTTTCTATTTCTGGAAGAAAAAATTGAACATTGAAAGTAGTACATTACAAAATTTAATTGCTATGTATCTTTACTGCTTTTAAGAATAAAAGTTCATTCTGAAATTGAAAATGCAGTACATCTGTCAATGTCTGAATTTAATGTAACTGAAAGTTAAAATATTTCGGGCAACATAGACAATCACTGTTGTTAAGTTCGTATGTAAGCCATGAGTTAAAGAAACATATGAAATCTCTTTGTTAGTAAGTTAAAGGAGAAATTAATATTTTATTTTACACATAGGGTTGCACAGCATTGGATATATATGCATTCAATACGTTATAATAATAATGATTGCTGTGATTTATTTCCTCAAAGTTTCCACCTCCTCATCAGCTGTGTCAATGTGTTTAATGCAAGGGAAAGAGTATGAGCCCACAAGCTAGCTTGTACTTTGTAACCTTTTGTACAAGCTCACAATTAGTTGATACCTGCTCATTGTGACTCCATAAATACATGGCTTGAGTCTTCACCCTTTTTCCCTCTTCTACCTTGTTTCAATATTTTCAACTAAATATATTACAATCTTTTCAATAAAAAAAAAGTATCACAAATGTTGTCCTGAAAAATAATCAAATTGTTACATTTGATTGCCATTTGCACATATGCACTCTTACCTACAACAACGGTAATGGGGTCAAACAATCATGTGCAATCATACAACTGCTGAAAAAAAGCTTTCACTGTTGCCTGTGTCCATGGTTCCCCTTGTATGATTTGTAAAAGCTCTTTCAAATAGGGCCTTGCCAGAGTGTGTGTGAGCCACCCCAAATATCATTAGTGGGGCATATTTGTTTTGGGACCCCATGCAGTCCAGGAGCTTACTTCCATCGAGGAACTTTTCTCATTCAATCGCCATGCATGCGTATTGCCAATCGCATTATTAAGCACACACGTACCACAGTGTCACAGTTTCGCCTTTGCGTATATTTCTTGCTCTGTTCTGTGTTAAGAACAGGCATGTGAAACAGACAGACAGAAAGTGTAAACAATGAAGAGTTTTTTTATACTTAAGTTAAGGGTAAACTGAAAAGTTTGTTCATACTTAAGTTAAGTGTAAACAATTAAGAGATTGTTGATGCAATGAAGGAGAAAGTACTTTTTGTACTGAATTTGACCTACTGCGAGATAGATGATAAATTAAATTGTTTTGACATTCAAAAGATTCGTATTGACTGACTGTTCTTCTTCAGTCAGACTGAAATCAGACCTACAAAATGTGTTGCATCTTTCGACACCCCTCATGGGCTAGTGGGTAGGGATTTGATCCTGACACCCAGTAGGGATCTTAAGAACTATGCCCAGAAAACAGTTTGCAGTTGGCATGAAATTGATTTTTCATGTCGTTACTTAGGCTAGACTAAAATTCACAATCACAAAACTGTCCCACTCTCAAATAATCTATGTCAGATATATAATATAGAAATATTAATAATGTCAAAAACATACACTATTACCAATTTCTGCCTTAAAATGTAATTACGAGTTGTGTCCTGCAATAAAACTCAATTGGAGATGAAAATTATCACGTCAAATTAATATAATACTCACTTAACATCCTAAAAATCACTGCTTGGTTCTCACTATCACAGTCAGGTTTGTCGTAATTGTATCACAGATATATTTCCATACCTTAGAACACTCAACACAAACCGGCAATCTGCTTAGTGCGCACCATTCTCAGGACAGGGAGACTCCATGGTGTATCTTTGTTTGCAAAAAATGGATTGGCGAACATATAAATGGGATGTGGATAAAATGTTTGTATGATAGCCACGCATAATCTATGCAACTTCATTTCAAGTTTCCCCTTGTATGTACATAAATTCTGTGATCATTTAAAGTTGACCACCTCGAGTATATATATATATATATATATATGGCGAGGAAGTGTAGGATTGTGGGTAATCTTTGGAAAATGGCCGTGCCCATGGCAGCAAAAGTGTAACTGCATCGAGGAACTTTATAATTCGTCGATAGAGGTAAGTTCCCCGACTGCCATGACAATAGCCCTCATTATTTATCTGGGCCCTTGTCAAAGACTGACGTCACTGTTCCAACACCCTCTTTGCAAAATACAAAACAGCCCTTTTGACGATGTTTATTGTCTTTCTCAATACTAAACAAAGTTCCCTCAGTACAAATGATATCTTTTTAAGATATCAATTGTTACTTAAAGAGAAACAAATAATAAGTTTCAACTGCTTCTGAAAATTCCAAAATGTTACCATGTTACCATTTTGAGAGCCCCTTTATTTACCTTTCATTTTATTGGTCCTACTATGGGTCATAGGGTGGGAGCTCTTTACTTATACTGCATTCTGCATCAATGACATAGCTAGAATTTTTCCACAGTGCCAAAAACATTCAAGTTTTCAAATCATGATCTATTACACCAGGCTAGCTGTGATCTATAAAACTTTCCAAATTTTCTTGATTACCTGAATTTAATCATAAATATCTTGATTTAAATTTTTCCACTTCTCAAAGCTGCAAGTGTAAAAACACAGTAAGCAATCATTAACAATTTTCAGACCCATATAAGTTCAGATATTACCTGGCATGGTATGGTGGTGGGGAATTGCCTCTAAAGCTTGGTTACTGTTGTATACCCTATATTTCAAACATATTCTGCCACCTTTGTTTGTAAAGACAATACCAATTGTAACTTTGGTACAAGCTCATGGTGACTAGGATACTTCCAAGTCATGCAAGTTACCATTGTGTCTTATCTATTTTGAACCTTTCTCTTCTGAAATAGTAATTCTGGAACTTATCCAGGGTCTTGTTCATGGTTTTGATATGAGGGGTGGAGCAAAACCTGTGTGGGCAAGCTCTTCAGGGCTTTCTTGTAGAATTCACAAATAGAAGTTCATGGGAAAACATTATTTTACAAATCAATAAAGGATCCATGCTCCATGCCACCACCTCCTGTACATCCCTATGGCAACATGGACTATACATATATGTGACCTCTACCTTTTGAGGCAGTATCTTGATTGTTTTCTGGTCATTTGGTTGGATATATCTTTTGTAGGACAATATGTGGACACATCTGTGTCCTTGTTTCAACATGCAGTGGCATCCCCAGTAACTTAACGCTGCAGACAGCTCTGCCACTTGAGAGGGAAATGTTATATGCCTAATCATAAACCAGATCAATATTGATGATTTATTTTATAAAGAGAGACAAGAGAATTCCCCAACTTTAAACCCAGTAGTGCTGCCACTAGTAGTAACAACCTGAATTTGACATACATTAACTTTGCAAATTTGTCTGTCTGTATGTCTTAAACTCCTTGCTTCTAAAGGTAGGAGCGCAAGCAATATTGAACTTTGAGTTTTTCCTTGTTCGCGTTACAAGTTCAAGCTTTTAATGCATTCTGAAATAGAAAGTTGATAGCACATGTTCCTTTTACTTTCATATCCATCGATATGAAAAATGTTAGGAGAGGTGAAAGGTTTCATTTGCAGATTACTTTGAAAACTAAAATGAAAATAACTGGATTGGTCTTATTTAGGTCAGACGTGCTTTCACATGCATGCTTAAACAGTTGCCTCATATAAAACTTCCCCTTTCTTCCCCCTCCCCTTATCATCTCCCCGCCATGACCAAAATCTTGATGCCGTCACTGGTCTTCATTGTGAATGTTATCATCAGATTATTAATGAAACCCTTTTTTTTTTTATTTGGCCATCTTCAAGTTGAAAGTAGTTTTTTCTGGGATTGGGGTATGGCTTTACAAAACACAACGATTGGTGTATTTTTGAGACAAATGAATTTAATCAAAGAATTAATACAGTGGTCATGTAAGTTTATTTCATATGAAAGGACGTTAAAAGAAATAAAATAGTAAAGAAAGCTAACATCAAAATATCTTATTCCCTTTAGGAGTACATTCAAGTTTATAAAGCTCTGGCGTAATTGGGATGAAAATTGTTAGCGTATAATTCTTGTCAACGGTGTATTTTAATGAAGACTGTCAATGGGAATATTGCAAAGAATGAATTGCTTCATATTAAATACTGTCGCACAGCTGTAGGTCATAGATATATATTTTGTTCATGAAAAACTAGTTTATTGCAAATGATAACTCCCATCTCCCCTTCGATATCATCTTTACTACTATTTTGATGCTCTAGTTCTGTTTGGTCTTCAATTGTTCTTTTCAATCATCTTCATTAGATGTGTGTACTCATCTTGTATCTCTGTGTTAATATGCAATGGACCACTGTGGGTATCTGCATTGGATCACTGTGGTCATCTTGAATGGACCACTGATCATCGTCAGTGGGTCACCATGGTCATCTTCAATGAACCAATGTCTTCATCTTAATGTACCACTGGTCATTTTCAATGGACTACTGTGGTCATCGTCAATGGATGACTGTGGTCATCTTCAGCATACCAATGTGGTCATCTTCAATTGACCACTGTGGTCATATTAGGTGGATCTGTAAACATCTTTGTTTATCTTGGTTTTCTTTTTTTGGATGTGTGCACTCATCTTCACTGGATCTGTGCACTCATCTTCATTGGATCTGTGCACTCATCTTCATTGGATCTGTGCACTCATCTTCATTGGATTTGTGCACTCATCTTCATTGGATCTGTGCACTCATCTTCATTGGATCTGTGCACCACATATAATCTCCTCCCCTCCTCCCTTTCTACACCTAACCTTACACACCCCTTTTTTTCACCTAACTTTTTCTCCCACTTTCAGCCTTTCCCCTTTATCTCCCTTACAAACCTTCCATCTCCTCATTATCCTAACTCTTACACCATTATTTATTAACACCCTCTTGGCACATTTGACTCTGACTGTTGTGGTGCCCCGTTAAACATCAACAAACCAAACCCAACCATCATCTTCAGTGGATCTGTTTACTTTTATTAGAAGATGCTGTAATAATTTTTGATCAGTCATAGTGCAACTTATTTCTATACTGAAGCTAAAGACTGTTCAAGTAAGAATGCTATAGCTTTCAATTACAAATACCCAATAGTTGACATAAATCCAGGTCAGAAACATCTAATTAAGATGATCAGAGCAATCCAATGAAGAGTCTCACACTTTAGCACTGGATATAATAATAGCAATACAATAAAGTCAAACATAAGGATCCAAGAACTGGAGAAATCCATCAATAGTTAACAACATTATATAAATAAGATGACCCACCATAGAGGTGTAATCCTCATTGAGTATCTTCTTCATTGGATATCTTTGGTCATCTTCATTGGATTTTTTTTTAGTCATCTGTAGTGGATAATGTGGTCATCTTTAGTGCATTTTGTCACCTTCATAGGATCAGTTTGGTCATCTTCATTGGATCTCTTTGATCATCCTTTTTGGATCTGTGTGCTCATCTTCATTGGATCTCTACGGTCATTTCCCGTGGATATACTTGGTCATCTTTATTAGGTCTCTTTGGTCATCTTTATTGGATGACTTTGGCCATCTTTAGTAGATCTCTTTGGCCATTCTCATTGGATCTCTTTCGTCATCTTTGAATTTGGTCATCTTCATTGGATCATTGTCATCATATCCATTGGTTCTTTGTGGTTATTTTCATGTGATATCTTTAATTGCCTTCAGTGAATATATTTATTTGTCTTCAGTGGATATATTTTGCTATCTTCAGTATATATCTTTGGTCATCTTCATTGAATCTCTTTGGTCATTTTCATTGGATCATTTTGCTCATCTTCATTAGATCTCTTTGGTCATCTTCATTGGATTTCTTCGGTCATCTTTGAATGTCTTTGTTAATTTTCATTGTATTACTATGATCGTATCTATTGGTTTACTGTTTATTTTCATGTGATCTCGTTAATTGTCTTCAGTAGATGTATTTAGTTGTCTTCAGTGAATATCTTTTGTCATTTTCAGTATATATCTTTGGTCATCTTCATTGAATCTCTTTGGTCATTTTCATTGGATCATTTTGCTCATCTTCATTAGATCTCTTTGGTCATCTTCATTGATTTCTTGGTCATCTTTGAATGTCTTTGTTAATTTTCATTGTATTACTATGATCGTATCTATTGGTTTACTGTTTATTTTCATGTGATCTCGTTAATTGTTTTCAGTAGATGTATTTAGTTGTCTTCAGTGAATATCTTTTGTCATTTTCAGTATATATCTTTGGTCGTCTTCATTAAATCTCTTTGGTCATTTTCATTTGATCATTTCCATTGGATCTATTTGGTCATCATTAGATCTTTTTAGTCATCTTGATTGGATCTCTTTGGTCATCTTTATTGGATCTTTTTGGTCATCTTTATTGGAACTCTTTGATCATCTTCATTGGATCTCTTTGGTCATCTTCATTGGATCTCTTTGGTCATCTTCATTGGCTCTCTAGAGTCATCTTCATTAGATCTTTTTGGTCATCTTAATTGGATCTCATTGGTCATCTTTAGTAGATTTGTTTGGTCATCTTTAGTAGATGTCTTTGGTCATCTTTATTTAGTAGATCACGGTGGCCATCTTTAGTGGATCAATGTGTACCTTTTAATGTAAGATGCACTTAATATGACCAGAGGTCTTATATATGTGTATACAGTGATCCATTGAAGATAGCCACACTAATTAGATATTTGTGGTCATCTGTATTTGATCTAAGTGGTCATGTTCATTGCATCTCTCTAGTTGTCTTTGTTGGATGAGGCCTACCACATCTCTATTTTTAGTAAGAAATAACCGACATCATAATTGTTAAGAGCACTGTAGATGTCAGGATATACTGGTTTCTCTTAGGATG
Organism: Chiridota heheva; assembly: GCA_020152595.1. Taxonomy (NCBI): domain Eukaryota; kingdom Metazoa; phylum Echinodermata; class Holothuroidea; order Apodida; family Chiridotidae; genus Chiridota; species Chiridota heheva. The sequence continues at coordinate 1,929,493 of JAIGNY010000492.1, forward strand.
GCTTTCTGAATATGTGGCAGTATAGTCATGTGAAGATTTCACAGAGGATCCTTGTGGTAATTTTTATTGCATTTTTTAGACATCAGATATATGTGATTGTCAGCAGATGTGTATTTGCTCTCTGTGGTCATCATTATATTCTCTGTGTGGTCATTGTTACTTTCTTTTTGCATTCTACCTTGTGATCATCATCATTGGATATCATCCTCTTATCTGTGGTCATCCTACCTTGATCTCAGTCACATTTTCGGAATCTCTGATAAGCGACCTTATTCTAATCTCAAAGACCATATTTACCATAAGCTGCACTGTTCACCATTCTTTTCTGGAACCACTCTCTTCTGGTCAGACTTTAAATAGGTTCACTCTGATTAAAGTTTAAAGATACTTTGAAGCAATTGTAATATAACATCTGAATGCATTTCTTGACCTTTCAGATATTCACACTGTAAGAATTAGCGCTCGCTCCAAACAAATGAACATGTGTTTTAGTACCATAGAGTAAAATGTGTCTGATCAGGGACGAACTGGCCTGCCGATCGATTGAACCTGGATCAGTGGGTTGAGGCTGCATAGGTCGTTAAAAACAGGTGCAGCATATAATGTGGGCCGGTCTTCACTTCAAAATTGGAGGCCGGTCCTGCACCAGGATAGGTAGAATGATATTGGCCAGTCCGCCCCTGTGTCTGACTTAAAAGAGTAATGTACTTGTTTGTTTATTTCCAGAATTGGATTGGCAATTTGTAAAGATTTCTTTTCTTTTATGATTTTATCTTTTTGCAGACTGTGATTCTAGCAATAGGAGATGGTGCTGGTGACCACCTAGATGCTCCTTATATACATTTGATGAAGAACTGAAAGAAGTGTGAGTTTCTCTTCAAAAAGTCATTAGGCCACAAGGAGATATTGCCGGGTTAAAGGTTTGTTTCAAATTTTCTTTCTTTTGGGACAGCATGCTCTTTTTTTGGGGGGTGGGGGGGGGGGTGGGATGTTGTTCGAAACAATTAAGTCCAGAGATTCTTGCACAACACTCTTGCATGCTAGTGTGTTGTTGTCATTACCTTTACCCCATTATCTTTAGTTGCAAAGCCAGAACACTGGCCAACCCATATAACTTTGCTGCTTGGTGTTCCAGGTGTGTATAAACCATTGATACTTTATATATGGACTTTAATGTGTTGTTCATTTAAAAACCAATTTATAACTTTAGGATTGTGGATGGATCTATGTAAAGCTTGCTTGCCCTAAAAAGTATTAAGTTGTCATTTGGGACTGATGAAATCATTTGAAAGATAAAAGCTTGAACAATTTAGTAAAGCCTTGAAAATGTTATTTTGTTCTTATATTGCATAGACCTGTTGTATTTTTCCTTTGTGCATATCACCATATGACTCTCAGTTATTCTAATAATTATATCTTTATATCCATAGTGCAGTAAATTAGAGTAATATTTCATAATCTGATGAAAAGGTATAACAAATTTAGTTCATGTTTGTTTAATGACTTGTTAAATTAAAAACATGTTTTTTTTTTTGTTTTTTTTTATAATAGTGAAACTGATTGGTGAAACATAGGTGTTTCTGAAGGTCTGTGGCTTAAAATAGCTTTACTTCTTAATATGGGAACTACCTTAGGCAGAACTAAAAATCATTGTATGAGGAATGATATTTAATGATCTAGAAAAACCATAAGGATAAACAAATATTGCAAAAAGTTAGATCACTTATATATTGACTGAAAGGGAAAGGGTTTTACTTTTGCTAATTATGCAATAATTTTTGTTTTTATTTTGTTTTTATAACTGCTAAATTGCAATTCTACTGTTGTTTTTTATGAATACTGCATAGTTTTATGTATGGCTACTAGTGAGGGTTGTTTACTTGCTTCTATTTTTTTTTTTTCCGCATGCGAAGCATTTATGCGAACCTATGTAATGGCGATTACGTCTGTCCGGCCGTCCACAGATTTGTCCTGAGATTTCCTCAGAAATGTTAAAGTTTTCTGAGAATTCTTCAGAATTTCCTTATAAAATGTTAAAGTTTTTCAGAGGTACTTAAGATAGGATTAAAGACTAGTTCCTTAAAAAGTCTACAATACATTTGACATTTTCTTAGAAGATAACTGTAAAATGATATAATTTTCCAATATTCTTCAGAGATCCTCAAGTCTCTCTTGTAGCACTTAAAATTTAAAATCCTTAAAATACTTTTAAATATTTGGGCACCAAACAGTTATATCAGGCATGATTTTTTAAACTCCACCTTTATTATTGTGCTCATTTGCATAAAGTTGCTACAGTATATGACCTGACCAGACTTTTTTATTTAGCATGCTCAGTCAGGGAGTGTGACAGGATGTGATTGCATAAAAACATAGGGAGGGATGCCATGTGGGACATGGATGGGGGCCATAAAGGACGTATGACTTTATATTTACCATGTTGTATACACCAAGGGCTATACCAGGCATAATTATTTGACTCCACCTTTTTTTCTTTATTCAACAACTCATTTGCATATAAGTTATTATATGAACTGACACTTTAATACATAGTGTTATCTACCTACTGTGGTGTAGCGGTTATCATACCTGTCTACAGACCACGAGGCCCTGGGTTCAAGCCTGGGTTGGGTAGACATGCCAGTGTACCACAACTGGTTATCAAAGGCCGTATGCATTGACTTGGTTGTCGATGTTATGTCTGTCCGTACGTCCTACCTGTGTTCTCGTCTGGGTCGTATTAAGCGTTTCGTGATAGCATTTGTACTATCATAACCGAATACGCAGGCGACGACCCCGTCATTGTAATTGTGTATTCAGCTCTCTCTCTCTCACATAGTATGCTCAATCAGGGACTGTGATAGCTAGGATGAGACTTCTTATGGAGCTTATGGAACGTCATGTGAGACATAGGGTGGGATGACATGTGGGACATGGGGTGGGATACCATATGGGACATGAGGTGGGATGCCATGTGGAACAGGGTGGAATGCCACGTAAGATATGTGGTGGAATGCCATGCAGGACATAGGGTGGATTGCCATGGGATGGAATGTCATGTGGGACATGGGATGATATGGGATGTTATGTGGGACATAGCATCCCACCCCATTTCAACAAGTCATTTGCATATAAGTTATTATATAAACTGACACTTTCTAAATAGTATGCTCAATCAGTGACTGTGATAGCTAGGATGAGACTTCTTATGGAGCCTATGGGATGTCATGTGGGACATGGGGTGGGATGCCATGTGGGACATGGGGTGGGATGCCATGTGGGACATGGGGTGGGATGCCATGTGGAACAGGGTATAATGCCATGTGGGACATGGTGGGATGCCACGAGTAACACAGAGTGTGACATAGGTTGTGACACCATGTGTGACATAAGGTAGGATGCATGTGTGGCATAAGGTAGGATGCCATTTGTGACATAGGGTAGGAGGCTATGTGGGACATGGGATGTGATGCCATGTGGTACATAAAGTAGGATGTCATTGGGACATTGAGAGGGATACCATGTGGAACATATGGTGGGATGCCATGTGGGACATCAGGTGGGAAGCCACTGATGCAGGACACAGGGAGGGATGCCATGTGGGACATAGGGAGGGATGTCATGTGGTACATATGGTTGGATTAATGTGGGACACACATGTAGGATGGGATCCATGTGGGTCATAACATGGGATGCCATGTGGGACATATGGTGGAATGCCATGTGGGACATATGGTGGAATATGCCATGTGAGACACTGTGTGGTGGAATGCCATGTGGGAGATACGGTTGAATGCCCTATGGGACATATGATGGAATGCCATTTGGGACATGGGATGTCATGTGGGACATGGGGTGGGATACCATGTGGGAGATATGGTGGAAAGCCATGTGGGACATGGGGTGGGATGTCATGTGGGAGATATGGTGGAATGCCATGTGGGACATGGGATGGGATGTAGTGTGGGACATGGGGTGGGATGCCATGTGGGACATTGGGTGGGATGCCATGTGGGTCATAGGATGGGATGCCCTGTGGGACATATGATGGAATGCCATGTGGGACATGGGATGTCATGTGGGATATGGGGTGGGATGCCATGTGGGAGATATGGTGGAATGCCATGTGGGACATGGGATGGGATGTCTTGTGGGACATGGGGTAGGATGCCATGTGGGACATGGAGTGGGATGCCATGTGGGACATGGGGTGGGATGCCATGTGGGAGATATGGGATGTCGTGTGGGACATGGGATGTCGTGTGGGACATGGGGTAGGATGCCATGTGGGACATGGAGTGGGATGCCATGTGGGACATGGGGTGGGATGCCATGTGGGACATAGAGTGGGATGCCATGTGGGACATGGGGTGGGATGCCATGTGGGACATGGGGTGGGATGTCATGTGGGACATGGGGTGGGATGTCATGTGGGACATGGGGTGGGATGCCATGTGGGACATAGGATGCCATGTGGGACTTAAGTGTGAGATGCCATTTTCATAATTGGCCGGATCATATGATATGGGTGTCAATTTGCATGGGCATGCGAACCATGACGGTATTTACCGTTCTAGTTAGATATGTAAATGTATACAATTTTGAATACCTCTTAGAACTTATTCATAAATCTATTTATAACTTCAAGCAAGCATATCATCAGGTAGTATTCTTTTCATTATACCTTGCAAGGTGTAATAAAACAGCCACAGTTTTGCCATTTGTCAAGTTATCTAAATTGTGCTGATAATTTGATAATAAGCAACAAAGAAAGATATGATAAGCGTATTGGTAACTACAAATTCTTAAAAGCAGTCTGTATTTTTAATCACTTTTAGAGCTATTTGACAATCTGTTGTGCTTGATTATTTTCAATTGAGAAAGTACATTTCAGATTATTCTCTTATGTTGTGGAAAATGATTTGACAACTCATTGCAATAAAGAGATTTGATTCACAGTCAGGAGTTTGCAGAAGCCGATTTCCTTTTTTGGTTTGCATAGTGAGTTGTTTAATATTAAGTGAAAGAACTGGAATTGTGAATTCTCATATCAGTGAACTCAGGATGTTCCTATGCCTATAAAGCATATTTTGTCATGCGTTTTGCTGAAAGTTAGCAAAACTTGTACTTATCAAATTTTGCTTGCAAAACTTTAATCCAGACCTTAGTTCTATTATCTCGTAGTGTTTGGGTAAGTTATAAAGGAGTACATTTTCATGTCGTGGTGCCGTTAAGCCCTCATCAAACAAACACTTTCATATCAAGTTTGTGTTTTGTAATAAAAGATCAAAGAAACTGTTTTTTTTAATAGCTATACATCTCATTGCACACTTGGTAAATCACGTGTCGCTTACTTGCAGTGTTTCCAGATTGCATTCAGACTTATTTAATTGTGACGGAGAAGGAAGTATTTCAACTACTATTATTCACTGTAATTCAGTTGTGTCATTCATTTTTGCTGAGTGTTCTCCATCCACACACATCATGCTCATTGATGGCAACAGAAATGAAGCAAGGCATTGTGTTTTCTTTTGTAAATCCAAAGTAAGTAATGTATGTAAAATGATATTTAAGTACCCAGGTTTTTAGCATGCCACTCTGTCAATAGTATTCAACTGGTTACAATGAATGAGCAAATGATCATTGTGAATAATATTCAAAATCACAGCTTTGTAACATATATTCGACATGGTGTAGTCATTCATACTGCTGTACCAATTGTGTTAGAAGACAATGAAATTTCATGTACAGCGTGTTTTAGGTCTGATTTCCGGCTTTGCATATCTGATGATGTGTTGGTGATTGTTTATCCAGCATTGAATTATAGGAGCAGAATGGGTAGTGTTAATTATTGCACATCTGATAAAGGTATGTCTGTCTTAATAAATGAGGAGGTTACATTTTCTTGTTACATACCCAATAATCTTGGGACTATAAGTTGGATGAATGATAACAAAACACTAGTCTACAATAAAAACAGATTGGTCATCACAAGTGTAACTGACAATGTGGGACCATACACATGTAAGCTTACAGAAAGACATCTGCTGAGATTTGATGAGGTCTGTACCATTGGAACTGAATACAAATCTAACAGTAAACTTATTTTGAAGAAGCATGATGAGGATATGGTTACGATTTCTTATAAAAGTGACCCTTCTGGAGGGGATTCAACGTGACTCTCCTGGAGAGGAGTCTACCCTCCTGAAGAGGAGTCAACGTGACCCTCCTGAAGCGGAGTCAGCATGACCCTCCTGCAGAGGAGTCAGCGTGACCCTCCTGGAGAGGAGTCAGCGTGATCCTCCTGCAGAGGAGTCAACGTGACCCTCCTGGAGAGGAGACAGCGTGACCCTCCTGGAGAGGAGTCAACGTGACCCTCCTGGAGAGGAGACAGCGTGACCCTCCTGCAGAGGAGTCAACGGTGACCCTCCTGGAGAAGAGTCAGCATGACCCTCCTGCAGAGGAGTCAGCGTGACCCTCCTGCAGAGGAGTCAGCGTGACCCTCCTGCAGAGGAGTCAGCGTGACCCTCCTGCAAAGGAGTCAACGTGACCCTCCTGAAGAGGAGTCAACGTGACCCTCTGCAGAGGAGTCAACGTGACCCTCCTAGAGAGGAGTCAGTGTGACCCTCCTGCAGAGGAGTCAGCGTGACCCTCCTGGAGAGGAGTCAGCGTGATACTCCTGCAGAGGAGCAACGTGACCCTCTGCAGAGGAGTCAACGTGACCCTCCAGGAGAGGAGTCAGCATGAACCTCCTGCAGAGGAGTCAGCGTGACCCTCCTGAAGAGGAGTCAGCGTGACCCTCCTGCAGAGGAGTCAGCGTGACCCTCCTGGAGAGGAGTCCACATGGATGTTGTTCTCTGGTGTATTTGATTTGTTTAGTATACTAGAAACTTGCAAAATGTAACTGATTATAGAGTCCTTTCAGAGAAGAATTGAAATAAGTAACTTTCTAGACTTTTGAGAGATCAAAATTGAGAACCCAAATCATGGAGAATTCAATATGTCATCAGTCACATGTTGTGTGAGAAGGTAGCACAGAACTAACTATTTGCCCCATTGAAGCCTATAATGAAAGAGTCAAGTTCGGGGTCCTTTTTGTACCAGAATGTTGTAGATTTGGGATCTTTTGTAATGTTTTCCAAAAAATACCATCTTATATCTCTCGGATGATGGTACTTTCAATAGGGGGTCACCAGAGGTTTTAGCTCTTTTTGGCTGAAGTAAAGATGTTTTATATACCCTCACCAAGTCTCAAAGTTTGGTGTGGGTCCATGGTGAAATAGTTTCCCATAAAACTTTTACTAAAAAAAATCAGTAAAATTGATATGTGCTGTGTATAAATACCTACTCCGTAAAAAAACAAGTGAAGGAATTGAGTACAGTCAAAGGTCAATTTAAGCTACAGCTGCCAGTGATGAGATTCTTGATACATGGCAGGGTACTTCTACAGGATTGTCACTTACGTATGTACGCACGCCATGATAAAAGGAGATTGTTCATCTGAAAGGAATATTTTATGGTCTAAAGTCAGTGCCTTGAAATGTACCCACCCAGAGTAACCTCATACATACTTTGGACATAATTGTAATTGAAAGTAATATTAAAGAAGGAGATGGAGTGTATGAGATCATGAACAATAATGCTGATTTGGAGGTTGTTTATGATAGGACAATTCAAAATTGAAAAAGGTACGGGAGTTTAATGACCTGTCAATATCGCTGATTTTAATTATTCATTAATCATTTGATCTGCAAAACAATAAATAGTTGGATATAACAATTAGTTCGTGAAAGGTGGCATATGGAGGCAAATACAATAGTCAAAGCTATGATATATTTATTCCTGGAAAATATCTCCTATTTATCTTTTGGACCGTTTATTGTCATGTGTGCAGAAGATAGTTGGAAAAGCTTTGGGGGTTTGTTCCTTCATTTTCAAGTCAGTTTAAGAATATAACTTTTGCATCTCTTGGAAATTATTGTTTGTACCATTTCATCATATTTACCGAAATTCTTATATTGAATAATTTACTTGTATTTGCAACATGCGATAGCATCAGGAACCTAGGCGGTCATGATGGTGTGTGTGTATGTATGTAAGTGTGTATGTATGTGTGTATGTGATGGCCAGCTTGTAAACACGAGATCTCAAGAATGGTACAGTGGATTCATGTCATAGGTGGTATATCTCAAGAATGGTACAGTGGATTCATGTCATATGTGGTATACACACAGCCCATGGTCCGTAGATGTGTCCTACTGTTTTTAGTGATGTCATGCATATTAATGATGTAAAGCGGGGCTTATTGTAAAAATCTTGAAATGCTCATATTATAACAACCACATATATGTTTTGTTTCATATTTGGTACAGTTATGATGTTTGGAAATGTGTTCATGGTATAAAAATGTTGAATATCATTTGTATGCATAGTGGGCAGGGCTTAATATGATTTTGCTGAAAAAAGCATGTAATCATGGTATCTAAAGAATGATAAACTGGATTGGGGTCATATGTGATACACAGATAGGCCATGGTCTGTGGATGTGCCTTATTGGTTTTGGTGGTAATACCATATTATAGCATATGATAGCATTTTAATGAGTAGGCGGGGCTTAACCTAAACTTCTTCAAATATGATACATGAGCAAGCGTATGTCTGTTTTGCATCATACTTGCTATGATAATGCATGTTGTTAATTATTGTGCACATGCTAGTGTTGTCAATAGGTTGTCGATTTCATTTATCTGCATCGTGCATGGTGGTCGTGGCTTATGAATATCCTGGAACAAATATTTCATGATTTACAATGACATGACAGTTAATACAAAACTTGCAAATCAATAAGCATATGAAAAAAAGCATCGGAACCACAAAACCTTTAAGTTCTGGTTTTATATATGTTTATATTTACATTTGATTGAATATTTTTGTATGGTTTTGCTGCAGGGTGACAAATTTCTATCTTTTGTTGTGGACAAAATACATTTGTTTATCAATCTATTTTATCTTATATTGATGGTGAGTATTTAGAAATGCTCATCTCATTTGGATGACCTTGACTATCTTTCAAACAGCATCAATTTAATTGTAATTATTTGTTTTGATAAGTTTATTTCATGATTCTATTTAATATAAGTTGCCTAAAAGATTATAAGATTCCAATCTGCTATGAAAATCCCTCTGCTAACTAAATATATAATTAAAGAGATGCCACATATTTAATGTGCAGAATGTCATTGTGTCGTCTGTTCCATCTAAAGCATTATGAGAAAAGTAATACAGAATATCACATTTGGTATGTCTAATCATTAATGGTACCATTTAAGTCATTCTTTGCAACACAGTTTCACATATTCAGCAATAGATAAAATTTCATTTGCTCTGTGGCATCACCATAAAAGCACAAACATGAATTTCATGAACGAAAGTATTTGTTGAACAAAATGAGTCCCATGCACCATCAGCTCTTTCTTTGACACATTGCTGGGCGGTCCCAACTAAGACAAAAAAGACATGTTTTTCTTTATTCGGTGAATAACAAAACCTGCTTTTTACATAGTAATCCATGATTGTTATGTAATCCTTCATTTCTTGACTTGGTTAAATGTTGTGCATTTACTGTACCTGTTTGATTAGCATGATTGTTATTCAAAACAACATCTAAATCTTGTCACTGTTTTCATGACAAATTTCTTGCACATTGAAGAGCTCATACCACAGTATTTCTGGACTCAAAAATTTTATCATTTGGAACTGAGTTATTAACTCACAAAAGCCATATTATTCAAAACTTGTGGAATTTGCTACATCTCAATAGACACAAAGAAAAAAACCTCAGTTGCCTGGATTTAAAGAGTCAGGTTTTAACAAGGTATTATATCAGGAAGCATCCCTAAACCTTTTGAAGTTTTATACTGCATCAAATAGAACACAGTTAGCCCTTTCTCTACCAGCACTTTTTTGAAAATGTGCTAGGAGGTGGAGTCAAAGTAGCCCAAAATGGCGATAATATCGCCGCCTGGTAGAGTAAGGGTTAAGAACAGGCTAACTGATTGAAGGGTCCTCTGTCTCCCGAGCAGCAAAGTCTGGCTCGTTTTACTTCAGTGACCCTGTGGGCCACCCACCAGGACCATGCTGCATATATTTTCAAGTTGGCACACTTTCACAGGTGATTAACCATTACTCTACCAGTACTTTTTTGAAAATAGGCCTGGGAGGCGGAGTCAAAGACGGGGCACCCAAAACGGTGATAATACTGCTGCGTATGGGTAGAGTAAGGGTTAAATAAATGTATGCATATACTTTACTTGTATAGTGATGCACACAAAGTTGTATATAATTATATTTATTTTTAATTGTATGTCTAAAGTTGGAAGTGCCATTTCAGAGTAAAGCTTGAAGATAAGATTTTAAAACAATATAGCTTCATAAATTTATATGAATTGCTGCAGATCGAGTTTAATAGTGATATAACTAATTACAGCTACCTTATTTGCTTATTGGGGCAATCACATATCTTGTTGGAAATGATGTGGAGATGAAATTCATTGTGCTTAAATCATGTCAGACAGAAGTTTTTGGGACACCCTGTTGGTGTTGGAGAGGAGGGGGTGTACCCTTACAGAAAAACTAGCTTGCAGCAAGCTAACACTAGCTTGCAGCAAGCTAACACTAGCTTGCGCAAGCTAGCGCATGCTTGCGCAAGCTAGCGCATGCTTGTGCAAGCTAACATTTAGCTTGCGCAAGCTAACATGAAGTTTCTGCTAGCTTGCGCAAGCTAGCTTGTAATTTTTGTTAGCTTGCGCAAGCTAACATGAAATGTTTGCTAGCTTGCGCAAGCTAACATCAAATTCATGCTAGCTTGCGCAAGCTAACATCAAATTTTGCTAGCTTGCACAAGCTAACATCAAATTTTTGCTAGCTTGCGCAAGGTAACATCAAATTTTTGCTAGCTTGCGCAAGCTAACATCAAATTTTTGCTAGCTTGTGCAAGCTAGCAAAATTTTGTTAGCTTGTGCAAGCTAACACAATTTCTTTGAGAGTTTATGCAAGTTATTACACAATTGCTTGCAAGCTTGTGTAAGCTAATATTTTGTACATGTTCCTAAACTAAATGTTACAAACTTAACATTAAACTTTTGCTTGTGTAAGCTAATATTTTCTACAACATGTTCCCAAAATAAATGTTACAAACTTAACATTCGACTTTTGTTAAAACTTGAAATTTTCAGTACTACAGTATGTCGGAACCTTAAGTGTGACTAAAATACTGTACTGTAGGGTAATTTTACTTAATATAAAGTGATCAACTTGAAAGTCTTGAAAAGTAAATTCAAACATACAGTAACTTAATTAATTTATGTGTGTGATGAAACATCCCCTTTCTGCATAAAGATAAATGTAAGAAGACATATTCTTGAGAAGAAAAAAAAAAATCAATGTCAATTTATTTTGCAATTTTCAAATTAACTTTTCATTGTGATTCTGAAGGGTAAATAAGTACATAATAACCTTGTTGAAGAGAGAAAATAAATAGAAGTTTTTGAAAATTATTACAAAAATGCATCACTTTTCTTTTACATTTAAGAATGTCCCAAAGACATAGCCATGAGCTCGCCACGAGCTCGTCAACAATAAGACGAGCTCGTCAACAAAAAACAAGCTCGTCAATGAATACGAGATCGTCGCGAGCTTGTCAGATTGTTGACGAGCTCGCGGCGAGCTCGTCAAAACATAGATGAGCTCGTCAACAACTGGACAAGCTTGTGACCAGCTCGTTAATAATCTGACGAGCTCGTAAAATATAGACGAGCTCGCCAAAAGCTTGTCAACAACTGGACAAGCTTGTGACGAGCTCGTCAATAATCTGACGAACTCATCAAAAAATAGATGAGCTGCCACGAGCTTTCGCAAATCAACAATCTGACAAGCTCTTTGCAACCTCTATCAACAATTAGACAAACTTTCCATGTAAGAACACAAATTGAAGCCAGTCTCACATAAGAAATATGTAAGACACAAATTCAAGTGTAACTCCTATGTAAGAAATATTTAGAAATAAACACATTGTGGGAAATCTGTGGATAATTTTTCATCTTTAATATTTCCTTTCTTATTATTTCTACATTGATTTAGATGAGAAACCAAAGAGATATGACCATAAAATAATTATAAATAAAATCAAATATCTGAAAGTTCATCAGTAAAACATATATCATTCAACTTCTAACTTGGTCAGATGTGTACTCAAAAGAAGCATGATTGTCACAAATGCAAAACTTGAGTGAGGGGTGCATTATACTACTCAATGTTTTAATTGTGCTACATAAAACATTTTTGTTCATTGTGCAATATTCCTCAGTCTCCTCAAGCTTATTAATTTCTTTATGTTGACCAACACCTCAGTGGTGCTACAGTATCCCTTGATCAAATGACACACTCTTCCATACTCATCCTCTCTCCACATGAACAGACTAGATACTGGATGTTATCCTTTCCCAAAAACCAAACATGTTCAATGATACTATCTCCCACAACTCCTCATGTCACCCTTACAACCCCCTGCCTCTGCCTCATGTTGATTCCTCTCCCCTTCATGACCAAATCCCTTGGAACTCATAAGTTCCAATATGCCATGCATTCAGCCCCATGATGTTGTATGTCTCATCCCCAACGTTGCATTTAACTAAACTCAGCATGGCCAAAATCTTCCCTCTTTTAATCCATTCCATTTCTGTATTAACCCATGGAGCTATAAACCACTTCTCTGTTACAAATTCACACAGGCTTGTGTACATAACCTTTATGTAATCTCCTTACAAGGAATCTGTTACTTAAAGATTCCTAATACTCAAGTTTTCTTACTTTTCTTTACTAAAAAAATAAAAATTCTCTTTTTATCTCAATGCTCCATGGCTATACAAGCAACACTGTGTTTAAATGAAAGTTCACTGACATCAGATTTCTATCATGCGCACAAGTTGGAGGAAGTGTTATCCCTGTTAGCCAATGAAAACACAGGATGTTCTTTATGAAGGTCAAACAGTTTAATTTTAAAACCAGAGAGATGCCATTTTAGGTATTTACTGTTCAAACTAGCAAATGTTATTAGCATGTCTACAGGAGTCAGGGTAGTGATTTCTGCTATAAATGTAAGTTCATTTTCTTTTATTTTTCTATACAATCTATTATTTGTATGATAAACATGTTTTTAAAACAAACTTAGGATTTCCTCACTAATCTTAGTTAAATTTTGGAAGTATGTATGGCCTCTAGTTAAACAGTAGTTAGGCCAAAGAGCTTAGGCCAAGCTTTTGTTGTGAAAATTTCAAAGAGTTATCTGAGATCATTAATGCAGAGAATGTAGGCAAGAAGTTCAACTAAGTTAATTTTGAGATCAGAGAATTTGGAGCATAATGAAAGACTAGTTCAAAAGAGTAGAAAAAGGCAATTGTATTTGCAGTCATATTTGTAGAGGAAACTAATTTGTTTTAATGGAAGCTGGTTTCTATTGCAGAGAAGATTAAGTTCCAGACAGTTAAAAAGTCATTAATATTACATTCATGGCCTATTTGATAATGTTCAGTATATATGTTATTACTCAAATGGTTTTTTTTTTTTTTTGGGGGGGGGGGGGTGAGAAGTGGGAGGGGCAGTATTATTGGTATTTGAGAGGGATATCAGTGAGATTGGGATTTAAAGGTTATCATTGAAATTTGAGGGGGCTGTCTATCCTCATGCCAAACCTGGTGCTTTCCCTAGGATGGAATGGTAGAGAGGAATGGGTGAAAGATTAATATATCAGAGCATATTTAATAAGGCTTTCCAATCACTTGGTTGAAGTATTACAGTAGCTTACCATAATATTTCTATATTTGATAAATTTGTTTTTTCCAACAGACCTTGTTGAATTGTTTTCAGAGTAACAGAAGAAACTCACCAGTTGGCAATTGCCCTGATCCCGTTTTATGGCAGACAAATAAATGCACCTATTCTTCAGTGAAGACCAACAGAACTCTCAGGACAAACATAAGTGGCTTGACAAGATATAATCTCCAGCAAACCCAATTATTGTGGATAACAATGCAATTGACCATCAAGGTATGAAGGTAAGAACTATTTTTTGGCACCAATGACATGGCAAAATAAGTGGTGCAAGAAAACTTGACTAAATTGGATAAAATATTGCTTATTTCATAGTTTATTTGACAAGCTTTTTTTGGAAATTAAAACAATAAATTTAGTGCATGGTTCAGTGCATAAGTCCATACATGCAAAGAACTTTGAAAGGGACAGATGCTAAAATAATAAACAACAACATGGCAAAGTGTGTTGTAATTTGCCCATTTTATAATATATTTTTTACCTGGTATAACTATATAAAAAGTGTAACAAAATTGCATAGGCCTATATTGGAGATAAGCCTATATTGGAGATAGGCCTATATTGGAGATGGGCCTATATTGGAGATAGGCCTATATTGGAGATAGGCCTATATTGGAGATAGGCCTATATTGGAGATAGACCTATATTGGAGATAGGCCTATATTGGAGATAGGCCTATATTGGAGATAGGCCTATATTAGAGATAGGCCTATATTGGAGATAGGCCTATATTGGAGATAGGCCCATATTGGAGATAGGCCTATATTGGAGATAGGCCTATATTGGAGATGGCCTAACTTCATATTTTTGCTGATGTTTATCAACACTGATCTATCCATTGTAATAAGTAGCTCGTTTTCTTTATCTAATCATCACTTTAATTCAAATTAGAGGGTGGGGAGGGGGGGGGCAAACTCCATAAGAACAAAATCTTTTTATCAAAAGAAATATTCATTTTGATTCATATAATGTGTCAATGTTCAAAGCTTAGTAATTTATCTCTTTTAGGCTCTCCCACTTCATGTAATTTCAATTTGTTCAGTTGGCAAGTGGAAAAGTGTCAATTTTGTTCCCATTTGCTGGTCATGTATTGCTTATCTTTGAGCAAACCTGTAGCGCGGTTGCTTACCTGGTTTAATCCACCTGGCTGAAGGGGGAAAAATACTAAAGAAATTAGAGAGGTCCTTGGATTGTGACAGTTTGTGCCAGAGAATCATGGGTTCCCAGCTGCAGGATTAATCATAGAAAAGCATTTGCTAAATGGCCTTTTTGTGGCAGCAGGGGTGTCACCAGGATTTCTCTGAGAATGTAACTTGCCTCTTTGACAAGATAAATCTCACTGGTTTCACCCCTTTTGTTTACAGTAAATTTTACAGACAATAAAGTAATCCAGATGTAGGTGCTAGACCGGAGGTCTTAGGGACGATGCTCCCTCCACGTACCCCACTGGTGCTACCCCTGCCTATAGCAAAGTCATGAACATGATTTCATTTTTGTAGGAACATAATCTGTTTATTATATAAATATATTTTTTCATTCTTTCAGAATTTGTGCAGAGAGAAGAGAAACAGCGGGAGCACCAATCTATGAAAGTGACGGACTGCTTCCCATCAGAATGCTATTTTAGAAATTGACAGATGCAGCGCGAGGAGCAGTATACTTGATATTTACAGTATACTTATATCTTGCTTTATATATAAGCCTTATACATACCTTAGAATATTTATAATATTTAAAATTTATTTGAAATGTGCTTGTTATGTTCAGAAAATTGTGATATTTGGTATTCACTTTCACCCTTAAACACATCTTTCATTCCATCACCTTGTTCTAGACAGAACATTGTTATAGATTAGATAAAAGTATGTATCTTAAAGCGTTATACCAGCTTGCTGTCTTTATTAGGTACAGTTCATTGCCAGGTGAATTTGATTGACCCAAAAAGTACAAGCAAAGGTTGCTGTTAACTGCTTTGTCACAAGAAACTAGCTTTTCAAGTTAAAAGATGAGAAACTAGCGCGCTGCAAGCTCGTCTCTCTGACGAGCTCACCGCGAGCTCGTCAGAGAGATTCAATACGAGCTCGTGGCGAGCTCGCCATTTCTGTAAGGGATACCTTAATGAAGAGAGAAAAAAATAAAAGTTTTTGAGAATTATTACAAAAATGCATCACTTTTCTTTTACATTTAAGAATGTCCCAAAGACATAGCCAGTATGTGGAGTTGATATACAAAGGTAAAACAAATTGACATTCCTCAGTTATGTGAGAAAAAGAACAACGAAATAAATCATATGATAAAGGTTTATGCAAGAAAAATAAAAAACAAACAGAAAGATTCAGCACTTAAATTTCAAGAAATAATATTTAATTCAAAAGTAATTACTGTAATCGGCATCTGAAAAATAATCAGTTACTGTACTAGGCAACTGATTCATCTGTGGGGCAATTCGGTGATGCATCATGCCACTATGTCCCTAACTCCTAGAGAATTTGCCTTGTACGAGAATTGAAATTGTAGCTGCTAATATACTGTAAGTCACTGCCAGTAATATTTAAAGGCCCATGTGGCACAAGCGTATGAGAGTCAACAATGATGGTTCATCACTCCCCAGCTAAGCTGGAAGCCTAAAGTGGAACTGTCAGAGGCAGGATGGATAAAGGGCCTTACCTACCGTAAGGACACACCACAGCTGCCTCTGCCTGGAATAAAACCTGGAACCTCTTGCTTGCAAAATCAACTCCTTTACAGCAGTGCTAAACAATCCTACTTCACGTAGTGAAATAAAATTTATAAGCATGACTGAGCCAAAATACACAAAAATGGTGTATGTAGTAAATCTTTAAGTCTGCAAATAATACACAAAAACTTGTGTATTAAACAAGTGCAAACAACTTCTACACAGATTAGATACAGTACGCTGTTATTTGAACTTTTGTTAATAATCATATGACTCATTGAGTCATGAGCATCCTTGTTAATAAGGCTTGGACATTGCCTCCACATAATCCTAACATTTTGTCCTGATCCTTATATGAATGTGACTTCTTTTTTTTTATAATTCTTTTGATCAATAAACATGTTTCTTTAATGATTGTTTCCTTGTTATTATTTTTTATTTGTCAATCAGGTAAAAGATGTAGATTTATTCCCTAAGAGGGGGAGTGTAGTGGCTAGGAGTCAGGGTTCAAACGAGACATTCCAGGTTTCATTTTTGGCTGAACATCTGTATTGCATCTGGACATGGCTCTCCTCTGCTTGTTTCACGGAAACCAGGGCTATCAGCACATTAGTTTTATGGACTACTAAACTACCTACAAGCTAAATTTCCGCAAGCTAGTAGTTGGGAAACTTTGCAAGCTAACAACTAGCTGATGCAAAGTTGCAAAATGTTACCTTGGAATTAAGCTAACAATTCGCAAGCATGCAATTTGCAATCTAGTGAATAGCTTATGCAAAATGTTAGCTTGCGCCAGCTTGCGCTAGAATAGCTTATGCAAAATGTTAGCTTGCGCTTAGCTTTTAGCTTACTGCTAGCTTTGCGCTAGCTAGCGCTAGCTGCGCTAGCTTGCGCTAGCTTATGCAAGGTAGTATTTGGAACAATTGCAACCTTATAAGCTTGCAAGCTAACAGTCAGCTGCAAGCTTGCGGAATGTTAGCTAGCAAGCTATCTGCTAGCTTGCAAGATGTTAGCTAGCAAGCTAGCGCAAGGTTGCAAGATGTTAGCTAGCAAGCTAGCGCAAGGTTGCAAGATGTTAGCTAGCAAGCTTGCAAGATGTTAGCTAGCAAGGTTGCAAGATGTTAGCTAGCAAGCTAGCGTAAGGTTGCAAGATGTTAGCTAGCAAGCTAGCGCAAGGTTGCAATTGTTCCAAATACTACCTTGCGGCAAGCTAGCTGCAAGCTAGCAGCAAGCTAGTTGCTAGCTTGCAAAAGTAGTGTGGTGCAAGCTTATTGTTAGCTAGTCTTTTCTGTAAGGGTAGTTAAGGGGTAGGCTGCATAGTAAAAACCTCCCAAAATGTACAAGAAGAAAAAAGGAGTCAAGAAAATATTTTTACACAGTCCAGGCGCTAGCTAGTTGTACTGCACCAGCACAGCGTAGGATGTTTGCCTCACTTAGTTATGCAGATTTTGTTGCTAGGCAAATTCATGCGGTGATTGCTTAAAAAGCTGTCAATCATCTAACTCAGACAGGTTAAATCCATATGACTTTAAGTTTGATTATTCTATCCTTCAAGTACAACAATGAAGTTACTGATTGATATCATGCCTGGAAGGAAAAGTAAGAATTTATAATTCTGTCATTTATGATTAATGCTTGCTTTTGTAAGTATTCACTTGTTTGGAAATGTGACCTGAGGTCATCAGACCGCATAGCAACCGTGCACATTCAACCCACATTGGAGTTAAAACAAAGTGATCAGCTGTGTTTGTTTACATGCCATACATACCACACACAGTAAATGCATATGGACTTGCCCATGTGTATCATGCAAAGGTTTGTTTTCACTCCAGAAAATGACGTCATCTCCGGATGTAATATGGCATCAACCAAGTGAATAACAATCAAATGTTTTTTAATATAATTTTTTTTTTGATTGCTGTTTTTAGAAGAGTGAAACTGAGCAGTATTTCATTATTCTTTTTTGAAGAGTTTTTAACATATATGACTAATTTTCTTTTGCTGAGTTTTCTTTTCTTTTTGTATTTGAACAAGCAGAAAGCCATATGTCATGAGTTGCAATTCACTGTTCATTGTAAAGAGCATCTGCTTCTATGTGTAGATATGCAAATTAGACAAAACAGTGAATGGAATTTTAGAGCTAAAGAATCAAACTATACATGAATATATAGATAGATATAAAGATAGTGGCTATATACTTTCATGCCTTCAAGGTAAATTGCAAGGTATGTAAAATAAAAATTAAAAAGCTACTTTTTTGCAATAATTTCATCAATTTGCAGTTCCATTTGGTTGGTAAAATTAAGTGAGTACTTTACATTTCTTAAATGTGTGGTGTAGCTTTTTGTCAAATACAAGACAAGTTGTTTTCTGAAAATTTAAAAGGATTTTTAAGCATTGGTTGAACATTTTTATTTGAGGAAAATTAATGTTTAATTTATTCATCCAGCATTTTGAAAAATGAGGAATTCTTTTAGTGGAATAAGAGCAACTTAAGGAAATTTGAATATCATTCATACATGTGCATGCCTATTCAAACTTAACATGAAAGTCAACTATTCAAACTTAAAAAAAGAACAAGAAGGTTGATGAAAAGGCTCTTTTCTGGATTTTATTTCATTTTGCATGCAATGTTTCCAAATTTGTAATAATGAGATATTGCAGCTACTTGTTTGCTTCTTACATCGTCATTCTTTAATGCAGAGTGTTTTCCATCAGTAGGCATCGTGGTTATTGATGGCAACAAAAATGGTAAAAGATCTACAGTATGTTTTATTTGATAAATCCTGCATAAGCTTTGTTTGTCAAATGAAAACCAGTATTCAGGATTTCTGAATTTAACCATTTCATTAAACAGGAATGATTTTGTTACTCTGAATAAACAGTACAGGGTAATAGATGGTATTATTCATGTTAGCTTTTTAAAGAATAACCTCCGTAATAAAGAAATTCATACTTGTGTAAGTCTTGTTTCTGGAGAAAATATTATATCCTGTAGAGCATGCTTTGGAGCAAATTTTCAGCTTTGTGAATGTAGAAGTGACTGTTTATATCCAGCATTGAGCTACTGGAGCAGAATGGGGACTTCCACTACTGCATATCTGACAAAGGGATGTCTGTTATTTACAGAGGAGGTTACATTTGTTTGTCATATGTCCCAGATAATCTTGGCATGATTAATTGGTCAATGGATAACAGTACATTGGGTTACAATAAGGAGAGATTCATCATTCCAAGAGCAACTGATGAAGATATAGGACCATACACATGCAAGCTTACAGACAATCATCACAATTGAGATTTAATGAGGTCTCTTCTATAGAACCGTTGAAGATAAATGCAAATATAAGAGTGAAACTTGCAATGAAGAGGTTTGCTGATGATGTCATTCAGGTAACCTGTGAAAGTGACCCTCCTGCTGATTCAGTGGCGGCGCTACAGGAGGCATAGGGGGCATGGGATCTCTATGCCCCTCTCCCCACTGGCCCCCAAATTTGATGTAAAGTTACATGTTTTGTCTGATTTATAGGCTTCCCCCCCTCCTTCCCTCCATGAGACCAATTTGTCCCCCATGACCAAAATCCTAGTGTCGCCAGTACTGTGAAGATATGACCTGGAGGTTGTAAACTGGGAAATGTGCTGTGCTAAAGTTAAAAGACAAGGGACAATATGTTACTCATTATCTCAAAATTGAAATTAGTAATGATTTCAAGTTTTCTAAAATTGTTCTTGAAAACTTTACAACAAGTAAATATATCTATCAATGGCATTGCATGTTGCATATAAAGAAAAACTTTACAACAGCAGTGTAAACTAACTTAGTTAAACTTTTACAAACATTTACTTTGTCCAGCACAGAGGTTACATTGGAGAAAACATATATGTGTCAAATGACCTATTAAAGCTATACAAAAGGTGATAATTGTAGTACTACCCTTGGGAATCTGACTATTGCTCAAATCGTGGTCCTAGGTTTACTTCTAGTAGTGGTATCTTAATGATTGTAAATATGTATTTGCTGAAGAGAAAATACAACACTGGAGATCAGGATGAAGCTAGTTTTGCAGGATATCAGCAGGTTGACATCTATAACTCTTCCACCAAGGGCAGATCCAGGGGTGGTTTTTTAGGTGGGAGGGTGGAAAAAGTGGTCACACCAGATTGTTATTGAAATCACATGGTGCCACATTAAGGTGGCACTGCGCACGCGATGCGTGCGCTTAATGGCGTGGGGTCTAGGGCCCACTTAAGCGCCCTTAGTGGGGTCCATGGGCGAAGCCCTGATAGGGGCCAGAGGGCGAAGCCCTGGAAGCTCTGTTATTTGGGGCATTTTGGTTCAAAATGTTTTATTTTGATAACATGTTTTCTATTTGTATCATACTTAATGATTTGTGAATGTACACGGACTGCGGAGCAGTGTTTGAAGTAGATGGGGTGGGGGCTGAAGAAGTAAATGGCGAAAAGGCGCTACAATGATTTAGACCTGGGCCTATTCCTGGATATCAAAAAATCTCCTTCAATTTTCAGGAATTCCCTTTGTTTTGGGAAAATTGCTTTCATTTTTTGGGCATTTTCCTTAAATTTTCAGCAAATTCTTTCTCAATTGAAGTGAAATTTTGTTCATTTTTATGGATTTTTTTTGGGGGGGAGGGGGGGGGGGATTTCTTTAATTTTGGAATATTTCCTCAATTTGAAGGTAATTTTCTTTAATTTTGAGGAAATTTTCTTCATATTCAAGCAATTTTCTTAGAAAGTTTGTCAATTTTTAGGATTCATGAGCAAAAGTTCAAATAATTTTAGCAAAGTTTTACAAAATAACATAAAGAAATTAGAGAAAATACAATTTTCCTAAACTCAAACATGTATGATATACATACAAATCCATGGCCTACCTGAGGATGAGTAGATTGGCATTCCTTTACTGTGGATTTTTGGGAGGCCATGGCACTTTTTCCCCCTCCTCCATCCCCCCTTTCCACCCCCACCCTTCTCTTGGATCTGCCCTTGTCTTTTTCAAGTACCCACTTAGCATTCACATTATATGATCTGATTCTAGATGTTCACATTGCAACTTTAACTTCAAACTGCATCAGAGCTGCTTCCACTCATGGTCTCTTAGATAAAAACGAAAGTCAGTATTTGCACAGTTTAGCTGTATTTCTGCAGTGGTCAAATGGCATCTCAACATACCCTCCAAAATTTTGGTTCAAGATTCACCATGGCAAAAAAAAAAATCTGTGGCAAAAACAAAATGAGTCAAGATTCCAGACCCGTAGTCAGAATTCAATTTTTTTTTTTTTTTGTGGAGAAGGGGGCACAAAAGCAGGTGGACGTTTGTCCTGCGTATAATATTTGTATGTATTATTTTTGACATATTAGCGAAAACACATTCAAAAATTGAGTGGGGTTGGGGGCACATGTTATGGCCTTGTAAGATTCAAATGCAATTTTTTTTTTCAGGTGAAGATTCACCTTAGAGAATAAAATGATTTCTGCTTGTTTTTTACTGTTTGATAGGTTAATATAGTGTCATAATGTACCATTTTGTTATTCCCCATTAACGTCTTGTATGATAGAATGAAATCTATAGGAAATAGTATACTGTAACTTAAGCACTTATTATTTTTCAGTTCGACGACGTTGATTCGGCGTTAATGATTTTAATTTGACGCATATACGTTGTTTAGATTGGAGAATGTTGACAAGGATTCACCCATCTGCAATAGTTTTTATGCAAAGATTTACCTGACCTAAAAAAATAATTTGTTTAAGATTCACACCACCCAAAAATATTTCAGGTCAAGATTTACCCAAACTTCATCAAATTTTTGACCTGAAGATTCAACATCGTAACAACGCCGAATCTTTAACATGGCTTGAGGAGGGAGGGGGGTCTGTGAAAATGCTGTTTGACTGCTGCATTAAAGCAATTAGCATTAAAAAGTACTGAGAAAATATGACATGTTACTAATGTGAAAATTATTTATAAAACAAAACGTTTTTTGAGAAAATGCTATAAATGTTTATATCTGAAATTGGTGATCTCCATCTGAGAAGTTTTCACGATCAATTTTAGACATTTTGAAGCAGTTACTTATCTCAACTTCAAGAGTTCATCTAAGTGCAGTCCTTCCCCCCCATTAAAAATGATAATTTCTTCAGGAATGCTTATGATAATTCTCTTTATTGCTTCTTCACAAACAAACAAAAATGAAGAAAAAACCCATTATACAGCATCTGGGGCTTCAGTTATTATATTGGAGCAATTAATCCCTCGTAATACATCCAGAAACGGTTCAATAGACATGATAGAAGACTTGTGTTTTTTAACTAACAGAAAAATGCATGTTGGAGTCATTATCTTTAAATTAAGATTGTTCTTTAACACTTACTCACCCAGCGTGTCACCGTGACACCTACGATCCCTTTTCCAAAATTGTTTCTGAGTACCAAAATCCTATAGAGCTGCAAATAAGTTTATTCAAACCAGATTGAATAGATCTTTCATAATATGGTTATTTTGTTGGGGAGTTAGATTGAAACTTTTTGAGTAAAATCGTTACAAAAAAGTGCATTTAAAAAAAAAACGTCTGGTTTTTTTTTTGAAAGACGAATGTCATACATGAATATTTTTTCTATTTCTTTTCTTTCAGGTAAAGTATATAGATAGTTTGAATTGTTGGTTGCTACACGATTTTTACTTGTACTTGGTCAATGTTTGTGTTTTTTTGGAGAAAATATGCCAAAATTTGTGATTTTTGACCTTTTTTGATCAAAAAATCATAAAAAAAAGGCCCAAATATTGTATTGGAATTTTAAAAATCTCTAGGGGTAAAGGAGAAATAGATCGTTCAGACGAAGTATTACAATAACAGATGCACCCCCTCTACGTGCCTAAAAGGTCTCTGATGATGACGTCAATTTGTGTCTTTCTTTTCTTTTTTTTCTTCGGACATTCGACATCACAAAATGGCGAGATACAAGTTACAACGTCGAACGTGCCTTCCGACTCCTATGTTTTCTTCAGAATAATGATGATTCAGAGGGGTCGGAAGGTACTTCTGATGAAGAAGATGTACCAGAACTCGACCAGATTGAGGAAGAGGAGAATATAGAGCCTGCTGAGATGGATAGCGATCTGTTCCAAATTCTGGAGTTGGTGAGTGTTTTCTTTCAAAAATAGTGAAAGTACTACATTGTAAATGTGTAGTAATAAAATAAGGCTTATAGAATTCTACTGATAAATTAGCGCAGGGATTTTTTTTTGCTTGTTACGATAAACAAGTAAAAGGGACACTAAAATCACATATAAAAAAAAAAAGGATTTAGGTCCTTTCTATAATAGCCCGGATGAAACAAATGAAAGCTGAACCCCAATAATAACATTTCTAAATGGACTGAAATATATGTATTTCCCCATTGGCAAAATTGTAAATTTAGGCCTACTGAAATATGTGTATTCCCAATTTCACAAAATCCAAGTTCCATTATTTCAGGGGCCGAAATCACAATTTTATGGGGGAAAGTGGAGTAGGGGTCCCATGTTAGGGCAAAATGCACATATTGGGGGTGTCCCAGGCCCATTTAGAGGAAAATGCTTGTATATAGGCCTAGTACTGGTACATTATTTTGATACCCCATTTTTTGGGACCATGATCCTTTTCCGCTCCCCCTGGCTATGCCACTGTTGTGGTGATTACTAGATCGATAAAACAAACATTTTGGACCCCTGTATGTACCCCCGGGCTTCCCGGCTGTAAAAGTCTGTCCCCACGGTTACCACAAAATTGTGGGGCAGGTTAGAAACCACAATAACATGTTATGCGATAACATGTTATGCGTATGCTTGAAGAGGACGAGCCGCCCGCTACAAGAAACCACAATAACATGTTATGCGACAACATGTTATGCGTATGCTTGAAGAGGACGAGCCGCCCGCTTCTCCCCAATCAAAGAAGAAGAGGGACAGACCGTTAAAGATGAGCCCAGGCCCCTCTTCCAGGCCTTCCACTGCAGTCTCGCCACCATCACCACTCAAAGAAAATCCGACTGCAGCGGAAAAAGCTGCCTTCAAAACCAGGGAGGAAGAGCGGAACGCTCGGCTGCAGGAGATACAACGGTCGAAGGTCATCCCTGCAGCCGATAAAGACTATCATTTGTGGGAAGTACTGGTGGAGAGTGACCGGGATCGACACGAGGTCTTCGGTAACTGGTTATGGGAAGACCAAAGTAAAGTAAGTTGAATGAATATAGTTGCAATTTTTTTTTAAATTCTATTTGCAGCAACAAGGTATAGCAGAAGACTTTACAAATTTGGACCTTTTCGGCAAACATTTCTTATGAATTCCATGTGGAATGAACAGCTGTAATGGCTGAAATTGGGTCAGAAATAAACAAAAAACAGTTTCGTGCATAATAAATGAGGTAAATGACCTAATTTGCATATCATTTGCATAATTTCTTCCTCTTTTTTTTTGCAAATGATGATGTAAACATCTTGTTTTTCTGCATTCTATTAGTTTTGGACATCATAGAAGGGAAAAACGCATTTTTTTGGAAAATTTAGTGCCATACACTATAAGATAGATTATTCACATAATCGGGGGATAATTTTTAGGTCAAAATGTACCAAATTGTTCATATTTGCATCATTTTTTTTTCTGATTCCTAAAAATCCATGAATAGTATCAAATGAAAGGTCTTTTCAAGGACGATTTAGAAATTCTATCCATATTTTTTTGTTATTTAGCCACAAGGTACAAGCGTGTCATAAAGATAGAATGTTTGGAGACCTAATATGCTAGTTCAATGACCTAATTTGCATATTTGAGTTAGGAAATATGCACATTTTTGGAAAGTTCAACATATTAGCTTTCATAAAAGTCGAACTTGTTTTGGTACAAATGGAACAGAAAGTGCTGAAAAAATCCTCTTTCCAAAAATTTCAGAAATAGCTTATTCTATTTTTGGAACCTTGGGACAGTAAGAGTTAAGACTAAGATTGTTCTTTAAGACTTTCATTATGTCATATGAATAAGAAGAGGTTACTGCAGGGTATATATACTTTTTAAATCAGTTTTAGGTAAATGTGATTATACATTTTGACCAATCAACCACTGGGAGATTTTTTCTTTTGTTATCCAAGCAATCTGCAGTTGATGGAGGATAAATTGTAAACAACAATGCACACCCATATTTTCTTCATGTATAAGGAACTTGTAATATGCATTTTAAAAGCATACACTCAGGTCCCATGCAGTGCGTGAATTATGCAGACCTATCGCCCAGTATTTGATTGGTTAATAAGATTCCCCCAGTATATCATTGGTCTATTATGGACATGTGACATTTAAATACGTTTGGGAAATTGTTGATTCAGATTTGAAAAGGTCTATATTACTTTGTTTGTTGTGTAAGCTAAGTATTTTGTACTTGAATCAACCTCTGCCAGATTTGTGAATGTCACATGACAAATGCATACTGTGATTCCCTCACTCACTGTTCCCTTCTCAAGTGGAGATTTACCCCTTCAGCACAATAATTGATCAAATCCATCATCTCCACCAGCTCCCCCATCCGAGTGTCTCTCTCCTTCTCTACTATTCGCATTCATGTTGTCTTTGGCCTACCTCTTTTTCTTTGCCCATCTGGTGTCCCAATTAAATCAGAACTACCCTAGCTTGAATAATTGGTAGCACATCTCCCTAAAATATGTCCAATTTGGATACTTGTGACAGAAGTTATATAGATTTACCCCCAAAAGGTAGATGGGCACTAGGTCCTAATGGGCACCCCTTTTCAATTTCTCTTACACTAGAGAAATACTGTATATGTGCCCTCACTTGACACTACTATTTCAAAGGTTTAAGTATTCTGATTAAGTTATAAATGAAAAATCAAAAGAATTTATAGTCTTGTTTCAAAACTGAAACTACATGGATACATATTCACAGATGTTTTGAGAAAGAGAAATAAAACAAACACTTTGATGATCCATGTTTCTCCTTCTGTATCATTCAATCCTGGTGCTTCTTCTATCACGCAAGTCAACTGACAGCTAATCATCAGAGGTCAATAATGTCATTAATGATTATTCAATCTTTAGTTTCACTTTTCATGCCATGCTTTTTTTACTTGTTGATTGTATGTTTTGCTCAATTTGCAGAATCAATTAATAACTGAGGTTTTGCAGCTGTCCATTTAAAGTTTTTTGTAATGAATCTAAAACCCTCACACACATTATGGACAGCCATTGCAGAGGTGTTTTAATTTCATTGTAATGATTAACTGCAATGTAAACATTGAATTGAGGATTTCATATTACTTCATTAACATTTCAAGGAATTTTTGTTTTTGTTTCTGTGAAGAAAGTTGATGACCTTTCAAGTTGTTTACCATCTTTATCTGCAACTTTGTAGTTTTTACTTCATCAAGTTGATCAACAAATCTTATGTGTAATTTTGACAAAATGGAGGATGCATGGTGCCAATGAATAAGCTATTCTATATAATATAAATATGAACCTTTCACATCTTGAAGCCAAAATGGAAATGTTTTTGAGGAGAAATGTAAACTTCAAATGCTTATGATTGTTTTGTTATTGAGTTGTTCTGAGTGTTTTCCATCTGTACACATCATAATTATTGATGGCAACAAAAATGGTGCAAGACAGTATGTTTTATATGATAAATTCAGCATAAACCTTGTTTGTCAAATGGAAAACCAGTATTCAGGATTCAATAATTTAACCATTTCCTTAAACAGCAGTGATCTTGTTACTCTGGATAAACAATACAGGATAATAAATGATATGAATAATATTAGCTTTATAAAGAATAACATTGGTAGTAAAGAAATTCACACTCTTGTAACACTTTTGTCTGAAAAAAATATAATATCCTGTAGAGCATGCTTTATAACAGATATTCAGCTGTGTGTATCAGATAACGTGATGGTGAATGTTTATCCAGCATTAAGCTATAGGAACAAAAAAGGTGATCCCCACTATTGCACATCTGATAAAGGGATGTCTGTGTTATTAAACGAGGATGTTACATTTGTTTGCCATGTCCCAGATTATCTTGGAACCATAAATTGGTTGATGGATAACAGGACAGTGATTCACAGTAACGAGAGATTAATCATCCAAAGAGCAACTGAAGAACATGCTGGACCATACACATGTAAACTTACACAGGTACATCCACTGCTGAGATTTGATGAAGTTTGCATTATTGGACCAATGAAATTAAATACAAACTTTACAATTAAACTTTCATTAAATAGGTATAATGGTGATGTCATTGAGGTAACTTCTAAAAGTGACCCTCCTGCTGAGGATGTGACCTGGAGGTTGTTAGAACGTGATGTGCTGAATATGTCAGGTAATGAGCAAAACAACATGGATTATGACTTAAGTAAAGAACATCTCAGAGTTGAGATTGGTAGCTATTTCAGCTTCACTAAATTTAAAATTCAAAATCTAAGATCTGTGAAAGTAAACATATCTTCGGTGGAATGTTGTGTAAGTAGAGTCGCACATCAGCAGTGTGAATATATTGATTTTAATTTTGATGGCACAACAATACTTCCTTTGCATAGCCCAGAGGTTGCATTA
Source organism: Chiridota heheva (assembly GCA_020152595.1). Taxonomy (NCBI): domain Eukaryota; kingdom Metazoa; phylum Echinodermata; class Holothuroidea; order Apodida; family Chiridotidae; genus Chiridota; species Chiridota heheva. The sequence continues at coordinate 1,957,674 of JAIGNY010000492.1, forward strand.
GAGAAAACTTTAGTGGCAGAAGATGTATTAGAGCCTAATGCAAGTGGTAATAATGTTAGTACCGACTTGTCCAATGGAGATCCTGCCGCTTGGACTCTAGTAAATGCTGTTCAAAGTGTACAAGGAGTGATACTGGTAGTACTTGTGGTGGTAATGATACTGGTAGTACTTTTTGTGATAACCTTGAAATTGTGCATCCCACAGACACTTTTATCTAAAATGATTAAAAGTGAAGGAGTGGCAGGAGACAGAAGTCAGGGTACACAAATGTCCGACTCTGCTACAGTGAACAACACCAGAGCATCTTTGCATATGTATGCTATGATTGGAAATGACCAGAGCAATGTCCTTGTTGCTTTGCATGATGGCTCTTCTTATCCAGCACTTGAAGCTTTGGCAGAGAACTCACATATGACCTCAATAGATTACCCGTCGTCGAATAGTGACCTCTTACTTGAAGGTACCTCAGTGGGTTATGTGGATGGGAGTGAAAGTGAAAATTTAATCGTTCTGGAAAATCTTACCAATCCTAGCTGTCTAGTAGGAAATGATTATGGTGATGACGCAGGCAGTGTTTTAGATGAAGAAAGCAGCAGTGATCAGACTAGTACTGCTGATGCTTTTTACTTTGCTTTGGAAAATGTAATGCAAACCATTCCTGAAGAATGATAATTTGCATAATAATACTGATATAATTTACTTTTGGTTTGGAAAGTTAAATGTAAATCATTCCTAATGAATGATATGACCTCAAGTGATGACCCGCAGAATAGTGACATGAAGGTACCTCAATGGGGGATGTGGATGCATAGTGGACATTTAAGTATCAAGGAAATTCTTTACCAAACCTAGCTGTCTAGTATAAAGTGTTTATACCATCTATGGTGAAGATGCAAGCAGTGGTTCAGATAAAGAAAGCAGGAGTGATCAGACAGACTGCTGATGCATTTTACTTTGTTGTGGAAGGTGAAATACAAACCATTCTTGAAAAATAATGTTGTTGATAAACAGACAATTTAGATGTTTCATATTTAAAATGGGGATTCTGGATTTTAGATTTTGTGATAGTGTCCAAGACATTGTGTTTATTTAAACACTTTGCTAACGTTGGTTATTGCCTATTGTTAGGTTTTATATTGGTTGTGTGATATTAAGGTTTCAGATTTCTGCACAATAGCATTATAATGAAAGTTAATTAGCAGCTATAATTAATGCACGCCTTGACCATTAGATGAGTCACATAATGCTACACTGAATGATATACCCCTGACCACAATCTTAATTGCTGTTTAATCATGTTTAACTTTAAAAGTTGGTTTTCACAAATCTTCAATTGCAGAGTTGCTAAGATAAAAAGCCAGTTGTGATGAACTGATACCCAAGTTGAATATTGTTTTGGGAGACAAAATGAAACATTTTCATGAACAAAAATATTGTTGATAAATGCAGAAAGAGAGTCTTCATGGTGATTAAGGTAGGATTTATTTGTAGATTTGATACTTTTAGTTTCAGACACTGGCGTAGACAGGATTTTTTGTTTTGTTAGATGGGTAGGAGGGGGAGGGGGGGGGTAACTGTCTGTGTGATATGTGTCACTGAGTCTAAAGATGTGCATTATATAGAGAGTTTGTAAAAGCTCTTGGGTTTTATATGATGAATTGCTCATTGAAATTTGTCAACAACTGTATAGTAGAACCACCAGGCAGGCATAGTGACATTACGGGTATTGGGTCTCATAATAGGTCTATTTTTTTTTTTTTTTTTTTTTTTTTTTTTTTGGGGTGGGGTGGGATTGGCAGCCATAGGCCCCTGTCCCCCTCTGGCTATGCCACTTGTTTCAGGATACCATCTTGTTGCTTTATGTTAAACTTTGAAAAATGTTTTTCCTGAATCTTCAAAATGCACATTGGGGAAGTTGAAAGCTGCAGTCAGTTGTGATCAAGAGTGTTGATACCTTGAACATTAATTCTTTTGGAAGACAACTTTCATGAACAATATGTCGGGATGATTATAGAAAGATATTCATCATGCATGATTATTAAAGTGAGAGCTTATTTTAAGATTTCATAGTACAGGTTCAAATTTTCTGATTCATTGTGACAAATTGTATAACAACATATGTAAGGTATTGTTAGGATTGGAACTGAAACTTGACAAACCATTTGGAGTAGTTCCTTATCAGATGGTTATAATGCTGCCCCTGGTTGTTTTTACATGAAACATGGCCAGCTGTCATTTGGGACGTATCACATGATTCTCTTTCCCAAGGGTAGCATGGAACTAATAAGATATCACTCCGCCATCGAAAAATGAGAACCCTCAGAGAAAAGGCTAATAAAATATTTTCGTGAGGTCCCATTTCATGGGACAGGAAGTTGAGAAGTTGAAAATATTTGGATTGGTAGAGAAGGGATAGGAGTTGACTATGGATATCCAAACTTGATAAGATTTGTTTCAGTAAAAGTTTAATGGGGAAGTATTTTACCATGAACCCACACCAAAATTGGAGTGATTTGGTGAGGGTGTATAACACCTCTTCACTTCAGCCTTAAAAAAAGGGCCAAAACCTCTGGTGACCCCCTATTGAAAGTACCCTCATCCAAGAGATATTAGATGGTACTTTTTGGAAAACATCACAAAAGATTCCAAATCTATAACATTCTGGTACAAAAAGACCCGAACTTGGCTCTTTCATCATAGGCTTCAATGGGGAAAATATTTAGTTCCATGCTACCTGTAGCGAGACTGGGTATATGTATATTACATATACTTTTCAGAAGGAAAGTGTGGCAATTTCAAAACATTTGATAGAAATTTCATTAAATAAGCACAAAAAGTGACATTTCTGGTTCAGATGACCCAAGATTGAGGAGAAAATTGGCCATTTATTGGTCCACTTGATCAATTCTGCAAATGTTGGCAGGTACACATGGTAAGGTAAGCTCTAAAAGCATGTTAGGCAATTAAAGCCTCAATCATATAGCCAATAGGTGATTGTTCATGAAAAGAACCATTATATTTCACATTAAGTAATGTGCTTGAGGAAAATGACGGGGAGGGGGGGGGAACAGTAGTTTTTCTGGGCCTGATTTTAAAGCTAAAGAGCTTTCCTTTATGAGAATAGGAATTTGCTAATGGAAACGGACCCAGATTTCATTGAAAGACTGAATTTTATTAACTTTTTGTATACAAAATTGTATTTTCCTTGAAAATAAGTCCTTTTTGATGTATTTTAAGTTTCTTCACAGTAGGTCTGGCCAATGGTAGCATTTGATATTCGTGAAAAGGTATTTGATTGGACTGATAAATGATCATATCTTCTTTTGGGTTGAACTCTGTCATTCAGATTGACAAAGGTTATACATAGGTAACTAAATTACATTGTTTTTGTTGATAACGGTCATGACTTTGCACTTAAAAGTTGTCATAAAAGTTAGATAACAGTTATTTTTCATGGTCCAGCAAAGCAGAGAGACTAAATTTGTCATAAAAGTTAGATAACAGTTATTTTTCATTGTCCAGCAAAGCAGAGAGACTAAATTTGTCATAAAAGTTAGATAACAGTTATTTTTCATTGTCCAGCAAAGTAGAGAGACTAAATTTGCACTAAATAGGCTTTTTTGGAGTATAGCATACTTGTTGCTGAATTTTTGGTGGAGAGGGAGCATGTTTTTTAGAGATTTCTGTTTGCTTTAAAGATATTTACCTCAATTGAATGGCAGAAGGCTATTTTTCAATGGGAAAATGTGCTTCCATGCTATAGAATAGTGCAATTAATGGATCCAATCATATTTTCATGCAAATTTGCTAATTTCTTGGTTATTAGCTGTAATCCCAAGGATACGCTTTCAAAGTTAGCCCTTATAACATACGTAAATGTTTGTAGAAACCACACCTATGAAATTATTTCACAAGGGAATACTATTTTCCTACTCTTTTTGTTGGTTTTAATGATAGACCATTATGAGCATATCATACTTGTGTATTTTTCATATGTTACACATTGCACAGTCACATGCTAGCTGTTTTTGTGGGACCCAAATGGTCCAGTGGAATTTTGGGTCATACAGTGGTGAGAATCTAGTACCAGATGCAGTGATATAAATCTAAAAGAGATAGGAAGAAGTTTGTGCTACTATCGGTAGTACAGAACTAATAAGGTATCACTCTGCCATCCAAAAATGGGAACCCTCAGAGGAGAGGCTAATAAAAATATTTTCGAGAGGTTCCATTTCATGGGACAGGAAGCTGAGAAGTTGAAAATTTCAGGAATGGTAGAGAAAGGATAGGAGTTGACTATGGATATCCAAACTTGACTGATTTGTTTCAGTAAAAGTTTCATGGGGAACTATGTTACCATGAACCCACACCAAAATTTGTGTGATATGGTGAGGGTGTATAACACCTCTTCACTTCAGCCTGAAAAAAAGGGCCAAAACCTCTGGTGACCCCCTATTGAAAGTACCCTCATCCAAGGAATATCATGGTACTTTTTGGAAAACATCACAAAAGATCCCAAATCTATAACATTCTGGTACAAAAAGGACCCCGAACTTGACTCTTTCATCATAGGCTTCAATGGGGAAAATAATTAGTTCCGTGCTACCCAAGGGCTGCTGATGGAAATCAAAGCAAGGTACTTTTAAATTATTGAGATACATTTGAAAAAAAAAAAAAAAATAATAATGTCCATCAGAAAAGGATGGCATCTTTTGGTGAAGATTTGTAATGTGTGGGGGAGGAGTGGGTTTGTGGAATTGCTTACTGATGATTGCAGTGCTTTCATCAACTTGGGTATAGTGCATGCATGATGCACTATGTTGCACTTAAGCAACATGTAAAGGTTGCAAGGACAACATTGCCAAATTGTTCATTTTTGAGAGTACTTTGGGTAATAATGTTCAATGAATTCCACTTTCAGATTTTCTTGTGTAGAATTCTTTTTTTTTCTTTTTTTTTTTCAAGGAGGGGAAAACCTATCAAAATGTTTATATTGGATGGAAACAGTATTTTGACCAGAAGAGACTGATCCACTAAGAGTCAGTTTGCCTACATCGATTTTGTTGTCATTAAGTTGTGAATTACATTGACAAAATTTCTTTCCTGGTATATTCCTCTAAAGTGTGTTTGATTACACTGCTAATTATGTATCTAATTACCTGACTTCAGGTCAAGAATTCCTTCTGTAGTACTACTATTGACCTTTAAATTCTTACAGCTCTCACATAGCAAACCATGTCATTAACCCAAATTCTTTCGAGAAACACAATGTATATAGTTAAATTACCAGTTTCAACTACTCATATACTCAGCAAGCTGACAATTACGTCTGAAATGGTCAGCATGTTTTACACTTTTTCTGTACCACAACCAAAGGCCATGGGGCGGGGGAAGGGAACTGCCCCTGATATACTTTACCTTTCTGATTATGTGCTCTCTTACCATTTGGGAGGCTTTTTGACTATCATTATTTAGAAATATTTAAATAGAAAGATAATTACTCAGCAAATTGTGAAGAATCGGTTTTTATGAGCTTTTTCATAAAAATAGAAATATTTTGAAAGCAATTCACATGCGTTTTTTTTAATTATACCTAATTCTGAAAGTAAAAGAAAGATTTTGTTAAAATAATTATTTACATTGAGAAAAAGATTAATCCTTTTAAGTTTCATTTTCTTTTGTGGGTGGCTTTCATAACTTGTTCTTCTCCTTAAAAATTTGTTCCAGCAAATCATAGCCACAAACTTAATGTATAAAATAATGAGACCACTTATCCTAATTAGATAACCATTCAACTACACAATAAGGACTTCCATCTATTGCTAATTTGATACTCAACACCAACATCCACAACAACCCAGGACCAAATGGAGAACTTGTACAATGGAGCCATAAGGGAAATTTGATCCTAATTGCTTGTGGTCTTCAGAATAAAGAAAATAAAGGGGAAAAGTCTGACCCGACCTGTTTATGTATCAGGTAGTGTCTGACTGTTTGAAACTTTAGGAAGCATAACAACTAATGTTATTCTCCATATAAAAGAGGAAAGATTGACATACTCCCTTGATATATTTCTGTAAAGAATCATTTGCAAAATTTGCCTGATGCATTTTGAAAGTATGTATGACAGCAGAATAGCTTTAGGGACAATTCCTCCTTCTCCTCCTCCACCACCCCCTCCTCTCCCCCCACCGGGAAATTTCAAACCTTTTATCGGTCCGAACATTACAGGTGATTTTTTTTTTTTTTTTTGCAGTCACGACAGTATTAGACTAAGATATTTAGGACCAGAATTTGGGAAAATAGGACAAGTCTCGAAATGGGAAAGATTTAGATATATCACAATTAGTCAATTGTGTTGATCATGAATCAGAATATTTAATGTTTTAATAAATGTCCAAAGCAAATAAGGGGTCCTTACAAGCATGAAAAACAAAGGTAGGCAGATGTAATGATGGAAATATATCACTTACTTTTTGGGGGTTTCTTGCCCCACCTGAGAGTACATGACCCCTCCTATACAATTGCCCACTACCTGCGTGTTTACCCACCAACTCCTCTCTTCTGTTTGTCTTGTGCATCATAGCAAAAATGTCTCTGTAAATGAAACACTTTTTTCTTCAATTATCTATTTATTAAATTCTGACAGTAAAGCATGAAAGGGATTTTGTTAGAGTGTTATATTTTCTTATTTTTTTTTGAGATTATGTTTAAGTTCTTAAGACTATCTGACAGTTTCTATTTTTAAGACTGACAATTCGTCCCTGTTTTGACATAGTGGCGAATGTAGGGTCGACTGGAAAAGTGTTTTTTTGTTTTGACATAGTGACGTATGTCTTTAAACGCATAATACTATCATTTATATGTTTATTTTCCTCGTTTTTTTATAAATAATGATTTAAACTGTAAATAGTAAACAAATGACACAAAGACAAAAAACAGATAATTGCTAATAAGAGTAATTTGCAATTAAACTTTGTTAATTGCACATTTGTCTCTATGTTAAATGAAAAACTACTTTTGCGCATTCACCACTATGTCAAAATAGGTACGAATTGTCTGACATTCTAATGTTTTATAAAATTGCATTCCTTTTAGAGCAAAACAAGAAGAGAAGCAACAAAATAAATTCTGAGAAAACTTTTGAGTATCATCTCAATGACATAAGGTTTAGCAAATAGAAGATTTTGTTATAATTTTTTTGCACGTTGATGAGGTGTTGGTGTCTACTTCAGTTTGATGTGTATGTCCAACTAAACATCATCATGAATTTTTATTTCGAACTTGCATTTTGATGGTTTTCAAACATTTATTTCAGGAAAACTTTTCTTAATTCTCAGAAAGGCATATAAATACAATTTTGTTAATTGGGAAGTAAATGGTGTTTTAGCAGCAGTTTTTAAAAAAAACTTGCAAAAACACAATACATTTATGCTGCAGATTATATTTACAGTCCATAATTATGGACATTAATATATAATAAAGTCAACGCTCTGATTGGTCATACACAAATACCAACAACTAATCAATAACTGCCATGGAATATTAGAAACGATCCACAACCAGATGTGACGTGAAAGATAAAAACATCACAATTTTACTGAAAAGAGATTCCCTCTGTAATATATATTCCATCACTCCCTATCCCCTCTTCATATCAGCTGTCTTCATGTCAGTCAGCCTTGCTGGGATATATCCAACTGGATATCTTGTTGTCAGGAGAAAAGACTGATCTCAAAAAGCGTGTTATTTTTGATGATACTTACTAAACTCGCTCTTAGTTGTAAAATAAATATCAACTTGAACAGAAGTGTATTTGTTATTTTTTGGAGGCTTCAGTCAAATTAAATGAGAGTACCAACCTCAGTGGAAACTTTTGTATGGATCACAATGGAAACCAAAGCAATGGCTGAGTAGCTCCAGACCATATCCAATAATTTGTTTGGAGACTTTGAAGTTGCTGATCAACTTGCATATGGGAGACACAGTATTTCGTGTAATGTATGCTTCAAAACAGAGCTACAGCTGTGTATATCCGAAACTGCAAGAGTATCTGTCTATCCAGGTTTTAGTACTCAGGGTTTGACCGGGGTTTTCAAGGAGTTTGCACATCTGATAAGGGTTTGCTTGTGTTGGGAGTATGAGAAGGTTACCTTCAAGTGCCATGTCCCAGATATTACTCAATCTCACTGTTAGTGATACAGTACTACAATATACAGGGAAAACAAAGTAGAATCCTTGAAATACAGATAGTAACCACTGTTAGTGATACAGTACTACAATATACAGGGAAAACAAAGTAGAATCCTTGAAATACAGATAGTAATTCAGTACTACAATATACAGGAAAAACAAAGTAGAATCCTTGAAATACAGATTGGGAATGGGTCTAAAGTACGATACACATGTAAACCTAAGTCACAGTGGAAGGAAGTGTGTTCAATTGGACCATTACAATTGTTAACTGACCAGATGGCGACAATAACTTTAAAGAACGTATAACAGTGAGTCAGTTACTTTTCTCTGTAGTTATGACCCCAATCCAGAGGAGTGTATACATGGAGTTTGATTTCAGATATGATGGAGTTGGTTTTTCTTGCTGATGATAAATTAGGTGGGTTCAATATTAGCATTCATGTAAAAAAATATGATAGATTCATCAATAGTAAAGTTTGCATCCCAGAACGTATCCTCTGTAAAATGTTGTGTTGAAAGGACTCAGGAAAGCAATAATGTTTGAAGTGACATATGATGCTTTAACAAGCACTGTGTCAGTTTCATCTTACTCTGAATACATTCTTGTTAATAAGTCAGACTCAGAGATTCCATCAAAAGATGTAATTCTTACCACATTCCCTCTTTCATCCCATAGTACTAAAACCTGGGTAATTTACTTGACAGTGCAACTTGATGTTGTAGGTATTTTGGTATGTTTTTTGCCAAAGTTTACCTTCCTGTCAAGTGTAATAGCCTGCATAGGAGCAACACAGAGAACCCTTCTGGGGTCAGATTCCTCTGATGGAAACCAATCTGCCTGGGACCCCCGCACATCAAGCTGAAGAAAATCTTGCAGTCACTCACGGAGAATCACCCAAGAGAAACAAATACAAATGTCTACTCAGACATTTCAGAAAGTGTTCAAGAAACACTTGGTGGAGCAGATGAAGAAAATCAATATTAAAGTTGGGAATCTTAATGAGGATGTGAAAATATTGAAGGAAATTGGTGAAGAGAATCAGCAAAGCATATCACTTGATGTGAATAAAGCAGAAGGCTCTGATTTGGAGGTAAACAGCATTTTCTATAATGCTGTCTAAGTATTTAGTTTTGGAGAATTTGGATCCAGGAGGATGAAATAATGGACTATTATAGTAATAAAGAAAATATTTCAATAAATTTTCAATCATTCTAGCTGATTTATCATTCACGTGTCTCTTCTATATGATGTTCTTATATGGTGTATATCTCATGGCAGAAATTGGTCATGATATCCATATGGGACTGGAACAATCCATCCAAGAAAGTGGGGGGGGGGATGAATTTTCTGTAAGAAAAACATGTACATATTAGCGGTAATATTCACCAAAAGTATGGGAATACAGCTCCTGGCCATCACCCCATCTTCTACAATCATGCATGTAGCTACAATCCCCAACAAAAGTTAACAAACCCTGCTTGGTTTCATCAATAAATTTATTTTTATTTTTTAACTAACATCAAAATAGGGTGGAAAGATTGTTGGTGGTACGCGCTTGTTAATTTATGTGAATAAGACGTGGTTTGAATGGGATGTGACTCGCTAGTATATTGTTTCATTAATTTTGTCAGGGATTGTCTAACTCTTCTTTGTCTTGAATGCACTTTTAACCTTGAAAGTAATAACAATACAAGTGCCAGATTTCATTCTTCAGTCCCAAGATTTTAATTGTTCATGGAATGTCTTTCAATGTTGTCCATAGTAGTAAGTGTAGACTAAAATGAAGCAGACAAGATTTAAATTCCAAACGGAAACTTGTCTGCATCAATAAACATAATTGACAACTATCAGTGTTATGGTTTTATTTGCTGATGACAATAAATGAAATCAAATATTTCTCTCTCAATGATTAATTTCTGAATAAATGGCATCATCATCACTTGACCTTGATACTTCAAGATCAAGTTCCTCTTCATAGAGGTATCTTCCTCTATTCGGACAGATGGTTAGATACAATATCTTACCATCCTTTTACTTTAATGTTAACATCATTTTTAGCTAAGAGAATATTTCCTGAATGTTTATTTTAAAAGGTGTTTGTGAAACCTGCTGTGGGCACAAATGCTTGCTTAGTAGAAAATGCAATTTGTAAAGTTTATATTAAATAGTGCTAGCCCTCATATGGGCAACTTGGTCACAATCAGGAGGCAGGGGGTGGGGGGGGGGTGGAGCCAACATGTATGAAAAAAAAAATGTTGGTTGTCAAGAGGGTTGGCCATATTTATATTGACCATATAAAGCTATAATTACAAGGGTGTTGGGTCCAGAGGCCTGCTTAAGGCCCCTGGTCGGTTCCAGGGGCGATGTCCTGGTGGGGGACCAGGGGGCAGAAGCCCTGCATTTTTCGTGCTTTTGGTCAGGAAATTGCTTAAAATTCATGTAAAATAACACTAAAATAGTTCTTGGAAATACATTTTAGAAATTGTTTTGTATCGGTACAAATTGATCCCTATTTATTTCAGAATACCTACTGCTTGTATTGTGCAAGGAAGTAAATTCCCATTGTATCATCTGATCATACGAGCTATTGTCACTTGCAGTATTTTTGAAGTACATAAAGCAGACAAACTCGGAAGCATAACCGTTACAATAAACAAAAAGACAGCCCCCCCCCCCAAATCAATATTTTGCAAGGGAAGGGGGGGGAGCAGCAACTCCCCTGGCTTTCCCTGGCTATCTTCCTGGTCACAATCCCCCTTTCATTACAACAGCACTATATACATCCTTCATTATATTATCTGAAACAAATTCTGGAAAAAAGTTGGATAATCATAATCAGGAAATAATAAACATTTTTTTTTTTCTTATTGCTTAGCTATAGTATACTTAATTCTTCTTAATTAGCTTACTTTGCAGTATTAGTATTAAAATGCTACATGTCACTACAGTACATGCTATCCCTTTCCTAGCCGTCATTCAACCAGGGATAGACTGTCGTATTGCAACTGGAAAATAGGGAAAGAACCTGTTGGGCCTAGAAAGATTTTCAAATTGATGGAAAATTTCTCTTCACAGAGGATCCATATGTACAAGTATAAGAATGGTCTTACATTGGAACTTTAATGTCCAGCCCAGAAAAATGTGTCATCCTGCCCATGCTTTCATCCAGTGACATAACTGAGGAGCAGTGGGAAGGGGGGGGGGGGGAACGGAATGGCAGTGGGGGAAATCTTTTACTCAATCTAATATTCTTGAACAGTTCGACTTCATTTTAAAATACAATCAAAATTTTGCACGTCGCCCATTGTTAAAATGTGATGAGTCGTTACTTTAAGGAATATTGGCAGTTGATTCAAATTGATTAGTTCTCCCAAAACCTTAAAATGCTCATTGAATGATACGAAGGTACCAGCACTGTCATAGTCATTGCATTCATTACATGCCTTTGCTATACCTACGTGCACAGTACTTTCCCTATTTCATCTTTCATGATATTCACTTGAAGTTCTTCAGTTAGTCATCCATTTTCATATTCTGTTTCTGTCTTTTTTCTTGTCATATTTCAGTTTCATTCTTATTAACACAAATTATTTTTAGTACTACTAAAAGACGTAGCTTTTAGAAACACACAAATAGATTTCTTGGTAATTTTATTCTAAAAAAATTCTAAAATCGAAAAAGGGATGATTACAAATTATTTCCATTTTACATAAAAGATGATTAACTGATAAACTGACGATCACTTGATTTGTACAATTCAGAACAATAGGGTATCATATTTTGGTTTGGAGCTATTTTTGATTCATTATCAAGCATTTATCAAGAAAAATGTTATAGTTTTCAAAATCGTTTTAGGTTTCTGCCATTTGTTGTCAGTATTTCTTTGGTGATGGGCATATTATAGTCAATGACAGTAGTTTCTCACATGTAGAGTCCTGGTTTTGGAATTGAAAAACACTTTGTTTGGAATCTCCAAAATTCAACTCCACTGTGAAAATGTTACCCAGCAGTATGACCTTTTGAACATCTCATTGAGCCTAAATTAAACTGATTTATTATCAGTGAATGAATGTTGTGAAAGTATAAGGAAAAGTCGGGAAATTACAATTCAAACAAGGTTGACCTTTGCGCGAAATAGTGTGTTTTGTAAGCATGTTTTCAGACTCATTTCACAGTATGCATATCAGATGAAGTAGTAGTAATGGTGTACCATGAACTAACCTACAGCAGCAAGCAAGGTGGGTCCCAGTACTGCACCTCTAACAATGGCCTAAATGTGGTAAAGCATCACGGCAAGTCTGCTTTATTTGCCATGTTTCAATCACTTGGAACATTTCAATGCTTCAATTGTTTTGATGAGATCATAGTAGATAAACGAAAGTTAACAATCACTACAGTAACTGAGGATAACATTGCTATACTCTCGCAGGCTATCTGTGGACAATCCTCTGTCAGGCTTTGAGCTGTGTTCTATTGTCCATTATAGCAGACTATAGACATAAAACTGCTACTCTACAACAATTTTGTGGTGACTTCATCATTTTTTCATGTAATTATGATTTCCCTGCTGGAATCTACTGTCCAGCAAAACAAATGTATTCAATGTGACTGATAAATCCAAACAGGTGATTATGACCATTGAAATAGAAACTATAGTTGCATCTTCAAAAGTAAGAATTGAAAGTGATAATCTGTTGAATTTAAACCTATCATCTGCGTCATGCTGCATATTGTAAGGAAGCATGAGCATTGTGCTTCCCTTGATGTAGATGAAGGAGATCAATCACATTGCTTATATCCTGGTGAGACTACTGAAACCATTGTTGACCGAACAGAAATTAAGGTATCACAGGTGTTAAGTTCTACTGTTCTAACTACACCCAAGGAATCTACTTTTTCATTCTTAACAGCAGTTATTATTTTTATTGATAATTGTGCTATTTATATAATTTGTCAAAATGTATTAACCTCGCACATATCTCATGAGAATTATAGCAAAGAGAGGTACCTACCAAAGCTCCATAAATCTGACAAGAAATACATCATCATTGGCGAGCTCTTTCACATATGATTTCGGGCGCAATCGCAAAGTAGTAGGCTAACAGCTTTATGACTAACTCACCACCACTACTATTAGCGCCACCACCAGTGCCACCTAGAGTTGAGTCTCTGCATATATACAACAGGATTAACAATACACAGTGTGGCTATCTCTGCAGACCTTTTCTAAAATGTTCACTGAGAGATACAGTACAAGATCAGTCTTCTAAAACAATAAATATTCTTTCTTTGGAAATATGTTGACAACAGGCACCACACTATACGGAACAAAAGCAATCTGTTAAAAAATGTTATCTCAAATAAAGATCTTTGCGCAAGTTTTTCAGTTTTTGCACAGTTGAAGTCATTTGACAGCCATCTTGTATGGTAGGTGTCAAGAATTGCTGGTTTGTTGCCTGTTTTTTGTATATGTCTACGTTTTTGAAGACATCTTAGTCTTTGAACTTTATACAAGGTAGAATGCAAAGGGGTGTATTATCGTGTCTGATAGTTTATAATAATATTTACTTTTGGACGAGATTTTGTATAACGCAGGAGTGTATAGCCAGCCTTTTTTTTTTTTTTTTTTTTTTTTTTTTTTTTTTTTTTTGGGGTCACGGAGGGAAATATTTGCACCTTTTAGCATATTTTTTTGACCTTACTATTTACCATTGTCATCTTACTTTTATGGGGGGATGTAGGACTTTGTCGACTGCCCCTGGGTACACCAATGTAATGCAAAAAAATTGTCATTATTATGATATAAGATAGGTATTACATATGTCTAATTTCTTCGTCAGATGGGTATTTGTATTTTTTTGTAAATGCAAATGATTTTGTCATTATCATGTCATATGATCCAGCAAATATTACCTCACAGCTTTTACTTAATTATCCAATTTCAGGATGAATGAATTTTTGTAAGTAGTACCAAACACAAAAAAGTACCACCAATCTACCTTTTAGTAGCCAACAAAGGAAATAATACCATGGTTGTAAGAAGATGTGAAGTAGATAAACAAATTAAAAAAATTAATGGATAAAATAGACAAGAATCAAAGAATAAGGTGTTATGATATAATCAGAACTATTAGCTATTTTTAACTCATGATCTGAATCACATGAATGACGTATTTTACATTGTACTTCATTTTAGAATTCACATGATATGCATCTTATATCTTTTAAAGAAATTAATCAGCATTGTTGTGGTCGTTGATCTATACACCTTTTGTTGGTTGGGAGTGTTGTTTGTTCATAAAAGAAAAGATCACTTTGATTCAGAGATGGAAAGAAATTCATCACAAATGTTTTCAAAACAACTTATCTTGTGTGACAACTCTTGATTAGAAATCAGACCAAATTCAATTTTCAAGTTCACCCTCAGTTTGGGGATAACAATTTCAAGATTTGAATTGATTCACTTGGTCCAAATTGTCAATAATTGTCATCATTTATTAGAAAAAATGGAAGAACTGTTGAATGATACCAATCCATGCCTTTATGAGTTTGGCAACACCTTTCAAAGATATAATGGGCCAACCAATCATCAGAAAGTTCAACACTTCATCATTGGTTTGGCAGCAATTCCTGAAATAAATCAAAGTGAGTAAAATGATGCATTACTCCAGATATACATACACCAAAACATCCTCACACTTGATCATGCAGCTATAACTCAAAAACTAAATATACAAATTTTCATAATACAAAGACGACACTGCTCTACTCAGTTTTATTTTGCTCAATTTGAACCAAAAAATAGTATATTTTTGTAGCTGCAATGTCTATTGACCTAGTAAACTTAACCATATAAACATTTACTTTTATCATTATAAGTTGTCTCATTTATACAACTTATACAATTATAGGCCAATTTCATCAGTCATGAAATCTAGACTCACCTAATCTATAGTGTTTGTACCAGGTCCAAAATCGGCCCGGGTACCTGACCTGCATTATCGGTGTGCCGACAAGGCTTTTTAATATTTTTTGCAGAAGTAGTGTATGTGTTAAAATCTAACAGTGTACCTTGTAAAATCTTGTGATATTTCTTGTTTTTTCAATCGTATCTTTGTTTTTGTGAATAAAGAAATAAAATACAAATGTTTCTTGTCGCTTTTATATACCTGTCTTCATAAAATACTGTAAACTAATAATATTCTCACTTCCTCAAAATTTCACGGGACCTGGCCCGGGTCACTTGCTATTCTGGAATATTGTAATACACGATTTCATGGTTCCGTTATGCGCATGCTCAGTAACATGTAACAATTTCATCATTTCATTTAAACACAACTTGTGATTGGTTCATTATAGGTGTTATATATATATATATATATTTTTTTCAGCAAATAGCAGACACTTTTTCAAAATAGTTTGGTAATGTACAGCAATAAAAAGTAAAATTTCTGCAGCATACTACATATACTGCTTGTTGAGCGCTGGTTTGGATATCTTTTTTTTTTTACAGCCAAGTTTAAGAGTTTAAGTTTTGCGCTAATAGTACATGTAGTACTACTAGCGTACATGCGTTACTAGCCACATTGCTTGTTCAACATCTTTTCTGTGATCTGTGACAATATTTTGTGATCATTTTATTGAATTGTGTTGGAATAGAAAGGAAACAAACACTTTATAATTCTTGTGAGTTAAGAATTATTCTTTTAACATACAATTCTAAAACAGAAACAGTCTGCAATTGGTAATATTATAAAATTCCATACCCGGGTTGTATTTGCGGAACCGATAACAACACAATCGGTTGGGTACCCGGATATTTTAGGTACCCGTGTAAACACTAATAATTCAACAAAAGCATTGATATGCAAAGTGCTGCAGAATCATGGTAAAAAACAAAATAATATGAACAATTAAGTCTTAATCTACCACGTGGCAATATTATTGCCGCTGTGGGTGCCCCGTCTTTGACTCCGCCTCCCAAGTGCATTTTCCAAAAGTGCTGGTAGAGTAAGAGTTAAGTTGTTTAATATCCATTTAGCTGCCATTTCAGATATTTTTATCTTCGTGAAATAAAGTTAAAGAACAGCTGTCAATGTGTGAAGAATTCTTTTGGGAAAGGATGTGACTCCCTTCTGCCCTTTTTCATTTGTTTATTACATGTCCAGATTATTTGATAAACCTATATCACACCAAAAGCCAGGAATTTCCAGGGGATGGGAGGGAGAGATAAGATCATGGGGGCATTTCCAGGGGAATGAGGGGAGATGGGGGAACGAGGGGGAGATGGGGGGCATATCCTATTTCATGTGAAGTAGAACTAAGTACAAAGAGTTCTGCTTCAGATTTTTGTATTTTGGCATTTGGTGAGGGTGGGGAGTTCGAACACAACCCCTGCCCCTGTATATTTTGTCAGAATTATTCAAATCTTTAAAGTATACACCATACAAATGAATGGCGTTATTCAATTTCTTCTCAAAACTATTTTCAAAGCATTGAGACAATAAATTTTAAATTGACAAATTCACAAAACTGTAGTTATCTTTATACCTTTTATTCATATTAATTGAATTATTTTTTTTGAAAGGACTAAGCTACAGTAAGCCTATAATACTTTGTTATCATTATATGAGTTTTCTATTATAAGTCATATCTCTGCACTTTTGTTTTGTATTCAATACTTTGTTCAGTTAATTTTTTAACACGCTAACTGGGCGACCATTTGTTCGTCCAGTGAACAAAATTCTGATGCACTGGGTGACCAGGATTTGGTAGGTTGGTTGGTTCACCAAGGTTTATACTGTCTCAACAGACCTCCATTGAAGTATTTACATAAAGACACCCACGGCCAGTTTATCAACCAGTTGTAGAGCACTGGTTGGAGACCCACTGGGAATAAAACCCGGGACGCTAAATTAGAAAGCTTAAGCTTTACCGCACTGCCACGGAGGTTTCCCGTGTCTTTGTCTAGCATACAAGATGACTTCCACTGTTGACACATTGTTATACATGTATAGACATACATGTATAGAACATTTTATGTTGTTATAATACCTTGTATTAATCATATTTCTCCTTTAATTTTGAAGGTGCTCAAATTTACATGTTCCATCACGCCTCAGCATCAGTAGGGATGATTGTGGTTGCCCAGTTAATTTTCCTTTAAAAATGTACTGACTTTGTTCATCTCCTTCAAGCTGCTTGCTGATGTATAGATAAAGTTAGCCTGGCACTTAAGTTTTATTATCTTACACAATTTCAATTATATGTAAATTTGAAAGCCACGGATGAAATATTTTTGTTTCATCTTAAGAGCTTTCCTTCTTTCTCTTTGTATTACATGTATTTGTGTCTATAACAGTGCCTTGTAAAGGAAGTGCCCTGTCTCTGTTCTTATTGTGTGATACATTTTATGTGAGAGCTTTTGTGCGAATGGATACCTCAAAAGGAAAGTTTGGAACATTTTTAACTCTTGATTTTAGCATTTTTAGGGAGGAAAACTTGATCGAGCTTTAACAAAATAAGACTGTTAAAAGGTTTAAGTTGGTCAGAAATATGTTGAAATGATTTGCCTTCCAGGTTCTTCTCTGGTGATTGACTTCAAATCACATTATAGAAAATATCCTTTTAGATATGAAGTAACTATTGCAATGCCTTTCCTCCATTAGAATTTGTAACATTCAATCTGTCAATCTGTTCAAGGGATTCTGAGATTCTTGAGGGGAACTGTTTTACTTTTAGAATGGAGTGTTATATTTCTAACTTCCTCGATAGCGATTAACAAACATTTCTTTTCTATTATTGTCATTTAATATCTGTGAGGTTCTTTTAAAGATCCCGCTAGTTTTTCTGATCTATGAATATTCTCCGTAAGGAGCACAATGGTTATGACTGGATTCAACCAATTAATGCTGCAAGGTGTTGTAAGAATTGGAGATGTAAATTAAATATTTTTCAACATGGAAGGATTCCATCTATAATTGGACATGTTATTAGTAGCATTTCACTGTTGCATCATTTGTTCAATAAGTTTGAAATTGGAAGATTGATTACCTAATGAAATCCTTTTACACTTAATTGAGTTATTTGCAATGTGTTTAATGATCCCATCATGTGCAGAAGTTTGGTGTTTATTGTTTCCATTTCTTTGATGACATTTGCTTTTGCGTTTCCATCTGTTGATCTTTCTGTTACCCCTGGAGATCAAAATGGTCATGGATTCTTTGTATTATATGATATATTTGTAGTCACTTTAAGTTGTAAAATAGATTTTCACAAGTACAATTTTTCATACATAAATGTTCTGCTAAATGACACCACACTTGTTTCTGTTAACCAACACTAGCAAGTTGTCGTCAATAAACATAATGATTGTACTCTGAAAGAATCTAGCATGGGATTGGAGGTACACAATAGTGAAAAGCTTGTATTTGGAAAGAATACAGCAAGGTGTAAGGCTTGTTTTACTGGATTATACAAGGTATGTGTTTCACAAACTGTAAATGTGGCAGTGTAGCCCGAGTTGAATTACCGGAGCAAATCAGGAGGAATCCAGTACTGCACTTTAGATAAAAGTTTGTCTGTTCTGAAAGGAAAGACAACAATGTTGGTTTGCAAATCTTGGAAAGGTAACATGGTTAAACGATGGAGTTTTGGGAAATACTTCCCAGAAAAACCAGCTTGTGTTAATAGCCGCAGAAAGTGATGTTGGTCCATACACATGCAAGCTCAAAGACACTCATCCATTGGTACCATTTGATCAGGTTTATAGTGTACATGTAGGTCCCATTAGGGTTGCATATAATCTGACCGTCAACCTCACATACTGGCTGGATGATGCTGATGTCCACACCTTTATTTGTCAAACTGACCATCCAGCAATAATTGTGACATGGAGTTTATTTAGTGACTGGATCATAAAGTCTACCGTTAATGGCAGTATAAGTTTGCAACGGTTACATCCATCTAAGTGTGGCAATTTCTCATGTACCTAATTCTTCTGAATTGAAGTTTTCTGGTAAACGTTTGGAAACTATGAACATTTTGGTCACATGCCATGCAAAACGGGATGCACTGAAAGATTCAAAGTTGCTTCAGATTCTAAATTCAGCATTGATCAGCTCTTTAGCTACACCCATTGACCAGTATACAGGAAAGCCAACACGCAGTCCAAATCAGTCCTTATTTGGTACAGAACTTGGAACTGTAATTCAAAGTAACATAAAGACTATAATCTTGGTGGCATTGTTGATTTTGGTCACTATACTTGTTATCACAAATATCACTTTGTGCAGGCATCACTCATGTTGAAGAACAGAACGAAGTGGCGTTGATGTTAGAAACCAGAATTTGTCATCAGTGTCAAACATGACTATAAGCATAGTAAGAAATTCTTCATACATATATGCCATTATTAGAAATAGGCAATCAAATAATTCCCATCCCACACACCCCTGTATGTTCAGAGATAATACACTGGATGTTGTGGATGAGAATCAGAATTAAGTGGGGGGTGGTAGTCATGATCAGGTGGGGCAGCTGGTCTTTAATCATGCAGTAGAGAACACTTATGGGTGGTATGGTAATTGTACGCACGGAGATATGTAGGCATAGAGGAGGTAATGACTATAAACTTCTTATTTTATTATGTTTTGGGACAAGAAACACCTCCCTTGGGAATAATGAAACTGGAATATTTATATTATTAATCATTATGTTCAGTTAGGAGAGATGAAGAAAGCTTCCTTTTTGTACTTCTCAAACAATGAATGGGACCAGGCTGATGTATACCCATTCATGCAAATATAATTATGAACACTAAATGAGTTAAAGAAATATTCCTGTTCAACTTCATATATATATATGTACATGTATGTATTCAAATGTGTTCAAATTCAAGGTTTTAAGGTGTAAGAAACTCTTCTGTTTATATGTGATAAGATATCTACTTTGGATGAGTTGTTTTGTATTTTGTACAAAATATTGCTTTGTAGAATGCAAAGGATGTTGTCACGTCATATGATGCAGCAAACATTACCTCACAGCTTTTTGTTGGTTACCCAATTTCAGGATGAATGAAAGAAGTATCAAATACAGAAACAGCTAGAAATATCTTTTTGTAGTGAAATAATACCATGGTTAAGAAGATTTGAAATAGATAAATACATTTGATCAAAGTCGGCACACAAGAGACTTGTTTTGAACAATTATTATTTATTTATTTTCCAACAGAGCACATACTTCCCAATCACAAATATGGTGTATGGATGACCAGCTAAGAACAATGTTGATTAATTTCCTTTAACAGATTTTATATCGTTTGAATTCTAAAAGAAAGTAGAATGTAAAATTTATGGTATTCTTGTGATTTTGACTAGTTTTGCATATATCAAAGGTTGATCAGCTGTAACTCAGAAACTAAATGTGCAATTTACAAATAATTCAAAGTAAACTGTTGTACTACCTAATAGAAAACAAATTTAAAACAATATTTGTGTAGCTGTCCATACACCATCAAGGATTAAGTCAACCTAACAATTTGTATTATTTAAATAGCATGCAGTTACTCCATGAATAAAGTAACTTTTATAATTTCAAAGTTGTCTCATTTATACATCTTAAACAAAGTCAGAATTCTATATAGAGGGATTTCATCACATGACTCTAACTCATCTGGAAGCCATTTTGCCGGGGAAAAGTTGTTGCGTTTCACGCAGCTCAGACACATCCACGTACAACAAACATACTGCTTGTTAACCTACCTAACAGTTCAGCGAATGTTATTGTTTTTGTTCGCGGCGGCGATTTTACTTCATATTTCCCCAATGTTTTATATATTCACTGGGCATACACGTGAGCGCCATCTGATTGTTTGTTATATGCAGAAAAAGCCTACATACCTGGTATAAATTTCTCACTGCAAATCCTAACATGAACTGAAGGTTGAAAGACATTGCATCATATACAGCAGAAACCAACTTTGAACATCTATCAGGATCAGATGGAAATCGAGAAAACGTATTTTTAATCTGCGGCACACATCTATTAGTGCAACCAACAGCACAGTAAGATTCCAGCATAATTATCTTACAAAAGTTATCTGATATAACAACATGCAAGCGTTTGTCAGTCTTAATAAATGTACAGCAGATGATCGTTCGCTTGATAAAATGGCGATGTAAACAAAGTCACGTGACCTTACGACATATCATTAGTCACTGAACTTGACTTAAAGTACATAATCTAGCAATAGCTTTGACATTGCAGAATTAATACAGCTTTTGTTTGCAACAGAAAAACAAAAGAATTTAACAATTAAAGGAAAATGTTATAAGTTTGTTTGATATCCATTTCATTTCAGAACATACAATTAAGAAATTGTTCAATATGTGAAAAACATTTTCTCATGGAACTTAATCCAAGTCATTTCTTTATATGTATAGGTTCCTCAGTGGTGTAGTAATTAAGGTTTTTCCCTCTCACCTGCACGTCCTGGGTTTGTATCCCGGTGGGTCTGCAACCAGTGAGTTCACAACTGGTTATCGTGGCCGTCTTGATATAATGTCCAGCACTGGATGCTTTCGGGATGTTAAACCTTGCTATGCTATGCTACAGTATATCATCAGTTTTGACTTGCATTATCTAACAAAAGTTTTGACATGTTGGAGATACACCTTTTGCTCTCAACAGGAAAACAAACTTTAAAGGATTAGTTCAGTGGTCAAGCATGTTTATCTTATATGAAAGAAGACTTTAAAAGAAACAAAATGGTGAAAAAAAGCATGTAAAAATATTATTTCGTTAAGGAGATAATTGAAGGATTAGTTCAGTGGTCAAGCATGTTCAAAGAGGACTTCAAAAGAAACAAACTGGTGAAGAAAGCATTCAAAAATCTTATTCTGTTAAGGAGATATTTAAAGGATTATTTCAGTGGTCAAGCATGTTTATCTTATATAAAAGAGGACTTCAAAAGAAACAAAATGGTGAAAAAATCATTCAAAAATTGTATTTCGTTAAGAAGATATTCAAGTTTAAAGTTTGGTATCATTTCTGTAGAATTGACTGAAATCAGACTACTTGTGATGTCATAGCCTCAGAATCCTCAAAAGTTTTTATGTATTCTATCATATTTTTCCTGCAATTTTGTGACTTAAAAACCATGGGATATGTCTAAAAAGTAGAAAACTGAATCTAGGATGGGTATTTATAATATACCACCTGAAGAAAGTGTGAGGAAAAATAATTTAAATAGTGAAAAAATAAACTTTCTTTAAAATACATAAAGACTATGAGGAATCTGAGACTGTGATACTAGTCTGACTTCAGTCGTTTCTACAGAAATGATACCAAACTTTAAACTTAAATATCTCCTCAACGGAATAAGATTTTTGAATGTTTTTTTCACTATTTTGTTTCTTTTAAAGTCCTCTTTTTATATAAGATGGACTTGCGTGACTACTGAACTAATCCTTTAACGGAATAAGATTTTTTATTGTTTTTTCACCATTTTGTTTCTTTTGAAGTCCTCTTTCATATAAGATGGACATGCTTGATCACTGAACTAATCCTTTAAAGGAAAATTGTTTTATAAGTATCCATACTATCCATTTGGCTTTCATCATGTTAAAAGTCTACAACTTTCTGTAATAAGATTTAATGGAGACATAAAGTCCCACATAATCCTTATTTCATATGATAGAATTTAAAATAACAAATTTTCTGACCAAGTTTCATAACTCCCGAAGCAATCTTAACATATTTTTTGTAATTATTAAAAACTTTAATATTACTACTTAATAATATCATGGGAGCTGCCATTTTGATTTCAAAGCATGCAGATTATGATGTCATCAGCCCAGCAGGATGTTGGAATGCTTTGTATTTCTTTATAATCTACCTCAAGTTTTTTAGCTCATGAAAAATTGTTTTTCTTTTGTAAGGGTCAAGGAAATTTTTGTGTAACAAATGAAATTATCAAACCATACTGTTAAAACTTTGTGTCACATCATTTTGGAATAAAAACTTTGTCACATTTATAAATAAATACATTATAATCCTTATGTCCCTATTGGGGGAAAATATGTCATCATGCACAATGTTTCAAAACAGAATTGAACAAAATGGCAGCCCCCATGTGCCGATTCAAACGCCCCCATGTGTTCATTTCAAACATGAATAGCTTAAGATAGGAATAAGACTTGCTGTGTTTGGCAGTTGGTTAAGATTTGTATTCTCTATCATATGAAATAATGATTGTATCAGACTTAATGTCTCCTTCAAGAACTGCTGGCAATATGTAAGAAAATCTTTTGAGAAAGGATCTACCTTCTGTATCATAGCCATTTCCTCTCTTTTGTATTATCTTTATGACTTTTCTTGAGTTGAATCTATATTTTGTCACAATTTTTCAATTTTTGTCACTTAATTCCTAGTTAAACAAGTTATCAAAAATATAAGATACACACCTTGGCTTAAATGAATAATGGCATTATTCAATTTTGTATGTCACCATTCAGCACAGACAGGAAAATTCCACCCAAATTGGTTCCAAGATTAAGTAAAAAAGATAATATCAACATCAGAATAAACTTGTTTAAAGTCCTTGGACAGGTAGATTTCTTTATATCTGTTAGCAAATGGACGACTTCACCATCTTCTACTCCTCTCCTAGCTTTCCTCTTGTTGAAAATAGACTCCAAATCAGCCTCAACCAGCTGCAAGTCTGTTGCAACAATAATGGTTTAAATTCTCCAAAAAAAAGACAGTCTGCATGCACTTCTGTCATTTCAACAACCTCCACCCCAACCCGAACCTCGTGCTCAGTGGCAATCACATCCCTAAAGTTGAACACACGAAGTTCCTGGGTTTAACTCTAGACCCCAAGCTCTCCTACACGCAACACATCACCATCCTGAAACTAAAATGCAACAGCTCCCTCAACTTTCCTTCCTTCTTTCCAACACCACTTGGGGTGCAAACCGCCATGCTCTTCAGGCTCGCCATTCATGCCAAGCTTGACTACGGCAATATTGTCTACTGTGTTGCTCACAACTCATACCTCAACCACGTCAACACCATCCAAAGTGAAGCCCTCAGGCTTTGTCTCGGTGCCTACAGGACCTCTCCAATCACCAGCCTTCATGTTAAAGCCAACAAACCCCCCTTTCTACTTAGATGTAGAAAGCTTAGCCTCTCCTATGCTTTTAGAGTCCTCACCTACACCCAGAACCCTGTTTACAACCTCATTAAGTACCCCAATTTCTCCACCCTCTTTGATAGGACTAAACCCTATCCCTCCCTTTACAGTAGCTTACACATTAAATCAGACCTCTTCCATCTCGGCATCAACCCCGCCACTCTCGGCACCTTCTCCTGGCCCACTTCTCCTCCTTGGGCCACCCCCTTCCCTTCTATCCACCTAGGCCTCTCCACTCATCACAAAATTCAAACCCACCCTAACCTCTTCATTAATCTCCACAACCAAATCAAAGACCAACTCTCAAAGTACACCTCCATTTATACTGATGGCTCCAAGGAGGGCAACAAGACAGCTGCTGCTTCCGTCATCCAAGACAGCTGCTGCTGCCGTCATCCAAGACATCACCCTTAGTAGTAGACTTCCTGACAACTCATCCATCTTTTCAGCCAAGGCAAAGGCCATCCTCCTCGCCCTCAACTTTATTGAGTAAATGGGATAACCCCACATCTCACCTCATCCTCCGTAAACTCCTCTTGCGCCCCCCTCCCCCTCCGTAGGAAACATATTTTTTTCTTCTGGATACCCAGCCATGTTGGCATCCCTGGCAATGACAGGGCTGACGTGGCTGCTAAGCTTCCCCTTAACCTTCTCCCTACCTCTTTTCCCAAAATTCTTTCTGACATCAAACCGCTTATTGCTTCCCTTGCTAGTGGCCGCTGGCAAACCTTATGGGACTCCCAAATTGATAACAAACTCCACGTCATCCAGCCCACCATTCCGATCAAACCCACTACTCACAACCTAACCCATGTCGACAATGGCCACATTACCCGCCTTAGAATAGGTCACACCCACCTCACTCACTCCCACCTCCTTACTGACTCCCCCCCCCCTAACCCCTCTGCAACAATTGCCATTGCACCCTCACAGTCCATCACATTCTCCTTGCTTGCCCCCTGTACAACCTTCCCAGAGCTTCCCTCGCTGCCCACAACTCAGTAACCGAGCTCTTCCAAAAAAACCTGGATAAAATTATCTCCTTCCTTCATCATGCTTCCCTCTACAACCATATTTAGTCCTCCTCCCCACCCCCTTTCTCTATATATTAATTTTTTAACCCATACACCTCTCTCGGTCCCAGCTTTCTGGCTTTTGTTCTCGTATTTCTCTCAATCCCCCCCTGTCTACTCTCCTTCCTACCTCTGGAATGATCTAACCTCTCAGGCACAATTTGACCCTTGCTGTTGTAATGCCGTTAAACTCTCATCAAACAAACAAGAATGAGTAAGTGGGCAAAATAGAATGTAGTATAGTGCTACATAACTAAACTTTTGTAGTTTTAAACTTTGCAATTAAACCACTTCAAAAAAAAAGCTTATGAGAGAGGGGGTTGTTTTCAAATGACATGTACATTGATGATATAAGAGCTGCAAATTATATTTTTTGTGTTTGTTCTTCATTGACATATTATATCTGAATACCTGTAACATGAACAGTCTCATGTCCAAAGTTCAATACTTGAATTCTGAGAAAATTCTTTGTACATATTGTAAAGTTGGTTTTGTGTTTGAGTTGTCGTTAATAAATGTTGCAAGATGCCTTGTATGTTGTTGTATGCAAACTTTGTAGTGTAGTTGATTGAAGGCAGCTCAATATTCACGAATAAGTGTGTAGAAGGGTCAACAGCTTTTCAGAACTTTATAGCAAAAAAAGTATAAGAAATTGAATGCTGCCCATCATGGATATTACGTATGTGCATATTCTCTTGAATGTTAAGGCCTAATATACTGTAATTAAAAAAGTTTTAAGACATTTTAAACTGATTTTAATTTCATCATAGGTTAAGCAATTCATCTTCCGACTGGCCATTGGTACAGGAAGCTTTTCATGAAACCCTAGTGTAATATAATAGTTACATTTCATCTTTAAAAAAAAGATTAGGAGCTGAACATGTATTTTTTACTTCTCTTTTGTGTGGGAGAAGGGTGTATGTATTAGTGGAAGCATATTGCATATTCATCATATTCACAATCTCTTGTTAAATGAAACAAAAAAGGTAGAGAAAGTATTAGATGGTATCAAGGTTTGAAGTGTTTAAGCTTTAACAGATTTTCAGACCCATATGTTATTAATGTTATCAGATTTGAACAGACCTAGATGGCCTCTAAGACATGATTTAAATATGGCGGCATACATTTTATTCCCAAACGGGTCTGATTGGCCTATTACTTTAAGTGCACGTTGTACTATTGTGTTTCGACCAATCAAAACACGAATTGAAATATAAAAGTAACCTCCACATTACAGACGATAAGCTTTAAGTTTTACCTTATTTAATAGAATAGAAGTGAATATAATCTAGGTAGTGAACTAAGTGTAATAGACATTTTGAGGGTATCTATTAATTAAATTATTCCTTTAAATTTTTGAGACATTAAATATTTTAAAGAAATTGAATGCGCAGTCATTAATGCCAGGGCCGCCAACAGGGGAAGGGGGAGGGAGCATGGGGAGGCAATTCTCTTGAGCCCGGTGTTATAGGGGGCCCAGCTCATAACAGACCATGCAAATAATATGGGGGCCTGGATTCTCAGTTTTTCCCCGGGACCCACAATTCCTCTCGGGGACTCTTATCCCCTCCAATCTAGGCCTAGATCAGATCATCTTGTCAGATAACATTTAGGTAAATCTGCCCCCTCAACCAGCTTTGTAAGCCTAAGTTAAGAAGTGATCAGGTCACATGAAATAATGTTCATACATGCTGCTTGTGACCCTATGTTAATTTCTGGTATAGATCATATTGTGTAATGAAATTTCACAAGGAATCAGATAGAAGTCACTTAAATAGTAAACAGGATTTCTAAACAGTGTAATGACATTAAACAGTCACAAAATGAAAAAAAGTCAAAGATCAGTCGTCAGTTGGGAACACATTGTACGCACATAGCGTTGATTGCTCCCTTGTTCAGCCACGGCGTATATTAAGAGCCAATGGCAAACTTATTGCTAGAAATGTATCAAAAAAACGTTATTTTCTGAAGCTTTTGGCTCTGTGGTGTTTTACAGTGAAATTCCTGCGTAGAACTAAATTTTCTATGCTGAGCATTGTTATGCGTTCGCGAGTGTACTCAAGTCAGAGAAGAGCAATACGGGAGAGGAAGTTTCACGGGTGTTTTTCACAGGCGTATCTAAAGCGCAGGAATTGGATTGTGCTGTTTGAGTTGCAATTCCAACACGTATAATGCCATAGGCGCTATGTGCATCACGAGGGTAAGATATTCAAAATATTGCGCACGCTATTTGCGAGGCGTAAAACATTTTATATATGCACGCACATGCACATGCGCCGGTATTACATGTATTGTTAAGAGCGTTTCACAATTTAAAAAAAAACTGACAAAAAATTGTTGCTTTTTTTTTCTCTTTCCTTCTAATTTTGACCATTTATCGTTGTTGTTTCTCTCCAAATTTTACAACTGCAACAGGAAACAAACTGAAGTAAGTGTGTTTAATTTTTCAGTGAGAAGGGAGTTGATTTTGATATTGAAAGTAAAGTCTCCCAGAAAAATCTGGGAACTTTTTCAATGGACAAAGGCTCTATTTGGGTATGTGGACGCGTACTTCAGCAGTCTGAGCTAGTGTAGTGGCAGTACTGTGCGATGTATGGAGCAGAGAAAAGGCATTTGCAATTATTATCTAAACAAAAAGGTGAGCAGGGGGCCTAGGCCTTATTCATTTTTCCATGTAATTTCTCTGATGAATATGATCTGTCTGCAGTTAATGGTTTTGATTTGATCCAAATTCTAAATACAAAATTAATTATTCTACTATTTTTAGGGGTCCAAGTTTCTTATGCATTGCTAGGTTTACAAATTGTGTAGACCCAACTTTAGGCCAAACTAACTTTATTGTAAAGATATTAATGTAGGTGAAACCAATAAGCAATATAGGCCTAACCATTAGTATGTTTTAGCAGCCCCCTAAAAAACTGAAACTAATTTAAAATAAATTTGTTTTTAGTTGAGTGTTGCCCTATGAAAGTTTTGGGCTTGTCTTCTGTGATAGTAGTCATCAAAAAAAAAAAAAAGCATTTGGTTGGAAATTTATTGCCAATGAAAACTTCACCATGAATTTTACTGAAAAAATTGTTGGGACCAAGAATTTTGAGCCATTTTGCAGGTAAGTGCTCTGAGACTGCAAAACTTATACTGATAATTACAAACTTACAAATTGAAATCGTGGTGGATTTAAATGGGTATTACAACTGGTTTTTGTTTTATTTTTTTAACTGCCAAATCCAACGCACTTTTGTAGGTATACCCCTTCCATTATCTCGAAGGCAGAGTCGTAGTTCATTTTGAGGGGACAGATGTCCACTTTTTTTTTTTTATAAGTGCTTTATTTTTAAAAGTGGTCTCGAGCAGGAATTTGTCCTTTCTCTGCTGTCGTAGTTGTAGTGATGGAGTTGGAACTTATCCTTTCTATGCAGGCGTAGTTATAATCATATAGTGATGGAGTTGGAACTTATCCTTTCTATGCAGGCGTAGTTATAATCATATAGTGATGGAGTTGGAACTTATCCTTTCTATGCAGGCGTACTGTAGTTATAGTCATATATTGATGGAGTAGGAACTTATCCTTTCTATGCAGGCGTAGTTATAATCATATAGTGATGGAGTTGGAACTTATCCTTTCTATGCAGGCGTAGTTATAATCATGTAGTGATGGAGTTGGAACTTATCCTTTCTAATCAGTTATAGTCATATATTGATGGAGTAGGAACTTATCCTTTCTATGCAGGCGTAGTTATAATCATATAGTGATGGAGTTGGAACTTATCCTTTCTATGCAGGCGTAGTTATAATCGTATATTGATGGAGTAGGAACTTGTCTGCAGTCAGTCATAGTGCACAAAAACCATGTAACATGAAGATTTATTATCTTGTGTGACTGCGACTGTGCAGGCATAGGGATTCTTTGAACAATGTATTGGATTCTGCATTTAAGCCTATTTTTCTTGTGAATTCCAAAGGGAATATAATGTGCCCCTGGATTATTCATTTTCATTTCATTCATAACTGCTATTGTTCTGTATTTTGATTGACTTTGTCATTGCCATTTACCAATCTAATTAAATTATAGTTTTGGATTTTCATTACCTTGGTGAAATTAAGTTTTGTATCTTGTACAGAGCAAAATTGTGTACCTGATGGCTAGAAATTCACAGCAAATCTGTATTTATACTTAAAGAGAATACTGTTTTCATTTATTATGGTTGCTGTCACTTTTTCCTATTTTAATTTACCATGAGCTTGTTTTAATTTCTCAGTAGTGTAAAAATGTGTAGGTCCATTACATGAAAACTTGTTTGATGAATCCACACTAGTAAGGACCAGACATTTTTAAACTCTTTACAGTTTCTAGTTTAATTGAAGCTGGAATTATCGCAGTACTGTTAAACCTCAATGGTAAACTAGTAAAGCAGTACAACATTCTGGATTTTTCCCCAGTACATATCACACATTTAAAATTTATTTGTTTCTTGTTTGTCAATTTTAATTGTCTAATATGTATTGTACTATATTCATTATCAAACATGTATTCTTTATTATTCTTTAATATTCCAATAATGCAGTAGTTACAGCATATCAAAAACAAAATTTACAAAAAAATTCTTTAAAATAAAAAAATTCATTTCCAAATTGTTTTCATTATTTGCTTTATAATTATATAAAATCAACCAAGGCATACAGGGGTAATAACAGCTCTGTTTTTTTTTTCTTCATGTTTCATCGCATATGAAAATATCTAAATAAAATGCAATTTGTAGAACAAGGATAGTTCCAAATTGTCTGCACAGATTTTAAGTAAAAGCAAAAAAAAGTTTTTTCTATGCTTGTTTTGGTGACAGGTTTGAAATTTCTCAAATTTTTTTAAAAATAGTTTATATTTTGACTCAGTTTCAGTATTTAGATATTTCAATCATATTTTGATACTCTCTCACATTTCTCTTTGAATTCGTTGTTTTTTTAGATGAGATGCCAACAACCAGTGCTGCATCAAAAGAAAATGACATACCAGGTGTAAATGAAGTATCCAGTAAAAAAAGTGAAAACTTTATGTTCAGCATTTGGACCTATAAACCCTAGTTCGAGGACCTAATTTGCTACCCATGCATTGTATTATATACAAAAAAGAAAAGTACACTGCAGATAAAGTTTCTAGGAAAAGGAAATCTTGCACCTGTTTGGAGAAGAAAAAAAAATCTCCAGTTCATAACCAGATTATTAAATGTTGAACATTATTAATTTTATTATTAGAAAATATTTTTCTGTTATTTAAACTGTGTCAATCTTGCACTTTTTGGAACAAGTAGATTTTATTTTGAATATGATGGACAAAGAAATCTTACAGATTGCTGGAAGGAGTGCATTTAGCCTGCCAGCTGATGACCTGATTACCGCATGTTGAACATTATTATGATTATCTGAAAACATTATTTGTTGTTATTCAAACTTTAACAACCTTGCACTAGTTTGGAACAAGTGCAATTAATTTTGTGTGATGATAAACGTATTGAAATTTGCTGAAATGAGTGCATTTTCGCCTTCCAGTTGATATATTGATTACTGAATGTGGTGAACATTATTTGAAAATGTCAATCTGACACTTGTTTGGAATTTCATACTTATTTTTAATACATTGTGAACTGGCACATTCCGCCTGTCAATTTAAATTTAATTGCTGTATGTGTATTGACAATATGTTATTCCTTGAAATTTCTCATTTTCATTATGATGAACAGAAAAATCTTGTAGTTTGCTGGAATGACTGCATTTGGCCTTCCATTTGATCAATTAATTCTGCATGTATATTGAATATGTTAGTCCTTGAAATTGAACTTTTTTATTTTGATGAGCTGAGAGACCTTGCAGTATTTTGGAATGAGTCCAGTAGTGGGTACATGTATATAGAAAACATGATTATTAATTTTGAAAAGTGCATTCCACTGGTCAATTGATAACCGATATTTCTGTTGTATATTGTATGTTATTCCATGAAATTTGTATTTTTCAATTTATGTATAACTGAAAGCAAGTAATTCTGCCTGCCAAACAATAACCGGATGCAAACTTATCTCCGTCATTATTTTGAAATCCTTGTTTTCTATTATGAAAATTGAAAATCTTGCAATTTGTTGGTACAATCACAATTAACATGTCAAGTGATAACTTGATTATTTTAGGTATAGTGAACATGATTTATTGTTTGAAATTTGATATTTTCTGTAATGATTAACTGAAAACCCTCAGTTTCTTGAAAATTCTTTTATTCAGTTGGCAGTTTATATTCTAGAAATAGTGAACACTACTTTTGTGAATTGCGATTTTAGTTTTGTGTTTTAGTCCGCCGTGATTGACCTTAAACATCTTTTGTTTGTAAAGGATCTTGTTTAACCTTGCATATATTGTAAATCTATCTCACACTCATATGTTGTAAGTTTCAGTCTTATCATTTGCGGGAACAATAAATAAAGTCTTCTTTTCTTTAAGAATGCAACCACTTTTGCTGTATTATCTTGTTTGTGTTTATTGAGTCAAAAAGGTTATGCAATGTATTTTTATTAGGGTGTAAGTCTATAGGACTACAGTACTTGCACTTTACACTGCAGTGATATTGGCCCAGAGTTGATGGTATGTGAGGCCCTACCAATGGAATTCAACATCTTAGTGCAGTGTTGATTCTAAAATGCAAACCCTCCCCACTTGATGATCAAATTGGAGATGGCCAAATTTAAAACTTAAGATTATATCTTTTGTTTTAGGGGTCTTCTACAGGAGAAGGGCTGGGTTGGGCCCTCTATGGAGCAAGGGCCAGTCACCCTTACAAATGAAGGGACCTTTCCTTTGGTCCCCTATGAAAGCAAAATTATACTAGGGTTACTTGGGGAATGTTCAGAAAGGTTTTCCAGTAAAAAAATTAATGTAAACAAATTTAAGAGAGCCGTTGCTGCTAAGTGGTATAATTCCATAGCAACCAAAATCACTATTTCCCAAGATTTTAGCATATATTTTGAATATTTGCAAAAAATGTGTTCTTTGATGTTGTTGTAGTGTTCATAAAGCATTATGCAACATATTCCTTTCAAATGCTGGTTGCTAGGGGAAATAATGACATAGCAACCAAAACTGCATTTTTTAATCTTTTTCTCCCAATTTCTCATAAGTGTGCAACTCTCAGACTTGGGAACATGTGAATGTTGTTTTATAATGATATTCACTAAAAGATTACAAAGGTTGTAAGTACTTCCCTGGCGGGGACTACAGAACTAAAAAACTAAAGCACTTTTGAGCCTATGGCCCACGGTCTAATAGTGGGAAAATCGTTTTGGGACAAACTTTTTTGCGGCGCATGCAAAGCAGAACATTCTTCAGTATTTGCACGTGACTCGTCACCTGACTCCCTGTAACCACTTGAAAGCAGTTATGCCAGCGTATTGAAATGCATGTGTGTCAATAGACCTGTATGCTGAATTAGAGAAAGAAAGGGAGGGGGGGGGGGGATTTCTATAGCCATCATACATCTAGTTATGTTGGCATATAGGAATGAATGCATGTTTGTCAGTAGCAAACAGGCCCGTAGACAGAATGAGGTACGGTGGTGGAGGGGGTGCGCTCCCTCCCCCTCGTTAAGGCTTATGCCCCTTTCAAAAATTCCTGGCTATGGGCCTGTTCCTGGTCTTATAATAAGATACTAGAACTGCCAACGTGGGGAGGGGGAAGGCAATACTCCTGGGCCCAGTGTCATAGGGGGCCCAGGTCATAACAGACTGGAAATTATATGGGACGCGGATTTTCAGTTTTTCGATTCCTCTTAAGTGACTCTGATTATTGCAAAGATTTGACTCTCAGCAAAAGTGTTCCATGTCCGATTCAATATCTCCCAAACAGATCAAGATACTTAAGTGGTTTCTTCATGCTTCTCTTCCTCTATCATACAAAATAAACATATACATCTCTTGTAAGTCTTGTCTTTTAGAATTCTATAAAGTTGTTAAATTTTTTCAAAATTCTATGAATTTTTGTAATTTGTATTTTATTAAATAATTTGATTAAATAATCTCCGGAATGGGAGAAGGGGGAAGGGGAAGGGGGAGGGACAAGTGGTAGAGGTGTGCAGCCTACCAACCGAAAAACATAACCACAGTATGACATAATTTTTGGTAGCATTGCAGTATGAAATTATACAATTTTGATACCCGCAGTATGAAAGAAGTCAATATTGATAACTACAATATGAGTATTCAATGAAAAACTATTGTAAAAATAGCAGTACAAAATCATCACAGTAAAACCTCATTTTTTTGGACCTGCGCTATGAAAATGTTTAAAAAAAGACTTGTTTTTACCAAAATAAAACAATTAAAAAATAAATCAATTGTAAAACATTTTGTATTAATTTTTTGATAAAAAAAAAAGACACCTGCAGTACGAAAATGGTGCAAATAAGGCACCTGCTCGAGCTGCACAGATATATACATATATATATATATATATATATATATATATATATATATATATATATATATATATATATATATATATATATATATATATATATATATATATATATATATATATATATATATATATATATATATATATATATATATATATATATATATATATATATATATATATATATATATATATATATATATATATATATATATATATATATATATATATATATATATATATATATATATATATATATATATGTATATGTATATATATATATATATATATATATATATATATATATATATATATATATATATATATATATATATATATATATATATATATATATACATACATACATACATTCACAGCTACATACATACACACACACACGTGGAAGTGCCCCCCCTCCACACCGGGAATAATCTTTACTCTTTTCTGTCTGACCAGAGTGTTCCTTTTTATTTGTCATCACTAATTTGTCACTATTTTACCAAAGACATCAGGCCATAATAAGGCGAGATTTATTTGACAGATTTTGCAGTCACAGGTGGAGGTCCCGACCCCCTCCTGCAGGCGTAATCAGGCTTTGCATCAAGGTCCCTCGGGACCCCATCCACTCTTTTTTGATATCAAAATCACTGCTGGACCCCTCCTTTTTAGACGCTGGCTATTCCACTGGTTGCATTGATCACTTGATATCAAAATATGCAAATCAAGAAGAAGAATTCTCATTCTGAAACAGAGGACTTTTCAGAAGTCATTTCAAGAAGATTTATTTTAACCACCTCGGCATATTCAAAATCCTAAGTACAAAAAAGTACAGCATTGGATAAAATCACAATAGTTGTGTGAATTCCCCATTTATGAACATACTCATATGTTATTATAAAAACAAGGGGACAATATGGTTTTTAGCTTCCCATTTTGAAATTGTCCAGTGTTGTTCCCGGTAAGCAAAGTTATGTTGATAAAATTCCTGAATGTATAAACCTTTCATGTATAACCTTTCATAACTATGTTTAACCATGGCTGAGCGTGCTTGTTGACACTTTAGTCTGTAATATCACAAGACATTCTACCACCAAAATAAATTTTAAAAGCCAGACACTTCCTAATTCAACTGTGTCATGTTTTCAATGTTTAATGTACGTCATTGATTTTCCATCAGTTCTTTTATATTCTCGTTCATTAATTCATGAAGGTTTTTTGTGCTGGATGAAATATTTGTCAGGTATATGTCTGTCATTCATGATTTCAAAATCTTGGTTAGTATGCAATTAATATGTGTTATTATTCAAAACTTTTTGCGTACTATCTTTCTACAATTTTGATGGGGAATTAACACAGAGAGATCATGCAAGACTACATATTAATTTAAATTCATGAAAATACTTTTTAAAATGCTGTCATTTTAAAATTGATTTTGAAATGAATTATTACACATTGATTGCAGAGTCATGATAAATTGTACTTGTGCCTAGTGCCTAGATGAAACATAACTTAACTTTTGTTGTCTCCAACCGCAGCAAATGTTCCCAATATGTTATTCTAACAGAAGGAATAACATCAGGGACACAGCTAGTGTCCAAAAGTGGGGTTCCAGCCTTAACTCTGATGTGAATACCCAAATAATGGGGATCCAATGGACCTTAATGAAATACATCCTTTAAAACAACTGAAAGTGTGGCAGCGTTTTCTCCCTAATAAAAACATAATGGATATATTGCCTTTGAAAGAAAAACAATTCCTTTTGTTACCAAAAAAGCTCTCTTGCATTGCTATCATAAATAGATTTGGCATCAATTGAACAAAACCTTTGCATAAAAGAGGGCTCTGTATACTAATATATTTCTTGTGACCTGATATTTGAAAGATCTGGTCATAATAGAGGGAGCTAGAACCTTTATGTTCATTATCTGAGCAAGCTGCCTTTAGAAAGTTCAGATTTTGTAACTCCTTGTTTTCTGTTCTCAGAGATGAGAACAAATTACTTTCAATAGCTTGTTTTAATTGTGTCAATTTCGCCAGGGCCGCTTATGGATAGGCAAATTGAATTAAATCACACAAAAATAAAAGATGGAATTATCTTTCTAAACTAGTTGCAGACCATTAATCCTTGAGCAATGTGTATAATCAGGTATATTACACATCCCTTATATGATATGAAGGACGTGGTTATCATTGTATAACCTTGCTAAATTGCTCTGAAAGATCAAAGTAAAAATCAGGATAAGGGTAAATGGTAGAAAACATAAATGAGAAGACTGAATATCTGTAAAGAAAATATAAAAAACTGTTAAAGCTTTTACGGGTCTCTTTCATGCTAACTGCTGTCAGGGTTATAGCCATACATTTTAAGGGTGGTACGTGTGATGATAATAAAGTGTAGTTAACCTATATTAAAGATGAAGAAATAATATTCTGTAGAAATTGGTTGTGGTTATTCATAACTTAAAATGATTTGTAATGACACCATAAAGCGTGCCTATATGATATTTTTTTAATTCCCTTCAGCAAAGAAGCTGTAATTCCGAAATCTGGAATTAGCCAAAAAAAGACGAAGTTTAGTTTTTAAAGAGGGAGAGATGTATATCCCTTTCCCACTCTTGATCATGTATGTCCTTTGTAAAACTTGTTACCTGTAAACAAACACTGCAACCAGTAGTTCATGTTGCTTGCATTACTATCAAGTTAAGATGGGTGGCTTTGCTTGCATTACTATCAAGTTAAGATGTGTGGCTTTGCTTGCATTACTATCAAGTTAAGATGTGTGGCTTTGCTTGCATTACTATCAAGTTAAGATGTGTGGCTTTGCTTGCATTACTATCAAGTTAAGATGTGTGGCTTTGCTTGCATTACTATCAAGTTAGGATGTGTAGCTTTGCTTGCATTACTATCAAGTTAAGATGTGTGACTTCGCTTGCATTACTATCAAGTTAAGATGTGTGGCTTTGCTTGCATTACTATCAAGTTAGGATGTGTGGCTTTGCTTGCATTACTATCAAGTTAAGATGTGTGGCTTTGCTTGCATTACTATCAAGTTAGGATGTGTAGCTTTGCTTGCATTACTATCAAGTTAAGATGTGTGACTTCGCTTGCATTACTATCAAGTTGAGATGTGTGGCTTTACTTGCATTACTATCAAGTTAGGATGTGTGGCTTTGCTTGCATTACTATCAAGTTAAGATGGGTGGCTTTGCTTGCATTGCTATCAAGTTAAGATGTGTGGCTTGATTGACTGCCCCATTTTTGGCCCCGCCTCCCAAGCGCATTTTCAAATAAGTGCTGGTAGAGTAAGTGTAAAGGAGGGACATAATCTTCCATTATAAATGTCATTGTCCTTCACTGAACTTCACAATTACTTTGCATGATTAATTAAATAAATAGATAATTGGATATTTCACTCTCAACATAATCATATAATTGTATAAACAACATGAAAACCGAAAATGTAAAAAAACAATAAATATCCTCTTTCTATTGTTTTATAATCTTTTAAATTACTGTAAGTGGTTTGATTAATTTTGTTTTTAATGACCCTTAATCCATGAAAGTAATAGTTGTAATGAAAATAAACTCTTAACTTGGAAATGCTATGTGAGGAACATCACATTCCATTAAACCCTGGCAAATGTTGAAAATGGAATACCTGGAAAATAAAGTCATTGGGATTTCCCCTCCAAAACACCATGATTTTCAGTACCATTGATCTTTGTTAATAATTGTATGAAGTTGGCTTGAGATAATCCAGAAGAAGAATCCAATTACTTTCCTGACTATATTTTTCCGTAATAGTCATTGTTGGCAATAGTTGCAGAATGCAATTGTAATAACCATTTTTGGTGCTATAGTTGTTTCTTATTTGGTGTCAAGTTCCTCGGGGAGGGAAGGGGGCAACCAAACAATTTATGGAATTTCCCTTGCTTTACCCAGGATGAAATTATAGCTTAAGATATTTAGACCTATTTTGTGCATATGAATTTTCCAATCATGGAAGAATAGTTTACACTAAAAGGGTTGCCTTTTTATTTAGCTCCAGGGGTATGAACCAAAATATTATGGGTTTTCCCTTGTTATACACTCCGGACAAAACCTAAGCTGAAATATTTTAGACTAATAATGCAAATTATTCCATTTTTAATCTGTTCATGTGTTTTTACCCACAATATTCATGGAAGAATGGTTGAAAAGGTTGCCTGGTTTTTATGTTTTATGACTTTTTATGTCACCTATATAATTTGTGCACTTTTTCAGAGAAAATATGGATTATATAATTTTCATTACATGTTCCTTATACCCACAGTCACTGTGCCATAATTTCTGAATTATCATGACTGATGGGAGAACAAATTTCGTAGAAGATGGGACCCAGTTGGTTATCCCAGTTGGTCCATAAGTGATTACAGCATCGCCTCTGCTGCATCCTTAATTGGCAACAAATTTGCTCCTTGAGAACCCAGTGAGTGGTAAGTAAAGACTAGGCTGTTTTCAATTTTTTCCTGTAATTACTGAAAGCTAAGAAAAATTAGCTTGATAGAAAACAGGGCCATAGGTAACCCAAATTTTGTCGGGAAAGAATGTTAATGCAGTGGCATTTTTTTTGTTGGTACTGTATTAGATCATTAAAATGAAAAAAAAATACTGCATTATTCTGGGGAAATTCCCCACTGTCCCCCGCCCATTCTCCCCAGGGCCCCTCGCTAGCTACGGCACTGATAGTATTAATGATCAGTTCGTTTGTGATCGACTTAGTAAACTAAATACAGATTTAATGTCCCAAAGTCTTTTCATACAATGCATGTGTCTCACTAAAACATTTTAGAGAAGAGAGAGAATTTGTTATCCTATCTAGATTCAATAAGAAGCATTAGTATGTTTTACAAAATTGAAAAGTAATTACAAATGAGTGGAGTACATATGGTATGTCTAGGATTTTGATATTAAGGATAAGTTTAGAGCTGTATTTCCTGTATTTCTTTGCTTCTTTGCTCCATTTAAAGAATTATAGGTCTATGGACACTAAGATTTCTATATTGGTTAAAGAGGGAGGCCCGTCTCATTAAAATACAGTAAAATTAGGGGATGCGATATTTTGACGTCACTTCCGGTTGTGGACGCAAAATCCGATCCACTGTCTGTTTGTACCACAGTACAGCCAGACACTAGCATGTACGTTGTGTGTGCCGAGTTACATACACAGCGCATTACATTACTGTGACAAGAAACTTGTTGTTTTTTTCAATGCGTTTTTGTCAGAAAGCGAAATATTAGTATTAGAATACTACAATAATAGTCACCAAATGAAAATTACTGAGAAAAAAAAAGAAAGAAGAAGATGAAAGCAAAAATCGCAATAAACGATTCTACCGGGGCTCGAACTCACGACTAGGAAAATTGCTTCCCATCGCCGTAACCAACTGGGCTAACTCGTGTAATGACCTTCAACTTGTTTCAAATACCTATATACCTTGCAATACGAGACAACGAATCGCGCAGCAAAATTTCAACCAATCAAAAAATTTGAAAGGAATTCCAAATATTGTGCACATATGACGATCTCGCCTCTTTAAACAAATCTGAGCAGATCAGTTTTTGAATTTTGAAAGTTAATTTGGGAGGATCAAAGTTGTAACAATCTTTAATAATCTGTAATGTATGGCTGGACTGTCTACTTAAAATTGTTATATAATCGTTTAAATTCTATCCCTATATACTGAAGCTGAAAATAAATGAATTTAGATCTGATTGGATAGGACTCAAAAAGTCTTGGTCAGAATTTGTTGCACCACTTCAAATATATATATAATGGACTATTTAAAAACAGGATTTACAATAGAAAATATCAAGGTCACCCTATGATACATCACAAATTTGCAAACTGATGTCTGTAAAATGGTCAATTTTCCACCAAGTGTGATATCACTTTTTGCTATTTTCAATAAAGTGTCAAAGCTATTTAGCTAATTTTTGCCTCACACGTATATATACCTTAAAAGAAATGTGTTTGTGTCTTAGAATTTGTTTCCTGAAATAGGTCTTGTATTATTATTATTTTTTTTATTTGTAGCTCTTTTGTTGTGTAGGGTCTCCATGGTAAAACCTGTTTTGTTTTAGATTTTAATTTCCCCAAATTCCTATCAAAATAATCACCTCTTATCATACTTGAGTCACAATCTCCTGGTTTTGTTACAATGGTCCATCTCTATTCTACTTCTCTCTTATACTAAATTCCAAACATACCAGTTGTCATCTTCTCCTCGCCTAAATTTACATTCATTACGACACAACTTCCATTGTGAGGCAATTACTGAAGTGCTCCACCAAACCAAACTTGCTAGTACTAGTATATTGTATACTATAGCAGATTCTTGAAGGTGAGCTGAAAGTCAAGGCATG
Organism: Chiridota heheva; assembly: GCA_020152595.1. Taxonomy (NCBI): domain Eukaryota; kingdom Metazoa; phylum Echinodermata; class Holothuroidea; order Apodida; family Chiridotidae; genus Chiridota; species Chiridota heheva. The sequence goes on from JAIGNY010000492.1 coordinate 1,997,992, forward strand.
TCACTGATGTCGTGAGTGCTTCATATGCAAATGAGTTTGGTAGTAATCAGCTGATAGGTTTACATAAGGTCACTCTGTCTGTCTGGAGTGAGGGGCCCAGTTGTAGTAAAAGGGGGTGTGTCAACTCAGCTCATGCTATACTATGATGGGAATCGGAAATTTTGGTAACATCTGATAATGATATCTGTGTATGCATTGCGAGATAAAAATTTATGATTAGGTGTTAATTTTAGGCTGGGACAGATTGTATGAGAATAAATGGAGAGTTATGTGTGTTTTGTGGGCAATACTCATAATTAGTGACTGCAAGGTATTTTCTGAGCATGGAAGACACTGTGCAGTTCTGAAAGCTTGAATTTGTACTCTTAGTGGGAGCGGGGATGGAGTTCTGTAATATTTTTGTACCATATGGTAAGGAGATGTGGCTTGTAAGGTAAAAGTATACTGATAATTTATGAGGTTCCTGTGTGTAATGGTAATCACAGCTTATTCCAGGGTGCTGTAATTTCTGGAGGTGCATGCACATGATATGAAGGTCTGTAATTTGAGGCTGGTGAAAGTGTATGGCAGTTAGAGGCACTTTTCAAGGTCATGTTAAGGTGCACTTTTGATTAAAAACTAGTGTTTTCAAGGTCATGTTAAGGTGCACTTTTGATTTAAAACTAGTGTAGTTTTTTCTTCTCATTTTTGTTGAAAACCGAATCATCAGAAAGGCAATAATAACTTGATAAAATCAAAAAAATTCTTTCTTGCCAAATTATTCTTTTATTTCAAATCTTGCAGCTTTTTCCTCAGAAACATGGGCATCAATCCATGTGGGACATGCCCCCCCACACACACACTTTTTGAACACAAATGCCCCCCCCCCCCAGTTTTTTTACATATTCCAATGTCTTCTGTACGTGATAATTTGATGCAAATATCAAGCCGTATGTGGCAAAATCGTGCGGTTCAGTTGGTCAACGAGGCTGTACAGAGACCCAAAAATTTGACGTCATTTATGATATCTGTGAAAAAATTATGACATCATCACAACACGTCACTTTGGTGTTCTACCGCACACGCTGTCTATAAAACATAACTTTACTATGCCTATGATATTTAGCATTTTCAATTTGATTTTACTTTTTTACATAGCTGATATATCAGAAGATCGAATACAATATCATATATTTTTAGGCACCCGGGCCCCTAGACCCCATGCCAATGTTCCCCAAAAAAAAAAAAAAAACCTGGTTGCGCCCCTTGATATTGGTATAATTCCGAAAATAAGGCTATTTTTCCCAAATTCATTTATCCGGTGACTAAGGGAATCCTTTCACGGCAAAATAAAAGAATTTGGTTATGCACTTCAGCTGAGATCTTGCTTAATCCTCTAATGTCTAATAACTGCTAGAGTCCGGGGTAAGAAAAATGTTAAAAAATAGTGTGTCCCCCCACCTATGACTGACTATGGTTTGACAACCCTGCTCAGAAATTTGCTATCCTATTGAAACACTTTTTGACAGCATTTTTTTGTAAATCGAAGGGAATATTTGATGGTAAGGATAAATCCTGGAGCATGATTAAACCAACAATGTATTGTGTTATGTTTTTGTTGGTTGCTATGTTTTTGTTCTTTAGGAATTTATTTCAAGATTCACCCTTTAGACATAACTCCATTCCAATTTTTGCAGTCTACAGCATTTAATCCATATTATGAGGAATAAGGTTACACACTGATCAGCCTTTGTAAAGTTGTGTCTAATAATTGTAAAACAACCAAAGGTATTATGTAATTAAATATAATTGCCTCAAATTTATCAATGATTGCATGCCCTAAGGGTTGCACTTTTCCATTCGATTGGTAATACATTCTTCACACATTACATTTTTTGTCAAGGTTGGGTCCTAGCTTCATTACAAATCATTTTTTGTGGCTGACACTTGAAAACTGAATTTACTTAAAGATCAAGTTTATTTCAAGTTGTTAAAATAACATATTTTTATATTTAGGACTAATTTTATTTTTTCTGTTTGTTTGTTTACTATTTGTATGGATTTTACCCATTATTGGTACTTCATTGATTAATCACTTCTAGATATCACTTTTCCTAGCTGATTATTTTCTATGAATGTCATGATAATTGTAGAACATGCTGATTAGCAAAATTATTTTTCCACAAACAAAGTAAAGCAAATCATTAATTATAAAATTAGGTTTGACAATTTTCTCAGTTTATGCAGTGTAATTCTAACATCCATATAGAAGATGTTGTAAGTTTAATTTAAGTCATTTTGCAGACATTTTGAATGTATTTATCCACCCATTAAAGCCCCTTCAGTTCATTTGGCCAATACAGCATGATCTGATGAGCAAATACTCCTCTCTATATAGTTTGACGTTGACCTGATGATGGGAGCCTGCATATTCTGGCTGCAGCCAGTTTTCATAATCACGTCCTTGTGCACTTAATAGGAGGACAACAGAACTGTACAAGCAGAGATGATGATGCAATGAAAATAATTTATCTGGTGCCTAGATAACTTGCATTTTTTTTTATTTTACTCAGTTTGGCATGATTTTGATTAGTAAACTAAATGGAGCAAAGAGCAAAATGCCAGGAGAAATTTCTTCCCCTTTCCAATGGGAATGTAGTCGTTCCTGTAGGGTTAGAATCATAAGCAGGATTTGCTCACTGGTCCACCAAACGTGGGGGGAAAAAAATCATCAAATCACCCTAAAATACAACAATCACCATAAGAAAAGATATGAATATGGAGGGGGAAAAAAGTGGGGAAATGCCCCCTTATACCCCTAAATCCCACCTACTGGTAGAATTAACTTGGTACGTAACAGCTAGACTTGTTGCTAATTACTCTCTTGATCAGACTTACCTGCATTCAGTGTCAAAATATTCTGATATCAATCATGGCCCTCATGTGACCAAAAACTAGAACAGGTTCAAAACCAGAATCACTGCACATGCTGCAACTTGAGTCAGGAAACCCTTCCGTTCTGTTCTCCTTCATACATCATCAAGGAGTGATTTAATCACTTGTTACCATGTGAATTACTTTACAATGAAATTTGATTCATTTGAGGATTTGAACTTGTCTGATTTCATTGGCTATTAGTTTTTTAACTGCTTGTTGATAGAGAGGTTACTAATAATTAATATTATAATATTTGATCAATTTGTGGACTTCTTAATTTTGTTGCTAATTGGCATGATTCTGGTATCTGATGATATTGCCTATATTTCTATAGTTATTGTCTATAATTTCTTAGTAATTATTTACATATTTCCAATTATTGTTTACTTTTCTGGTTATTGCATGCAGGCGCAGAGCCAGGATTTTTTAACGGGGGCCTAGACCATCAGCCCTTGGTGAAGTTTGCCCTATATAATTGTAACTGCGCTACGTGACGCACCACTATGGGTTGGCGTGTAACGTATATGGAGGAAATTTTGAAAAACGCCCCTAGACTTGCAGGAACTGCCCCCAAAATGGGAAAAGTGACAATATTTTCTTCAATTTTAGTCAGTTTCCCCTGATGAAGGTTCCTTTACCCTCTCCAATGACGAAATGATCGATTTAAGTCCCCTTGTTCTCGCATTTTTCCTTAGAAATAAAAAACAAAACTCAATAATTTCGGTAGTGAGCGAAAACTTTTTTTTTTTTTTTTTGCGAGGGAGGGAGGGGGCCTAGGCCCCCAGGCCCCCCCCCTCTGGCTACGCGCTTGATTGCATGACTAATCATCTGATTCTTGCCCATTTTTCTGAATTTGCAAACAAATTATCAGTTTTTGCTGCCATAAACTTGAGTTTCCCAATTAGGATCTAAAGCTTAATTTTCTGAGTTATTTACTTTTTGATTTAAGTCAGACCAGGTGTGTTTGTGAGATATGGAGTACTTCCTTTTGATGTACAGCAGGTGTAGGGTCATCTAAAGTAGGTGATGAAACCAGGGACATGGAATCTTCAACCTGTTGTATTGAGTCCTTTTTGCTGTCCGTTTTGTGATTTCTTAGATGGTGCCTCTGTCACACATGTTGTCCTCTGAAGTGATGTTGCCATTGCTTTAATTGCTTCAAACAAGAAAGATTATTTTTGGAAGACTTAGCAGTTCAAGAAATTAAAGCAAAAATGCAGCTTTAAAATAGTTCAAAACATTGAACTCAAAAAAATCAAAAAGATATTATTACACCAATGTGGGGCATGTATATCATGAGGTGCAAACACTAAAATATAGCCTGTGAAATTGTGGATGTGTGCCCTCACTTGTTTAGGGCAGGTAATAAGTTATCAGGCTTCTGGGCTGTGCTGATTATCAGCTCCTGTGTGTGTTGAATTAAATTCAATCCCATACAAAGTATCTATTTACTTTATTTCAAGTTGTTTACTCTTAGATTGGTTTGTGGATGCTATAAACATCATTTATAAATATCTTTGAAAGGTCATCTTCGAACAATGTTAGAAATATCCAAAGTCATGTATTCTGTGGTACCTCTATTGTTTCTGTTAAGAAAGAATATCTCTTTTGTCGCATTGTTTTAAGAAGTGTAAGATAGGATAAACTTTTTAAAAGGGGTTGAACATAAATCATAGTGAGGCAGGCGCGGCGTGGCCCATCGGGTAACCGGGACATTTCTTGGTGGGCCCCAACGATTTGTTGTTCGGTGGACCCCAATATAATAGCTATCATTTGTTGATTTTTGGTCACATAATTTGTAGTTACTGGGCCCCATTATTGGTTTAAAATTGCCCAATTTTGGTTTAAAAGATTGCCCGAGCTTGCTAAAGAAAAATTAAATAGTCCAAACTGCATTGAAAATTGCTTAGATTTATTAGAAATTGCCCAAATGTGGTTGAAAGTTTGATTAAAAACTGCAGAAATTTTATTTAAAATGTCCCAAAATTTGTTTAAAACTGGCCTAAATGTGGTTTAAAAATTACCTAAATTTATTATCAAATCATCCATTGTATCAAGTTGGCAGTGATTCGCTTTGTTTACTTTGTTCATGCCAAAATACAGCATGACTCATAAAAAATTCACAGCCGTATTAGCTGCATAAACTTACCCCTTTTAAAGCTACACCGCACTTGTAGTAAAGATGGGTATTTGAAGAATTTGAGATGCCAAGTTAAAAGATTAATTCAGTGGTCAAGCACAAAACTTGACTTAAAGCGCTAAGGAAATATGTAAGTTTAAATTTTGGTATAATTTGTGTAGAATTAGCTGTAATCCAGACTAGTTGTGATGTCATAGCCTTTTCCTTAAAGTCTTTATGTATTCTATCATATTTTGTCCTGCATTTTTGTGGCTCAAAAACCATTCGATATGTCAGGAAAGTAGTCAAACAGAATCTTGTCTGAGTGATTATAATTTATCACCTGAAGAAAATTAGAGGGAAAATAATTCAAATAGTAAAACAGTTAAATCAATTTTCTTTAAAATACATTAACATTTGTTAAGAATGTGAGGATGAAAGCACCAAACTTCCATAGTAGACTTACTTCACCAGTCATTTCTACACCGATCAGACAAGAGCTTGAAACTTGAATATCTCCTTAACGGAATGAGATTTTTGAACGCTTTCTTCACCATTGTGTTTCTTTTCAAGTCCTCTTTCATATAAGATGTACTAGCTTGACCACTAACTAATCCTTTAATAAGTCCTTTCTGAATTGATGGGTATTTTGAATTACTGTAACAGGGGTCTCATGATTTAATACTGTATCATTGTAAAATAAGATAAGTATTCACAAGAATTAATTACAGTTGATTTGAATATTCATATCAAAAGTTCAAAAGTATCTTTACATCCAAGAAAAGTGTAATTGAATATTATTGAAACTCCGTTTTGGCCGAGTGCACCTTTAAATGCTGACGTCCATATTGTGGAAGACTTACAAGATATTCTATAAGAACAGGCATGCTAGGGTTTACTGTGAAGAGGGTCCAACATGCAGTTGCATATGAGTTACCCCAGAAAGGTACAAACAGCGGTCATCAACAAAATGTTTCCAAAATTTGCATTTGTTTTATTCTTTTAAAATTTGTATACCATTTGTTGGTTTTTAGTACTAATCGGATAATGTTGATATAACTTGTTGAGTGCATACACAGCACAGCATCTTCCAACAAACCCACTATTATAAAGATACTGTACATTTGCGCCGGAGGGACACAACAAGTCCGAAAGAAAGTTTAGGGGTCAAAGGTGGATAGAAGCTAGAGACCCACACAACTTTTTATAAAAAGAACTATTTACCAGTTTTGATTTTCTTTTGGTTCAAGTATCAGGTATTTTAAGAGAGTATATTTCTCCTTCTTCAGCATGTGTCATGTCGCAATAACACTTTTGACATTATCTGCTGTTTATATAAACCTCAGTTGTACCTTTTCAACCAATTAATTCCCAAATCATTATTTCACAAAATTACTGCCAAGCTTTGAAACTTTTCTGTCAAAAAACTCCTTCCATCAAATCTTAACGAATGTATTTCAGATCAGAAAATATTCCATGTTGATTTGTTTATTTTCCCATTGTTTTCATTTTTCTTAACTATTTTCTGGGAACTTGAATTCTTTTGTGTTCACCCTTGACCCCAGATACACCTGTGAGATTGAAGAATGATGATAGTGGTGGAAAGCTAAGCTTGATATTGTTCCTCAGATCAAGGACTGTTTCTTACAATTATTGTACCAGGCAGGTGATTGCACAAAGAATTTGTTTTGGCAATGTTAGTGAAATCAGTGAAGTTGGCAAATCACAAGGAACACCTGCAATGAACTATTGTATTATCATGAACCTCAGATTTGTAACAGTAGAATGAAGGGTGTAGCTATTATATGGGGTGGAATAAAGATAAACAAGGTTAGATACTGTGGTAACATTGAACTTATTATGTGACCTATCGAAACTCATGATTAAAAAAAAGTTTTGGTGTCTTCTTTGTGCTACCACAAGAAGATATTTTGATCAATTTAGCAGCGTTCACTTCTGAATTCATATATGAGAAATATTGTAAATTTTTAAAGTAATTCTCTGGTATGAATTGTTCACTTTTAGTCATTTTTTTTTATATTTTTTTTATGGCCATAAAATGCATAATGAATAACTCAGGCTAAAAAAATTCAGTCTATTGCCCTTAAGATCACCAGAGTGTTAACAACTCACTGATGAAAACATCCTTTCACAATCTGAATGAATCCTCAGCCATAAGTTACACACATGGATTGGCCCTGCAGCCATCCTATCCGCAATAACTTGGCTCTTCAAAAGAAAGTCTATTTTGTGCATACAGATGATAAGGAGTGAAATAAGTGATGTGTAATATCACTAAGTTTTCTGTAGTGGGTTTTTTAATTGCTTCTAGCAGGTTTAAAAATCATACCCGCAGAAAATGGAGGTTCTTGCGGGTGAAAAGACTGAAAATTGGTAGTGAGATTGGGCGTAATGGGTCATTTGGGATACATCAAGTTCTAAAAGAAATAATTTAGAACTTCATCCTCTCCAAACATCTTGGCAGTAAACTTTAAAAATAGTTTAAAATTGCACTTTGGACACTTATTGTATTACATCCTATCTTTTCTTTTAAAATAATAAAGCCTAAAAATTGTTTAGGTTTTACAAAAAACAAATTAATTTTCATGATATATGTTGTCATAATCTTCATTTGTTAAGACAATTAGGGCTAACAGATACATCCTAAAGACATCACAGGGTCATTTACCTTCATCCACATGCCAAAAGGTTTCTCTTTAAGCCTACCCGCACCCGACACCTGAGTTAATCCTGAAAACTCAGGTATGACAATTTCCAACCCGACTTTCTGTTCAGTGTATTGTGTTTCCACTCCAAACAATGATTGTTTATCTGCCATTCCCCTGCATGCAACAGTCAAGTAGCCTAAGGTTATTTGTGTGTATAAGATTACAGAAAGCCAGTGCTGAGTAATCAAGGCACTTTTGTGATTGAAATCACTCATCTGTTTTAAGTTTCTTAGTAGGAGGAATTTGTTTGCAAACTGGTGATAAAGTAGCTGTGTATCATATGCCTGAGATGATGTGTGCATAAAGTGTGAATGATTGATGGACCATTTCTCCTAAGGAAAGTTATTGCTTCATGTATGAAAAACGAATAATAGACACCTTGAAATACCTACATCTGATTATCTTCCATAGAAATACAGTATGCAGTAATGTAACTATATTCAGCAAGCATGCACACCCTATATTCAGCAAGCATGCACACCCTATATTCAGCAAGCATGCACACCCTATATTCAGCAAGCATGTTATGATTATCTCTTCCACTCCTAAAACTTTTTTACAAATGTTAAAGGGCATATTTATTTACTCATAGGTTTTCTAGAGAGCAGAAATTTTCAATGGGTGTTCCTAATCTTAAGAGTCACATTCAGTCAATCACATCAGGGTCCCCTCTTGAGTTCTAGCCTCTTGTTAATTGCTCTTTAGTGTCTTCAAGTGCTTTTGAACTTGTCAGCATTTTCTGCTTTATTTTCTCTTTTTGTTGTATTTTTTGCCTTTTTGGGGTCTTCTTTTCTTTTTGCCCTTTGTGGCCCATTTAGAGACCTCTAACAATTTCATCTTAAGTTGTAAAAGCTAATTATTTTACTGGTGTTTATCAAGTTGTGTTATGCATTAGCATAGAGGTATTCAGGATTCAGGAATTAACAAGAAGGCTGAACTTTTAATTCGTCCCTCTTTTCGTCTAGAAATAAATGTCACTAGTTGTGCAGTGACGAATGTCAAAATTGAAATTATTAATTCTGCAAACTGACAAATGTGCAGAAAATTTTGAAGCTTGGTAAAATAAAAGTTGATAAACGTATCGTATAGCTTTATATATAATTGGAAAGAGAAAATGCTGATCTTTTGAAAATTATACTTATAATAAAGATATTTGATGCTAAATCTTATTTTCATGAACCTTCAACAATTTAAAGACATTCTTCAATATGCGGAAATGATAATTCAGTATTTCGCGCCAATTTTTATTTCACCTAAATAAGATACTTGTCAGTATGCGAAAAGAGGGACAAATTGTTCGTAGAAACAGTTTCCTGCTGGTAGAAGGTTACATTTTTATTTTTTTATTCAGTATGTGTGTGTGTGTGGGGAGGGGGGTGGGGGGTGGTATCAGTTTGGCGGTTGTGATCAACTTCATAGAAATCTTTTCATCCGCAAATGGCAAATGCAATTATTATGCAACCAGGCATTCTCATCAATTGTGGGTGATTATGCATTGTGTATGCCACCCATAAGAGTGAGATGTGCATGATATCTGGGGGTTCCACGAAGTCAATTGCTTGTATTTATTTATTTATTTTTCTCTCTGGGAAAGTCCTTTCATCATATTTATCCTCTTTACATATTAAGAATTGAAAGTACAGTACTCGGGAGTGCCACGGTCTCAATTAATGCTAAATTAAGAAGGGAAATAAGGCCATTATTTCAAGTTCACAGCTGCCTGTTATTAATTATGCATACAGTGCAGTGTCTGTAAACATCCAAAAGTCGATATTTAATTTAAAAAACGTTGCGAAATGCACTTGCTGACACTTTCTGAGAAACAGTGATTGTAAGGAATTATTCTAACATGTTCCATGATCTTTAGAAGACCTGGGTTATCCACTGAGGAGCATATGAGGAGCATAATATTAAAAAAAAATCAACTTTAATTAATTTCTTTTAGGAGGAGCTGGGGACAAAATAACATTTGAAAGAGACAACCAAAAAGTTTGTTCACAACAAAATTAGAAGTTTACAATTTTGAAATAAACCAATAAGGGTGTTTCAGCTGACATCATGAGGTCACATGATATTATTTACATCGCCATTGTGTCAGGTGAAAACATTGTCGTCTGCGAAACACTTAATGAGACTTAAATACGTTTGCTTGTATAATATTATTTTTGTAAGATGATTATGCGGGATTCTTGCTGTGCCATTGGTTACACTCATAGATGTGTGCCGGGGAATAAAAAGACATTTTCTCAATTTCCATCTGATCCTGATCGACGTTCAAATTGGGTTTCTGCTGTATGAAGCAATCGCTTTTAACCTACGGTTCACACTAGGATTTGCACCGATCACTTTATATCAGGTATGTAGGCTTTGTCTGAGTATAACGAACAATTGGCTCGTGTTGACGTTAAAGTTACTCTTCGTATACTTGGTGAATATATAAAACTTAAGAAAATTATGAAGTAAAATAGGACGCGAACAAAAATTGTATGTAGTTAAATTCACTGAACTGGTAGGTAGGTTCTGCACTTTTGTTACTCAAAGGTAACTTTTTTTTTTTTTTTTTTTAAATGCAGTGTGTGGGTGTATCAGAGTCTGATAAACATGTTTATCTTGGAAATAACTTGTGCAAGAAAGCCGTTACATCAATTGCATCATTATGTATTGTGTATGCCACCATGCATGCAGAGAGTGGGATATGCATGCGTGATCTGTGGGGTTCTACTTAGTAGCCATTTGCTTGTTTTTCTTCTCTGAAAAAGTCCTCTCATAACATTTGTTCAGGGTTAGGAGGAGACAAGAACATCTTAAAAGAGACAACCAAAAAAATTAAAACTTGTTTAATATAACGAAGCTTACAGTTTAGAATCAAATTAACTTAATTTTTGAAAAATTAATTTTAAAAAACTATGATTTTTAAGAAATTAATCTAAAAAACTATGATTTTTGAGAAATTAATCTAAGAAACTTTTCCCGAATTATCAAAGTTTAACTAGTAGACCACCATTTTGACCAATTTTGTCTTGGAATTGTTAAGGTATCCAGAGGGAGAACCAAGGGAGCCACTGCTCACCCCTGTATGGCTTGGATGCTTTTGTATAGCGATGTAGTTGTCATGAAAGCATTGGAACAAGTGGGATTCTCATATTCCTGGTAACTGCACTTTATATTTGTAGGTGTTCAGCTTGTTTCAAATTCCATACTTACAAACAAGTGTATAATATCATCATTCACCTACATACATTCATAAATGTAATATATTCTGATACAATTGACATTTCATTCTTGACACAAAGATATTGACGACTCAAATTGGTAGGATTTACCCATGTCCTCCCATCTCCTATTTCTGCCATAAGTTATGACACTATTCTCCTACTACCAGTAGCGTAGCCACTCGGGGGTGGAAAAGGGCCCCACACACACTTCTTTCAGGAAATTTTTAAGAATTGGGGTATACTTTGCTTTTTATTAATATTACTCTCAGAGGTGGGCTTAATTTGAACACTTTGTTTTGGGAGGGATTTAGGACCTTCTCGGACCCCCTTACTTTTTTTATGTTGGCTATGCCACTGCCTATCTTTGTCACCTGAATTTAGATATACAAAGGCCAAACTCGCATAGGCTCACATTGAGCTTTCCACGAGCTTACAATAAAATCTTTACGAAATCATGATTTTGAAATGAGCTTGCAATTGGAACCTCATAAGCTTTCACAGCAAAATTCAGGGTTGAAATTTAAACTTTTTGCCACTGTTCCACAGAACAGTACTTTCTTCAATGATACTGTTCTAGATTCCAACGTTTTCGCTGCAGGACAAAACTTTTCTTCGAAATGGGCCTAATTTACAACTATTGTACTTTATTATTTGTAGCATCCAGTAACAAACAGTACAGTGTACGAGCAAGCAGCCCTGCATGTGGTATTCATCATTAATTATGCTGACAATTGCAGGCCAGCTAGGAAAAAGTTTGTTACTGGAAAAAATTATTTTTATGATAATCTTGTTTGCGAACATGCATTTTTTGTTAAGTAGAAATCAAGTTATAGATCATTGATGCCACATACCTGTGGAAAGAACACTGCTCCACCAGAACAGTGACGTTTGGAAATTCATTGTTCCTGTATAAAAGCAGTTCTCGAGACAGCAGAATAGTAGGAAATTCGACCCCTGAAGTTTGTTTGAGATTATTATAAGCTCATTTGAGCTATTGGTGAGCTAACAGTGAGCTAACACACACTATTTGCAAGCTTAAAGGAAGGGGATTTTCTGTAACAAGGCGATTACATTTCAAATAATTAGTAGTGATGTCATACATTGCAGGAGCAGTCCTTACTGATGTCATCAGGTTGTTGCCAGATAGTTTCTACTTACTAAAAAAATACAGAAAATTTGTAATAAAACTACAAATGATCACAATTATATAGATATATTATAAGGGTACATTGATATATTGAATCAAAGATCTGTTAAGAATTTAAAATGGACTAAATTAACATAAATAAATTGTATTATCTAAACAGTTTTTTTGGACATCCTTGAAGTATTTGTTTGGTGCACTGCATTGATTATGTTGCTAAGTACAATGAACATCCTTAAAGCAACAAGTTCATTGGTCTCTCTCTTCTTTTGGAAAAACATTTCAATTCTTGTTACAAAGTTTCAAATTCAATTTGAATTCATGATCCTTCATGTGAAATGTGATTATCTAAGGATTCTGTGCACCCTTATTGTGATGAATTTAAATTGGCAAATGATTTGAAAGGAAAGTTAGAAAGCTGTACATGATTTTGTTAATGACTTGAATAGCAAACCACTCCCAAGGCTTGCTGTAGTTTCTGTGAAAGCCATTTTCAGCTTCAGATGAATTCCCAGATGGGCATCCTTTAGTCTGTTCAAATCACATCTTTCTGAGAATTCTCCCAGACGAGCGGGCATTAACCTATCTTAAACTGCTTGAAAAACCCAGGATTTTAAATCAAGACGAGAGATATTTCTAGGTCCATGGTGCTGTTCTTTTAATTTTGTGTATGTAAACTGGCGTTATATATATGTCAAGGAGATTTTTCTTTGATTTAAAGGAGTACTAGACCGAAAAGTGAGGCCGCTCGTTTTGCGAATTTCTGAAATATATTATCCACAACAGATTGTCAGAAACTTCGTGCCTCCATAGCCCACAGGCGATGTGAGGGCAAAGGTCACTTGAATATTCATATAAAGCAGAATGCTGTAACGTTGCGTGCTAAATAAACATTTGATTTTTGGGGCGCACCGCCTAAAATGTGCCCTCACTTATTGGTCTAGTGCTTCTTTAAAAGTATCTGGACAGAAGTTTGATCATTATCTACCTACTGTGGTGTAGCGGTTATCATACCCGTCTACAGACCACGAGGCCCCGGGTTCAATCCTGGGGTGGGTAGACACGCCAGTGCACCACAACTGGTTATCAAAGGCCTCGGACATTGACTTGGTTGTCGATGTTATGTCTGTCCGTACGTCGTACCTGTATTCTCGTCCGGGTCGTATTAAGCGTTTCGTGATAGCATTTGTACTATCATAACCGAATACGCAGGCGACGACCCCGTCATTGTAATTGTGTGTTCAACTCTATCTCAGTTGATCATTTTCACCAGAAACCAAAAAGAGCTTTAAATTCTGAACCGATTAGCTATCATTAAATTACGCCAAAAGCATGTGTAGTTTCCGAGGTGTGGCCAAACAAAATTTTAAGGATTTTTATTAGATGGAAAAGTTGTGATTATAAGAAAGAGAGGGCAGCTCAACATCTGTGAACGTGATTTCTGGCATGAGATGAATTCCCAGAGCAGGTATTCTTCAGTTTGTTCAAATTTGCATCTTTCTAAGAACCCAAATGAGCAGGCTTTAACCTGTCTGAAACTGCTTGAAAAACTTGAGATTCAAATTAAAACAAGATTATTTCTAGGTTCTTTGTACTTTTCTTTTAATTTTTGTGTATGGAAACTGACAGTAAGCATGCATCAAGGAGATTGTTATTTTGATTTTATGAATTATATATATTAAAAGAGTATATATACATTTTTTAGAAAAGAAGAAATCAAGCAATTTTTGCCACTTTATGTTCATGCAATTATACATTTAAGTATCAGAATTTTTGACAATTTTACAGCTTTTTTACTTATGGCATACAAATTTTTAGCTTGCCAGAAGTTTTTAAATTGCACCTGCTTTTAAGATATCTAGATGATTTGTTTTCAAAGCCTGTAGGAGACACATTATACTTGGGGTGGGGGAGGGGGAAAAGTGGAAATTACCCAAAAATGTACCATTACTGACACTTACTTAGCCCATACATAACTTGACCCAAAGTTTTGTTTGCATAATTATGTCCAAAAATATACTATGAAAAAGCTAAACCAAGGGTCTTCTTTCTGCCTAAATGAACTAGTTTCTGTTCAGCAAATTCCTTTTGCAAAAAACGAGATTAATTCGAGCCTACAGAATCACATGCAAAAGAAGGAACATCGCCCCCTGGCTACACCACTCATAAACCAGTACCCTCTGACCTATCTTTGCACCCATTTGGCAGGATTCGCTGTTGACCGATTCTGCCTCCCAAATAGTATCTCCATGTTCTGCCACTCTACAATCTTGGATAGAATTGTTGTTGCACTTTTCCTCTTGTATCGCAGTTCAACGTTGCTTGAAACAAGACTGTCCTGGGACTATCCTCTTCAAGTCCAACACTGAGGCAGGGTAGAAGGGCTTTAGAATGGGAAATTCTGTTTTTGTCAAGATTGTAGCTGAACATCTAACCACTATCATTTCATACGATGCTAACTGCACATTCTGTAACAAAACAAATGTGTTGTTGTTTTTTTTCAGCATTGTTATCATTACTTGCAAAATTATTTCCCAGGGAAGAGATACCTTGAGTTCACCGGAAAGTGAAGGTTGATTGTATTATGTACTTTGCTACAAATATTCATTTTAGAAGCCAAGCAAGGTTAAATTTCCATGGAAACAACATTACATGAAAATATCATTCATTATCTTGAAGCCTGTCATTATCTTCAACCAGACTTCAACCCTAACATAAGTATCTTTTGTGCATAGTCATTTTACTTTTATATGCCACTGTATACAAGTTTTATTTTTTTCTCAAATGATATCATTCCTTTTTTTACCACTCTTGTCTTTTGTTTAAATCATTCAGCTTGTCTGTTTTCAACTGTTATATATGCATTTTGTATGTAGTTAATATGCAAAAGAATGGAATTATTCTAATAATAGCTGTTAAGGAATATTAACATTTTGATTTGCTTTACATCAGGGGTATAGGAAGTTTGAAGCTTCATAATTAAGATATATATTGGTAAAGGTAAAGTAATTGCAATCATTAACATAACAAAGAAAATGAAAAAGACTTAATTAATATTTATTTGAGAATAATTCTTGCATTATCAATTGTTATACTGCAGCAGTTGGTAGGTCTCACATGGAATGCAAAAATGGTACTTGTTGCTTCCTTGCCTGGCTGCTGGCACTCAGCATTATGAGGAAAGAACACAGTAGTGTAAGTACAAAAGGAAAAACATTTCACATGCTGCTTTATAGTTCATCATTTCCTGATAGATCCTGCTTATTTGTTTTTGTCCCTATTCCATTCCCAGCCCCACTCATAATGGCCCCTTCCTTGCTGATGCATATTATTTGTTTCTAAATGTTCTTTACTTTTTCACAAAGATGCTCAAATCATGTACAAATACTGGTATTATCAAGTGTTTAGAAAAAAATTAATAACTATTGAATAATATTTTCCTCCTCCCCCCCCCTTATCATTATTCAAGAATTGAAAAATAAGACACAAAATGTTAAAAATGTAAAAATGTTTGTTTTTGTGTGTGGGGGTGGGGGATATATCCGGACAATTCTCAGAAATTGATTTGAGAGAAGTAATGATAATAATAGTACAATATATTTATAAAGCGCCTTTCACTGTAAGATGCAACCCCAAAGCACGTACAATATACCCTATCAAAACAAGATGCACATAAAAATACAAGCAAAAGGTGAATTCACAAAATGAAAAAGGTAAGATCTAACAATAAAACAAGAACTAAATAAAGATAAAAAAAACTTGATCAGCAAGAACAATTAAGATATAAAATGTTTACAATGTACAAGAAAGTTCAAAGTAGACCCACTAATATAGCCTGGTCTGGTAAAAATGAATTCAAATTAATATCTGAAGTATTTTGTTTTTCATTCACAGGAAAATGCAGTGCATATTTCAGTGCATGCGTATAAGTTAAAGTTAACGAGTAATGCAGGTCAAGAAGCTGTTTTATAGTGTTGTTGGTGTTCTTTTTCACGTGGGAAACCTTTAGAATATGTGGATCATTTGGAGAAGTAGGTTATCCTGACTTTGATATTCAAACAAGATATTTTGGAATTTAGTAACTCTTATTACTTTCATCTTCCGTATTCGACCTAATAAGCGCCTGGTGGCTTAGGAAAATGAAATTGCTCAACTGTTTAGGTTTTAAGTTTTTCCTAATAAGCACACATGCTTGGGGTGCATACAGTATGCTATTCAAACTGCACTGTATATGAACTGGTTATATAACTAGCCCCACAACAACCAACACAAAACAAAGTTGTGAGCAAAACAGTTGTGGTGTGTGATTTTGTTAATGTTTTATAAAGAAGTGTTTAAATTTGGGACTAATTAGAATAGGGGAAAGGTAGAAATTGAGGGGTGGGGATGTTTTAGGATGAGATCTGTCAAGACTTTAGTTGTCAAGACTTAAGTTAAAACTTCTACTGGACAGATGGAATGTACTGAACAATGACTTTGCGCTCTAAATTAAGATCAAAACAATCAATTTTCTGGGCTCAAAGAGACTTACAGCAAGTTCTTTGGAATCAATGAAAATAAAACAATTGGTTTCTGCCATTAATCAAAAATGATGGAATGTGAATCCTGGCTGAATAAAGTTTAAACAATGATGCTTCACTTAGAGAAAAAAAATGAAAATAATGTTATGGTCTTGGAAGAAATCCAGTCAGAAGATAATCTTCAAGTGTTCAGATTGCAAATGTTCATTACAGATCAAAACTTGGAAATGAATCTTGTGGGTCTAGGATTTCTGAGGTAGATTATATTGGGTATGGGGATCAAATGAACTCTAAAGTTATTCTTGTCATGTTGAAATTGCAACGTGCAGAGGTATGCACTCTAGGGAGTGCTAATATTCAAGTTGAAGATTGTAATTGTGGACTGCATGATCTAGGCTATCGTGTAAGGAGAACATATGAATTAAATCTTGGTGATTAAAAAATATACCAAAAATATGAAAAATACAATTGATTATTGGGGGGGTCCTTCCCCCATTTAAATTATTGAGGGGGCCCTATCCCCCTGTGCCAACCCCTACTTCCACCACCTATGATGATAAATTGAGCCACATGGTTTTCTAGGAAATTATTTGCATGACATTCACATGTCACTTTATTTGAGTCATTTTTCTTTAATTTTCATGAGGTGTTTCCTACTTTTATTTTCAAGAAACAAAAAAGGAACTCTGCATTGGGTCACATGTACTACAGTATGTGAAAAATAAGGGAATTTTTTGTGAACAAATGTGTTTTATATTCAAAAGTATTTGTGTCATGTGTATATCACTATGAAAATTAGAAATTACTTTTGAGTGATTACTCGTCCATGGAAAATGGAAAATTGTATTTCACTTGTGTGCTTGTTAAGAAATTTGTTTGATAATCAAAATTGCTTATCAACTTCATCTTTTAAAGATAGTTACTGTATCATACTTTTACGATTTGAGAATACTTTCTTGGTTATCTGAGTAGGTCATTTACTGCCAGGTGTAAAATATTATGCAGTTCATAAATATTATGCAGTTTAAAGATATTATGCAGTTCATAATTATTATGCAGTTTAAAGATATTATGCAGTTCATAATTATTATGCAGTTCATGAATATTATGCAGTTCATAAATATTATGCAGTTCATAATTATTATGCAGTTCATAATTATTATGCAGTTTATAAATATTTTGCAGTTCATAATTATAATGCAGTTCATAACTATTATGCAGTTCATAATTATTATGCAGTTTATAAATATTATGCACTTCATAAATATTATGCAGTTCATAATTATTATGCAGTTCATAATTATTATGCACTTCATAATTATTATGCAGTTCATGAATATTATGCAGTTCATAAATATTATGCAGTTCATAATTATTATGCAGTTCATAATTATTATGCAGTTTATAAATATTATGCAGTTCATAAATATTATGCAGTTCGTAATACATTGAAGTCATATCAATATGATGATGGAAAATACTTCAAATGTGAAGCCATTAAAAGCTCAATCCTAGCTTTGAGCAAGCTTGATATTTATGTAAGATGGAGCTCAGGCAGCTGAAAAGTAAGGCTGTATTTTTCTAGAGTCTCAAGAATATTCTATTCAAACATACTTTTCATGCACTCAAGGTACTCTAGGCTCAAATTAAGCATAATTATTTTGTATGAATACTCATGTAATTTTTCAACAACATGAGTATACAAAATTATACCTGGTTATTTAAAAATTTCCTTGATTTAGCAAGACTGAGAGTTGCTTTATCCCATTGCATGATTCTCAAGATGTCAATTGTTATTCAAGTTTCCCGTATGTACTCAACATTTTTTGACAGATAACATAATTTATTTCATCATTTTGAAGAATTAGAATAAAGTTTGTTACATTATTTGCTTATTTGCATCTCAATGATGTTCTCATGGAGCGCTAGAACCAGTTTACACAATGCCGTCCGATTAACACACTGTACGTGGCTCCTGAGAATGGGCGCTTATTAGGAAGAATGTTGGTCCTAAAAACTGGTGCAATTCAATTTTCGTAAGCGACAGTGGGGCGCTTTATTATGTCGAATACAGTATATTTTTGTCTAACATCCATAAAAAAAGACTAAGATTCAAATAGTGCTGCTGCTTGGCCGGTCAGTATTTTGTTGACAATATATTCTATATTTCTAAATTGATCTTGTTGTAAACATTTATTCCATTCCCAAACTAGAGGTTTTTTTTGTTTTTTTTTAACATTTCCTTTGACTTTCAAAATATGAAAGTTAAGTATTAATTAGTATATTTTACAACAATTTGTTATACAGAATTTCTTTGTTTTTGAAATAAAAAATGTTGATATATTCCTTATACCAGCACAAATGTTTAATCATTCAGATAAAAGCCTTGAACCATCTCCACAGTGCATAAGCTCAAGGTTTCTGGCTTTTTGCATCTGATCTGTGATTTTATGAATGGGTATTATCAACTGCTTCATCTGTTCATCTTTCATTCTGTGTCTCAAACACATGTTATCAGAACAAAAATGAACAGTACAAGTGACCCCACAATGCACTTGGTTGATGCACTGTTTAAACATGATCTTTTTTCTCTGATTGGTTAATTTAAATTCTCAAAACTATATTTCAAATTTTAGATTTTAGATATTCAATTTCATTATTAATTTGGAATATTTTATTTGAATTTCTTGTAAAAAATGTATTTCTCCTCAAAATACAGTCCAGAAGCATGCCTATTAATAGGAACATTTATAACACAAGAATATTTAAGTTATGCAGCCATATTGTTCAGATGTTGCGATAAAATGTCATAGTTTCTAATTTATGTACTTAAAATATTAAAAATCATTGTGTTGAAAAACGTTTGAATTATCAAAATTTTCATTTTGCACCTAGAAGCTTAGCTCTATTGTCTATTTTATCTAATATTTCACAAAAATGGCATGGTGAACATATCAAATGGACTGGAAAAGTTGTAGCCATGACAGTAATGAAAGTGTTTTCATAAATTTTAGTTTCCCCTAGCAAAGATATTTTTCCCAGACGTATTTGAAATTTGAAATTTGTAACATTGCATAAGGCTTTAGCATTAGGATAGCAAAGGATCATGGGAAATATCACGAAATGGCAGCTCTATGTAGCATAGCAATTAGCAGTGTTTAATGTCCCGGAAGCATCCAGTGCTGGACATTATATCAAGACGGCCACGGCCTTTGATAACCAGTTGTGAACTCACTGGTTGCAGACCCATCAGGGTATGAACCTGTGATGTGCGGGTGAGAGGACGAAGCACTAACCACAACACCACGGAGGTCTGTTGAATGTACTTTAAATATTAAATATCATTGTCTTGAAAAATGTAGCAAAATGTTCCCATTTTTAGGAACATTTCTGTTTCCATTAATATAGGCATGCTCCAGGACTAAAATAGAAAATGTTTATATATTTCTTATACCAGCCCCAACTTGCATTCATCCAGTATAAAAAAACATTGGAAGCTAATGAGCTCAAAGTTCGGCTATTTCTGATTTTATGAATGTTTATCATTCATCTGTTCAACCTTCACTCCTGTGTCTATCACACATGTTTAAAGTGGACCTGCCATGCCTCCCCCAAAAATTGAGACTTAACCTGATATAGGTTATTCATATCCCTTAATTCAATAATCCATCAAGAAATCCTGGAAATAAGTCCATTTTCATTACAGTTTTAAATCTGCGTAGTTGGCATGGAATTCTGACTGTTTCGCAAGTAATATTTTGTTAAACATAATCAAGTTAAAGTGTTTGCAACAACATCTATCTCTTTTTTTTAACATCTAATGGAAATATAAAGTTTTATTTATCAATGTTCAAGTCTCTGTCGCTTGACGTTTAGTCAGCAGGCCCACGTGAACTGAATAGTTCATTCACACAATTCCGTTTGTGTTTTTGCACTAGAATTAAAAGTTTTTGAAGAATTTTTTTTTTAAAGTTTTGATATGGACACAATAATTACAGTTCAGTTCTAATTGGTGAATTTGTCTTCCTTCGATCATATTCCACAGTATAATGTATATATAAAATAAATCATATAAGCTTGCAAGTGATGAAGTAGCCCTCTCGGTTACAGCATTGTCTTTTGAGCAAGAGATTATGAGTTTGAATCTCACTGAGTCTTATTTATTTATTTTCTTCCTCTGTTTCTCTCATTTGAAGTTTCATTACTCGCGAAACAGGATTTTTTTTATATCAGAGCGAGAGAGAGCGATGCGGGCAAGCTACTTGACAGAACAGAACAGGGGTATAACAATCTGGTGTGAGCTGGATATGACACTGTACCGGGTAAGCCCCCAAAACTCATGTCAAATGCACAAAACCGTCCTGAATCATCTTGTTTTGTTGCTCTTTGCCATTGATAAATGACTTTTAGTATGAGAATTTATATTACTAAATCCTCCAACTCAAACTGCAGGATTTTGATTAATATTTACTTGGGAAATATTCACATTTTAAAAAACAAAGGAAGATAATAATTGACACTAGTCACGTAACTTCAATAGCGTAAGTACACACACAAAATGTGTCAGCATTGCATCGTTTACTTACAGGAGTCCCTGAAATAACGTCATCGCGTATGAAGCCCAATTTTTTTTGTTTTTTTTGTTTTGTTAAGGTGACGAAAAACTCAATTCTTCTTTTACCATTTTCTCACAAACGATGGGGTGTAGAGCAGAAAAAAATCATATTTTGCAAATCAATTATTCAAAATATCATATTTATCATTAGTTCTGACCCCCATAGCAGGACTTCTTTAAGCGTGAATAGTACAGCTGACCCCATAATGCACTTGGCTGATTACTGCACTGTTCAAACATAGTCTTTTTTTTTTGATTGATCAATTTAAATTCTTAAAATCAAATTTCATATTGTATGTTTCAAGTTTTAGATTCAAAAATATTCAAGATCATTATTAATTTAGAATATCTGAAATAAATTTCTTGTAAAAAATTGTATGTCTTCTTAAAATAGAAAATGTGTTGTTTTCTTATACCAGCACCAACTTACATTCATTAAGTAAAAAAACCTTGTACCAGTTCTCTGTGGTGCATAAGCTCAAGGTTTCTGGCTTTTAGCTTCTGATGTGTGATTTTATGAATGATTTTATCAACTTTCATACTGTCTCAAACACATGATATCAGAACAAAATGAACAGTACAAGTGACCCCACAATGCACTTGCTTGATTACTGCACTGTTCATGATCTTTCTTCTCTGATTGGTCAATTTAAATTCAATTCTAATCTGGGCAAAGAGATTTGATTGTTAAATTAGCTAGTCACTTGTTGGAATATAAAACCACCTGAGGCTTATATAAAGCAGAGTTTAATCAATATGGTGTGGGAGAAATGTTGATCTGGCAGGTGAAGGGCGTTTTTGTTGGTGAATAAACCACACCTTCAATGTTGTAGGCATGGTTCCAATTTTTGAATATTTGTTGTCTTTCTTTATAAAGTTATTTGCTTCTTAGATATCGATTAATGCGGTGGGTGAAGGATTTTTCCCCAATCCTGAATGTCAAGGAGAAATGTAAAGCAAAGTTTGTATTTATTTTATTTATTTATTTTATTTTATCTTTTTGTGGACAAGGATTTGTAATATGCAAACAACCAGCAAATGTTTTGAAGGGGTTATTTCTTTTTGAAGATTTAGTAATTATCATATCTGAAAATGTTACATGACATTTAATTGATATTGATTGGATTGATAATGAGGAAATATTCCTCAGTACCAAGGTATCCACCCCCGTAGCCAGGAATTTAAAAAGGGGCTCGTTTTTCGATAAAAGGGAAAAAACCTTGAAAATCCGGGTGCTTATTATATTTTTAGAGTTCAAAAGGGCAAGGGGGCTCGTTTGTTTGTTCGGACAAACTCCCTTGGCATGGTATCTAAGATTCTGAAATAATGCGCCATAAGAACTTGGAACTTTGAGATGCTGATTTAACTTTTGTTCTTACTTCTCCCCACCATAATTGAAATGGTTAACACAATGATTAGTAAATGAGTCTTTATATAAATAAGACATATATCAGAAAGTATTGCTCTCATCAATTAAGCAAATTGCTTTGAAATAATACAAAGCACAGTTTATGCCCCACTTGTTCCTCAGCTGCTTAAACCGCGTAACATTGCTTATCAATTCCCAGGGTTTTATTTCAAACCTTTCAGCTACATTCTAATCTCAGGGATGTTAGATGTATTTTGAACTTCTTGGGAATCTTACCTTTTGTTGATAACCTGTTTCAGTTTCAAATTTTTCTTTGAAGTGTGGTTCCATCTGTTGGATACTTTCTTTATCAGTTTTCCCATGAATCCTCCTGTCAGGCTGTTTCTTTTACAAAGACTGACAAACTTCTCAAGAATCCAGTTTATGTAGAAAACTGTCTTATCTTACTGTAGATCATATTTTGAAATGGAATATTCAGGTTAGAAATTCATATTTATCTTTTAGTGCAGAATCTTCTTCTTTGTTTTTCAACATTTTTTCAATTAGCAAGTTAGAGAGATGATAAAATCCTTTTCCTGAAAATGTTTCATTCCATGACATCCAGATTTGTTGGGTGACTGCCAAATTTGTAATGGTGTACATGGATACTTTCAATTTTCATTGGTTTAAGGAGCACTATACTAAAAATGAGGGCATGTTTCTAGGGGTGCCCTAAAAATTGTAATGCTTATCTAGGTTGCAACAGTTTAGCAATTCTGTGGTTAATATGAGTATTCAAGTGACCTTTACCCTCAAGTCGTCTGTGAGCTATGGAGGCGTGAAGTTTATCGATCTGTTGTGGATAACATATCTGTGAAATTAACAAAAACGAGCGCCCTCACTTATCGGTCTAGTGTCCCTTTAAACAAGTTTTAAAATCTAAGCAGATTAGGGTTTTTTTCTTCTAAATTTTAAAAATAATATAATACTTGGTTTTTATATAGCGCCTTACTACACAGGTCAGCGTATTCAAAGCACTTTACAATTCATCTTTAGGCTCAAAGCTGCAGCCACACACGGTGCACAAGCATGAACTATTACCCTGCAGGGTGGGTCGCTTATGTTGAGCACCGAGAGGGCAGCAGGTGCCATTTTTACAGTATTTGGTGTGACTCGGCCTGGGATCGAACTAGTTGAGGTACATGTAACCAGTACACTTTTGAGTTATGAGTGATCAAAGATTGATTGATTGATTGATTGAATGCTGATTTATGGTAAATGCAGAGCATATGTATATGACTGAACGGACACCTGATTTTTATGAAATTCTTTTAATTTCTGCCAAAAGTCTCAGTCAAATTCAGTATTTAATCTGTACACAGGATCTTCACAGTTTTTTCTGTATTTCAGATCGTACCTTTTTTTTTTTTTTTTTTGGTTTTTTCCAATAATACGATCACGGAAAAGACCCATTTTTGAAAAAACCTTTCTAAATATGAGCAATTCATGTTTCTTTGGGGTTTTTCAAAGGGGGCACTGATCTGATATTTCATAAGGGGGTACTCGAAAGTGTGCATTTTCTTTAAAATTAGTATGTAGGGACCAATCTTTACAACGTGTACTCCTTTCCCAGCCCTCTCTATAAGCATTAGACAGACTATCAAAACAGTGGATCATAAAAAAGAAATTTAAAAAAAAGATTGATAAGAGTCACTCCTGGGAATTATTATCACAAAATGTAAAATAAACAATTTTAAATTCATAGTCAGCTTATTAGTTTGTTTTTGTTACAATTTTCTCATAAGATTAGTAAGTCTCTCTCAGATAAATGTTTTTCATCATTTGATCAAAGATCTTATTGATTTTTTAGCAGATTATGGAGAAAAACTGGTTTAAAAAAAAATAGATTTGGACTATAAACTTTAAAAAAGATCATCTTTTCTCTTTCTTTGTGTGATCCATATGTTTCTGACCTCTTGAAGTGACCTCTTTTCCCTTCATCTGTTTTCACCTAGTGTTGAAGATCTTTCCTTTTCTTTTACCAATAAGATGATTTGCCAAGAAACACCTGAGCCTATTAAAGTGAAGGAGTGTCCCAGGTTATGGGAGTTGAAGGACATTTATGAGCAGCTTTATCTGCTCTCAGTGGTAAGTACATAATTATCCTCAATGCTTGAAAAGCTTTAAATGTGTTGAAAAATCATCAGGTAAGTTTTGGATTTCAAATTGTCAGCTTTCAAGAACTTACCTGGATGGAAGGATAATTATTTTTGTATGAAGGAAAGAAGATAATATGGATAGGTAGAGATTTTATAATAGCCAGAAAGATCTTTAGATTCTGTACAGAAGAGTCTGATTTTGATTTAGGGAATGATGAAATCATCTTGGTCACATTCATCGAACAGTGGTGAAGGATTGATACACTATGTGTTAAAAGAAGTAAATTCATGGGTTTTCTCTTTGTGATGTCACAAAATTTGAATAACAGTTTGTATTAATTATTATAATAATAAAGTTAAAAGTATCTGGGCCATTAGGCCCATAGGGCTTAGTGCTTATCCCCTGTTTCCTTGCCACAAGAAGATGACTCCCCCTGGATGAAACGCCAAGCCATCGCAGATTAACATCTCATCACTGCTGGTACTCATTTTTTACTGCTGAGTAGACTGCAGCAAATAGAGTAAAGTGTCTTGCTCAACAACAAAATGCAGCGCTCGCAGTGGGAATTGAACCTGGTACCTTTCACATAGGAGCAAGACTCCTTAACCACTGACAGTCCTGGAGGTACCCTCGATTGAGGAACCAAATTACCATGCATGTGTAATACCAATCACTTCATTAAGCATGCACATACAACGATACGCGGGCTGACAGTTTCACCTGTGTGGACATCGGCCCTGTTCTGATTTTCAAAGCAAAAATAACGTGAAACTGTAAACAATGAGGACTTGTATACGGCGTTCAGGCTACTATAGACAATAGAATAACCTGCGGCCATATTGTACGTAAAGTGTGTGCACTGTAGGTGCATGGTTTTGACTTGAAAGATTTTTAATAACCAACTGAAGTGCCACTTTAAGTTAAAGTACGTTCGAGAAAATAGGCCCATATGAGTTTAAACCAGCCCAGTGCAGTTTCTAAGGGTAATTTTTACATCTCAATCTGAAGAGGTTTTGGTGATAAAAATTTTATGAATGCAAGTGAGTGATACAAAAAGTATGAGTAAAAAAAAAAAAAATACAATAAAAATGTTAGCTTAGAAATTTGAAACACTTTATACTCGTTAGATGTTTATACAATATTTTAGTTTGCAAGCCCCAGTAAGGGACCTAATTTAAATCACTTGATGAAAACGGTAAATGAATGTTGAAAATTAGAAGTTAGCCAATGCCCCCCCTCCCTTTATACCATCACTATAGGCCTACGCAAATAGCATTAGTGAGGTCTAAATCACAGTCACATACTGACACTGAACTTGAAAGATTTCGACAATTCACTATAATAAATAGAAAACATACATATTTATTAGTTCCATTCTTAATATTATATTCTTATTTTAATCCTCCAAAGTTCAATATATTCAGTGATCAAAACGGACACAGAGATGAAAGTTATCACTGTAAAATAAGAAATAATACTCAATTAATGTTGTTAAAATCGCTGCTCGCTGCTCGGTTATTGCTACTGTATGTCACTTAGATTTGTTCATGTATAACTGTCATGGACATTAGTCAACACGTTATAAACACTCCACACAAAACGAAGCTTGTCAGTGCGCACCATTCTCCATTAGTTGTTCTGCTCCTTAAAGTTTTAAACAGTCAGACCCGACCTGATAAATAACCAGGTCGGGTCAGATTTTTCCTGTTTATTTTCTTTATTCTGAAAACCTTAATTGTTCTGGAAGTTAGTGCTGAGTACTATATTAGCAATGGATGAAGTCCTTATTGTGTGGTTATTTTGATTAAGATAAAGTGATCTCACTATTTGCTACAGTTAGTTTGTGGTTATGATTTGCTGCAACAAATTTTTAAGGAGAAATACAAGTCATGCGTGATGTTTTTCATAAAACGTTTCCATAAAAACGGACTGGTGAACATATAAAAGGGAAGTGGAAAAAGTGTTCGTATGATTGCAACGCATAACCTACCCAACATTTCATGTTTGCCCTCTGAAGGACAAAATTTCTGTGACCATTAAAATTGCACACATACGCTATACATATGATGTACATGCGTAGCATTGTGGGTAATTTTTGGAAAATGGCTGCATCCATGGGCATAAAAGTTCTTAGATCAAAGAACTTTTAGGTTCCTCAATTGGGGTAATCTCCAGACTGAGCCACTGCACCTCTATGATTATCATAATAAGGCCTTATGAATAAGGATTTATGAACAAAATAGTCTTTACATAAGGCCTTATGAATAAGGAATTATGAACAAAATAGTCTTTACATAAGGCCTTGTGAATAAGAAATTATGAACAGAATAGTCTTAAAACTATCAAATTTCAACTGCAGTTTCCGAGTTATGGCTAATCAAAGTCTGAAAAATCTTTACATAATTATCTCAATGCTTTAGAAGCTTTAAATGTGTTGAAAAAGTATGAGGTAAGCTTTGGATTTCATATTGTCAATGTTCGAAAACTTACCTGGATGGAAGGATAATTATTTTTTAAAAGGTAATATGGATAGGTAGAGATTTTATATTCACAAGAGAAGCTTTAATTCTGATCAGATTAGTCTTTGCATTACATCAAAAGCATCGATATGACCTATCAAAGTTTGAAGACATTTAAATGTATGCAAAAGTTGTGATGTTTGGAAGAGAAAATGTGTTTTTAAAAATGCATAATTTATTACCAATAAGGCCATACAATTCATAATGCTGTTAAATGGTCAATTTTTAAACCAATTTTGATGAAGGTTTTTGCTATGGTTTATGGCATATTCCAAGTTGCTGCTACATACCTGTCCATGATCTTTAATTAATAACTTCATCTTTAGCTTTATTCAGATTCTGGTTCATTCCTGATAAATGTAACAAATTCACTGTTAGTTGATTGCCAAAAACTTTCTGTTTAGATTTGACTCAAATATTTCATTTTAGAGAGCAAGGGTAATCTAATTTTGGTGGTTCCCAGGTTGCCTCTCTCAATGGCCTCTCTCTTGCAATCTATATCAAGGTACTTGGGTGTAGCCCAATAGGGCCATACAACCCCCAAGTAAAGATAAGTAAGGTAAAAAGTTTCAGAGAGTATGTAAAAAGGTCCAGATTTTGAGGATATGCCATATTTTGACAAAGTATTTGAAAAGTTTTTAGGCGATCAGCATTTTGTCCTGTCGGTGACTGACCCCTGTGCCCCTGATATGCATCTGGAAAAAACAGAATAACAACACATGGTTATTTGTTTATTTGAGTCATTTAGTGATGATCTTGTGGAGTTCCTCTCCCAGTCTGGAAAAGCTATTAATACAGGGGAATGTGCCTTTGATATCCTCAATTATTAAGAAACATAAAAGGGTGTCCACTTCATTAGCACTTATGTTATCCCTCAACTCACATAAAGTAGATCACATCGCAGATCTAGACTGTGCAAGAAGGCAAATGAGGGGGAGATCAAATTTGAGAAAAGAGGAAATTCAATGTCAAAATTTTCCTCTTAGGGTTTTTGCTAAAGAGAGATCACAAAAAGAGGGAGAACATTAATCTCTTGATCAACTTTATGTGTTAGGATCCCACAATAACAATATTTTAAGGTAATAATATACATGTATGGAATTTGCCTATATAGGAGGAAGTGGGTGCAAAGTCACAAGATGAAATTTTCCTGCCAGAAGTGCGGGGCAAAGTTGAAAAATATATGATTATGAATATGGAAATAAAGATATGGATTATGGAAAAAGATAGGTGAAAATGTCTACCCCTCCCCGATGTGCAAAATGTGTAATGATTAAACAGGAGGACCATTTAAATACCTTTATGTAAATGCTTCTGTGTTTCTTTTCTAAATTTCAGTCACAGAAATGAATGTCTTTAGCACATAGATATTGACTTGGGGTTTGGAGAAGAAACA
Source organism: Chiridota heheva (assembly GCA_020152595.1). Classification (NCBI taxonomy): domain Eukaryota; kingdom Metazoa; phylum Echinodermata; class Holothuroidea; order Apodida; family Chiridotidae; genus Chiridota; species Chiridota heheva. Next base: position 2,026,673 of record JAIGNY010000492.1, read on the forward strand.
ATAGCTTTTTGTCAGGTTCATTTTTGGTTCCAATGCGATAGCATCAGGAACCTATGCGAACATGATGGCGTGTGTGTGTATTTATGCATCTTTGTAACGACCAGCTCGTATTAACCTGATATCTCAAGAAGGATAACTAGATTTATGTCATATGTGGTACACAGACAGCCCATGGTCTGTAGATGTGCCCTATTGTTATTGATGGTGATGCCATGCATATTAATTAGTAGGCGGGGCTTAATGTCAAAATCTTGAAATGTTCATATTTTATAACCATATGTTGTGTCTGTTTTGTTTCATATTTAGGGTAATTATGATGTCAGCTATTGTGTACATGTTCATGATGTAAAAACGCTGAATTGAATTCATATGCGTAGTGAGCGGGGCTTAATATGCTTTTGCTGGAAAAAACTTGTAAACACAGTATCTCAAGAATGGTAACCTCAATCTATATGTGGTGTACATATAGCCCATGGTCTGTGGATGTGCCCTATTGTTTTTATGGTGATGTCATGAATGTTAATGAGTAGGCGGAGCTTAATGTGAAAATAAAGAAATGTTCATATTTAAACAACCATGTGTCTGTTTTGTTTCATATTTGGGGTACATGTAATGATGATGTTATCTAGTGTGTACATGTTCATGATATAAAACGTTGAATTTCATTAATATGCATAGTGGGCGGGGCTTAATATGATTTTGCTGATTTTTTTTTGTAAACACGGTATTTCAAGAATGGTAAACTGGATTTATGTCATATGTGGTACACATATAGCCCATGGTCTGTGGATGTGCCCTATTGTTTTTGATGGTGATGTCATGAATGTTAATGTGTAGGCGGAGCTTAATGTAAAAATAAAGAAATGTTCATATTTTAACAACCACGTGTCTGTTTTGTTTTATATTTGGAGTAATGATGATGTTATCTAGTGTGTACATGTTCATGATATAAAAAGTTAAATTTCATTAATATGTATAGTGGGCGGGGCTTAATATGATTTTGCTGAAAAACAATTGTAAACACGGTTATTTAAGAATGGTAAACTGGATTTATGTCATATGTGGTACACATATAGCCCATGGTCTGTGGATGTGCCCTATTGTTTTTGATGGTGATGTCATGAATGTTAATGTGTAGGCGGAGCTTAATGTAAAAATAACGAAATGTTCATATTTTAACAACCACGTGTCTGTTTTGTTTTATATTTGGAGTAATGATGATGTTATCTAGTGTGTACATGTTCATGATATAAAAAGTTAAATTTCATTAATATGCATAGTGGGCGGGGCTTAATATGATTTTGCTGAAATTTGTTTGTAAACACGGTATTTTAAGAATGGTAAACTGGATTCATGTCATATGTGGTATACATATAGCCCATGGTCTGTGGATGTGCCCTATAGTTTTTGATGGTGATGTCATTAATGTTAATGAGTAGGCGGAGCTTAATGTAAAAATAAAGAAATGTTCATATTTTAACAACCACGTGTCTGTTTTGTTTTATATTTGGAGTAATGATGATGTTATCTAGTGTGTACATGTTCATGATACAAAAACGTTGATTTTCATTATTATGCATAGTGGGCGGGGCTTAATATGATTTTGATGAAAAACTTGTAAACACAGTATCTCAAGAATGGTAACCTCGAGATAGCCCATGGTCTATAGATGTAGCCAATTGTTTTTTATGGTGATTTCATTCATATTAATGATTAGGCGGGGCTTTATGTAAAAATCTTTAAATGTTCATATTTTAACAACCTCATGTCAGTTTTCTTTCATATGTGGTGTAATGATGTTAGCTGGTGTGTACATGGTCTTGCTCTAAAATTGCTGATTATCATTAATATGCATAGTGGGCGTGTTTAATATGATTTTGCTGAAAAGAGCTTGTAAGTACAGTATCTCAAGAACTGTAACATCAATTCATGTCACATTTAGTACACAGATAAGGCATGATCTGTAGATATGCCCTATTCTTTTTGGTGGTGATGTCATGCATATGAATGAGTAGGCGGGGCTTAATGTAAAAATCTTGGAATGATCTTATTTTGACAATTACATGTCTGTTATGTCTCATATTTGCTATGATAATGATGTTAGCTAGTGTGTACGTGTTCATTGTATGAGCTTAATACTATAAAAACAGCAAAAAGTTCCATCAAAATTTACAGCAATTTAAAAATTATGTACCTCATTTAGCAACATTTTGAGAGGTTCAAACTATAAAAATAGCAAAAAGTTCCATCAAAATTGGTTAATAATGAACCGTTTTACAGCATTTTAGAAATTAGATTCCTTATTAAGTTACATTTTGAGCTTCAAACTATAAAAACAGCAAAAAGTTGCTTAATAATGAACCGTTTTACAGCATTTTAGAAATTAGATTCCTTATTTGGCAACATTTTGAGCTTCAAGTTATGAAAACAGTAAAAATTCCATCAAAATTGGTTAATAATGAGCCGTTTTACAGCATTTTAAAACTTAGATTCCTTATTAAGCAACATTTTGAGCTTTAAAGTTTAAAAACAGCAAAAAGTTATATCAAAATTAGTTAATAATGATCCGTTTTGGCATTTTAGAAATTAGATTCCTTATTTAGCAACAACTTTAAATTTTGCAAAAAGTCATATCAAAATTAGTTAATAACGATCCGTTTATTTTAGATATTAGACTTATTTAGCAACATTTTGAAAACTTTAAAAGCAAAAAGTCATATCAAAATTAGTTAATAACGATCCGTTTTACGGCATTTTAGATATTAGATTCCTTATTTAGCAACATTTTGAGCTTTAAACTTTAAAAACAGCAAAAAGTCATATCAAAATTAGTTAATAACGATCCGTTTTACGGCATTTTAGAAATGAGATACTTTAGCAACATTTTGGGACCTCAAAATGAGACCTGTACAAAGCTGCTCATGCTAACTTGTTGTTTCCCAATATTTTGAATGGGATAGTAGTGAAGAGGAACAGTAGAAGGCAATTTGAGAACCTTTGACAATTGAAATTTAGGAAATAATTTAGAATAGCAGTAGAGAAAATTAGCTGTATTCCTTTTAATGCATCATCACTTTTGCCCATGCTGAATTTTTTTACAAACTTGGATTTGTCATAACCTTAAAATTAGGTGCTAGTTTGACCATTTTAGGACTTTTTGATAAGATAATCAGATAATAATCTTTATTTATTTCCAATATAAATTATGTACAATTTATAAATAGAAAAATACAATAATATACAATACAATACCAGAAATGATAATAATATTAATAATAATAATAATAGTAATATTAATAATAATAATAATAATAATGATAGTAATAATATTGATAATAATAATAACGATAAAAAGTAAAGAAAGGAAATAATGTAGAATATGAGACTATAAAACGGTAAAAGATATGATAATGATTACAAAATGATTAGTTAAAAAGGGTTATAATAAGGGGTCTAAAATACCAAAATGTATCAAAATTGCAGTTTTCATACAAAGAAGATAATATAAGAAATGTAATGCTCTTTCATCTTCTCTACCTGTCCACACCTTTTTACGGCCTGAATATTTAAACAATTGAATAATGGTACGTTTGTAAAAGATTTTGATGGGAGGTTTGATTTCTAATCATGGTTTTGAATATATTTTGAAGCAATTTAGCTTGTGTCACCTCACCCTATAGCCAGTGTTTATAATCAATATTTCACCATTTACACTGGAAGTTAGATCCCCAATTGTCCATGCGCAATGTTAGTCACAGGAAAGACTCGTGAGGAACTTGGGTGAAACTGATAATGATTGACCATATGCCAAATATCTATCAATTTATAGCAACATTTAGAGAAATATGATTAAGACTGATGGAGTCTGGATTTGATTTAGATTTGAGTATAATGAGTATAAGGGAAAAAGTTGTGTATGAGTTTATCATAACAGAGTATATATTAATTAGGATCATATTTTTAGAAAATTCCTGCAAGTGGTTAATAAAATTTTTGTATCTTCTTTTCTTAGTTTACTTTAATTTTTCTTTAAATTCCAGACAATGTGTTACAATACTCCCAAAATCTTGACCTTCAACCTCTAATGTGCATTGCAGGCACACGTTAAAGGGGACATACAGCAATTTAGATATAGCCAGTAGGAGAGCATAATTGCTGATGTAATCACTGTTCCCAAATGTCAAGTTGCTTCTTTTGATTATATTTGGATACATTCAATTGAAAAAAAAACATGCGAAGGTGTGATCAAATATTTATAAAAATGAGAAATAAAGATTCCCAGAATGTTACATAATTGGGTCGTGTGCGTGAGAATCACAAGTACACTGGGTCATGTAAATAAACCCATGTCCCAAACAAATTCGTACTAAGTTTGAAGATATAATTGCATCAGAAATTCATGGAAAAGTGATCCTTTATTACATTTTATTTTTCATCAGAATTGCAAAACATTTAAAGGTATACGTGCAAGGAAAGGTAAGTTTAGCTAAATTGATTTTAAATCCACTAAACAACACGAAGAAGCAAAATAAATTGTCAAAATCAGTTAACAATTTTCCGTTTACATCTTCTTGAAGATGGTCAATTATGTAAATTTGTGTATTACTCTTGTAATGTATGCCATAGTCTCTATTTACTTATTTAAATCTATGGGGTTTTTTTTAACTCTCTGCCATTTCTCCAAAAGATGATTTGATCTTTCAACCAACCTCAAGCTGTAGAGGGTAGTTTTGATATTTTCAAGGTCTGAAATTAGGGGAAGAAATTATATAAAACCAAATCATTTTGTAAAATTTTCCTGTTCATGCCGCACATTTGTTCAATATATTTATACAAAAATTGTAACTGTGATCACTCATAACTTGAAAAATACACATGCTATTTTAAGATTCAAAGACAGTTTAAAAGAGGGAATCTTGGTCACGGTAAAATTACAATGTTCATATCTTTCACATCACGATTTTAAGGCTCGTTTCTAACAAAGTACGTACTGTACACATTGTGTGTATGTGTATATAATGTACAGCGTGTTAGCCACTGCCATTGCGGTTATTGATTGGTTGTCAGAATTTTGTTTGACAAATCAGAAGCGTTGACTTTTATTATATATAACTGTCTTAGCGTGATACCTGGCCTTTAAACTTAGAATTGAATGCTCTTTTGGGTGTGTGGTTGAACTGAAAACTGTTGTACCTTTCCATAGACCTTTACAACTGAGTCATACAGGGAGGGCAGAGTATTCAGATGGTGGACAGGTGGGCTGAACATGCTGATAGTGAACATATATTTATGCATTTTGTGGGTGTAAAATCTTCATGATTTTATCATAATGTTTACATTTTTTGGCTCGGCAAAAAAAGTGTGCCGCTTAAAAGCTTTGCTGTCCCTGTTGTAAGTTTCTTTTCTTAATTTCTGACAATATGTAAATTTGTCTTTTGATATGTTTAGGCATAGTTTTATTCTGACTGCTAACTATGGCAAGTGAATGTACGTACATATGGTTGTGATGTTTGTACAAAATGTGATGCCCTAGATCATGTTCTCAGGGCTCCCGGTAAACCTTGAAAAACCTTTAAAACCTTTATTGACAAATTGAACCTTTATTCCTTTCAAAATAACCTTTAAAACCTTTAAAAACCTTTATTTTCAAAGTTAAGTAAGGTAAATGATTCGAGTGCCAAGGTTTTAGCTTCATTAGTAAGTATACACATCCATTTAATAGCATATCTGTTCTCAACACACATTTAAAAAGTAGCAGGACCAAAATAAAATTTCCAACTTCACGTAAGTAATGGACTTTTGGTGCCACCAACTGCCTTTTGCCCGAGAATATGCTCATTGTATGAAAATTTATTCCATGAGTTAACCTTTATAAACCTTTTTATTTTAATCCAAAACCTTTAAAAACCTTTATTTCAACTTTTCCAACCTTTAAAAAAACCTTTATTTTAAAAGAGAGTCACTGGAAGGTCTGTGTTCTGTTTGTCTGTTTGTTTTCCATATTTGGTTGATTTTCAGAAATTTCTATACCATTGGTTTGATTACAGTATGCATGGTGTTGAGAAAATTCTCTTGATTATTGCAGATTGGTCAACTGCAAGGGGCCACTTACTCTTTTACTTCATCTCTTTAGGACTTATGGTATTTTTCTAATCAAACTCTTTACAAAAACTGATTACCAACCAGCTGCTCTGCTGCATAGATGAACATGCTGAATCCTCACATTGTTTCCTTTGAGGCCATCAGCTGAGGCTCAGAGATCAGCCTTAAAATGAGTTTCATTCCAGCGACACTGGGAATACTTTTTGGATTCACAGGGTCTGAAGAACAGTACATAATAAACATTATGTCAAAAGTTCTCCAAGGTATCTGCTGCTGTTTTTTGTACTGCAGCAATGTTGACATAGCTTCTATAGTCGAAATATGCACAATTTAAGAATTGTTTTGGCACTTGAAATTCCATAACTACAGGTCATGATGCATCAATATGTTACACATTAAAAGAGTAAAAACTTTTATTAGTTTTCAGTTACAATAATATTGATTAAGGTCTGATTTTCAATTTTTTTAGGGTGAACGGACGATAACAGCTGATAACTGAGACAACATTTGAATCTAGTGGAAAGCTGAGTGGAAAGCTGAACAATGTCATTACTATAGGGTGTGGGATGGGCAAAAAAGAGGCTTCTGATTTATTGTTAAGTATGAGCAAAATGTTGTCATGTATTCAGTGCCCCCCCCCCCTACCCGCACCCCACCATATCCTTCACCCCTCCCCCGACAATCAGGGCCATAATTCCTGGTTTAAAAGTGATATTCTCTCCACTCTTGCCGAAGAATATGTAGTCAATAATAACTTGCTTTTATGCTCAAGGATGGGTATGTCCCTGACTTTTGGAAAGAAAATTATAGCCCTGTTTTCAATCACATAATTCAGTATCCACATACAGCGTAATCAAAGTTCTGTCATCTTCATAGTGCCTGCAATGCCAACATTTTCTGTAAATTTTCTGCAGTCGGTGCATTTGGAAAGGTGTGCAAGGCAGGTCTGTATTCAGACACGAGCATCACCCTTTCTCACATTTTCTGACGGTACAGGCACAGCTAAGACACTCAAGGTGAATATCTGGCACAGGTGGCTTTGTCATCCAAATGATGGTTAGCTCCCCATCTTCCAGCTTCCAACCATGTCCATCTAGAGATGGCACATCAATCTTCTGCAGTAATGCTCGCTGATGGATCCTGCCTGGTAATTGGACCGCTTAGCATGTTGAGTCAGTGCATCTCTTGTGGGTGGTAGACTCTGCTCTGAGGAAGGAGATAAACAGAAGACCTTGTATCTGGTATTATCAATACTTTCCGATGTTTGTCCATACAAGCACACAAATTTTTCCAAATGATATAGAGTTCTCGAACGGAGTTTTTCGATTAAATCCTGTAGCTGCTGGTATTAATTCATGCAAGTGTTGAAGATCGCATATCGACAAGAAAGAGATCAAATCATTGGTAAAAACATCATCAATATTAGCAATTGGATTCTTAAGCTGCAAAGGTGCTTACCCCCACTGTTTCCTAGCTAGCCTCACCGCAAGAGAAAGGAGTCACGGACGGGACATCCAAATGGGTTCTCTTTTGATGGCCCATGAAATATTAAACTTGGAGACAAAGGCGTGACATATAAAGGCATCATAAGGGAGCAAGGATATCCTGTATCCTTGCGAGTAAGCAAGACTATTGGCACGGACATATCCTACTCTTATCTGAAACCCTAGCCTTACCCGTACCTTAATTCAGGACAATAACCACAAACAAAATAACAGAAAACATGTACCCTATTTTGGTACATGTACGTGCAAATAGCCAGAACAATAGCTATGACGATGATGATGATGATGGTAATAATAAATAAGATTTATGAAACACATACCACCAATCAAGGTACTCAAGGAACCATACAACAATCTGTGCATTCTTCAACTGGGAGTGTCATGAAATTCATGAGTCATAAGGGAAAGAATTATTCTAGTAAAAAATGGTGACAGTTTGGAAACTTATTCATGTCTTGGGGGGAAGATGGAAGAAATTTGGACCACCTTCAAAAAGAATATGGGGCCTATGGACTGCAATCAAATTCTTAAATAAAACTTACCTCTGTCTATTGTTTCTGCTTGCAACAGCTTGTCTTTAAGCCTTTTCTGTTGACATATAATGTAGAGCTCAACTTTCTTGCATATTATACATTGAGCTGGCAGCACACCTGTTGGTACTAACGTTAGTAGTAACGTTAATGTTAAGCCTGGTAGGCCTAGTTGAACTACATCCATAACTCGACGATGTAAACATCGCTATTGCCCTGAATCTCATTGGTGATGGATTTGAAGCCGTGAATGTATCAAAATCTTCACCTTCCTTTTTCTTGCGATAGTAATGTGCTTACTATCAATAAAACAGCGCTAACATGTATCGTGAAACCCTAAATTGCTCAGTTAAGTTTGTGCTTCCTCATAAGGCCATGACTGGATCTCCGAGTCCCATTTGCAGAATATTTTTTCTGTCTCTGCCGCTTAATTGAAGCCATTCTTTTTGCACAGGAGCTTAATCTGTTCTAACGTGTTTTTGTGAATCTTTGGTGCTTTCAAACTTAACACTTTCAATGTGGAAAATGCACTTTCTTATGACACGACATGGCAATGGAAGTCACCATATTTGTTTACGTTTTTGAATGACCTAAGACATGGTGATCTCTAATTGGACAATTCACAACACATGATACAGATTTCTCATTTGGGGACGAATCTTTTTGACATATTATGTACTAAACCTCGCCTTTTATGACAAGAAATTAATTCGGTTTTGAATTGAAATTACAGAAAAGCAGCATGACGAAATATGGAAAACTTTTCTGATCAGTAAAAATCTATATTTAGTTTAGTTTTATCCGTTTTTAGAATGTGCTCCCAATGTTACTGGAACGAAACAAAGCCACAGAATTTTCAGCTGATGGCCTATTGATTTTTTTCAACACTAACTGTTGCTTTAATTTTGCACTTGCATATTTGATCCATTCCAAGAAATCAATTGGCTGTACCTGAATGATTTTGTCCTTAATGTTTGCAGTTTGATCAAATAAAGGTTAAACGAAAAGAATGCAAACAGTTATAATTCTTGAAATTCGAATAATTGATGTAACGTACCAAGCTTCCAATGTGCATTTTCACATTTACTCTATTCTAAGAAAATCGCTTTGCTTTGTCCATAGAAATTTTGTCAACATAGTTGCTGTTGGTTTAAATCCAAAAGTGAAGAGTAATGACAAGTAATTCAGGTAAATGCTTAAATGATGTTTATTGCACAAGCTTTCATTTTGCACTTTCACATTTAACCCCTCCCAAGAAATCATTTTGTTTTGTCTGTAGAATAATTTTCTTGTATTTACAGTTTGATTGAATAAAAAACTTAACGTAAAGAATAAAAACGTTGAATTTTTAATGTGCATGTAAATGCTTTGTAAATGATGTTTATAACGCAATTTGCTTTCAATGTGTGCCCCAGTTCCAAGAAATCATGTTGCCGCGTCTATCGAAGTTTGTCCTTATGGTTGCAATTTGATCAAATAAAAGTGAAAAGAAAGGAATATAAACCAGCATTATTTTTTAAATAATGTTTCACAGAAGCATTCAGTGTGCACCTTCACATTTTACCTATTCCAAGAAATAATTTGCTTTGTCGGTATAATTATTTCCTTGTAGTTGCAGTTTGTTCAAAAACAAAGCCTTAAAAAAATATATATATTTGTTGAAATTTATTTCAGAAAAACATTTTACAAGCTACGTACTCCTTTGACCTTGTAAGGTGAGAAATAGTCATGATCAGTGGTCAAATCTTGTATTTCATAGAATTTGTCCAACTTGCTGGTAGCGTGATACCATTTCCTGAATGAATATTGGATTACTTCCTTCCATGAAGTAGTTACACGCCCATGCATAGCAGGATTAGAAAGGCAGGGAAAATATCATCTGTCAGTTGCTGTTATAACAGAAGTTGAATGTTCATGTGGCTAATTTTAGGGTTCCTGATGCTTTTGGTTCACATGCGATAGCATCAGGAACCTATGCGGTCATAATGGAGTGTGTATGTATGGGTGTGTGTTTGTGATGGCTAGCTCACAAACGCGATATCTCAAGAACGGTAGACTGGATTAGTGTCACATGTGGTACACAGATAGCCCATGGTCCATAGATGTGCCCTATTGTTTTTGATGGTGATTTCATGCATATTGATGAATCAATTAATTTTGAAAAAGTAAGAAGGGAGCAACTGTATGTCCGTTTTGCATCATATAGGGCATGATAATATTGTTGATTATCGTGTACATATTATTGTGTACATGCTGATGTTATCAACAGATGTCATTAATATGCATGGTGGGCATGGCTTAATCATATGTGAAAGTGCTAAATGATATAAACACCATATCTCATGAATGGTATATTGGATGTATGCCATATGTGGTACACAGATGGGTTATGGTCTATACAGTACATATGTTTAATGAGTAAGATAAGATAAGATCAATATATTTCGTCCACAACAAATTATGGAAATTTGTCGCCCTGTAGCAAAGCATACAAAGATATTTAAATAGAAATATAAATATACAAGTTATAAATATAAAAGTTATAGATATAAAAGTTATAAATATAAAAGTTATATATATAAAAAAGCCAGTAAATGAGGAAAAATAAAAATTTGGTAAATAATAGTAAATGGTAAAATACAATAACATCCAAGATGTAAAATATATATATATATATATAGGCCCACACACATACACATATATACATACATACACACATATATGCACACACATACATATATATACACACACATATATATGCACATACATATGCATACACACATATTTACATATACATATATAAATAAATAAACAAAAATTGACTATAAAACTACAAACTATCGGACGTAGGAAGGGCTTACTCAAAAATTCTTGAAATAGGATAAATGAGCAACCATTTTTGTATCATACTTGCTATTATAATGTTAGTTATGTGCAAATGCTAATGTTGTCAACCTTTTTATTGATCTGCACTGCATGATGAATGAATATCATGATCAAAATTTCATGATATGCAATGACATGACAGTTGATACAAATCTTACAAATCAATCAGCATATGAAAAAAGTATCAGAATCACAAAACCTTTTGGTGCTGGTTGATGAGAATAAACTATAGGGCCATTCCGCAGTCCCGTCTTGTAATTCACAGACTGCGGAATGGCTGTATAGGAATTGCCGTATAGGGATTGTTCAAACTTGGGGCTCCTTTATTGCAAAGCAGGGGTGTAGCCAGCTCTTTCAGATTGGAAGTTTGTCCAGAATAAAATGATTATGTCCTAATATATTTTTGAAAATTTTATCAGTTTTGCTGTTTGGCGGCAAAATTTGACAGACAAGCAAATTTTTGTCAATGCCTCAAAATCTAAACCATTTAGCATATTTTCTGGACTTACAATTTGACTTAATTTTCATGGATGGGCTGTATAACTCATATAGATATGGAATATTGTAATCACAATGGTGTATACCATGTATAAACATGTAACAATTTCTATATTGATTGTAAGAGTGATATATGAGCAGATCTGTGTCTGAATTTTGGAGAAAGCACTTTTAGGTCCTGAGTTATGGCTGATCAAAGTTTGATCACTTTTTGATTTATGCAAAATTTGTGATGTAAGATTGGGCAGACAGCTCAAAATCTTTATACAATTCTTTAAATTTCTTTCCTAATTCTTAGCCACTCAAGTGATTCCTGCTAGAATTTGATTGTGGGTATGGTGAAGACTCAAAATGTTTTGGACATAATTTGCTGCACCACTTCAGACAATTATGATAGGCATTTGAAACATTTGCAAAAGGATTTAAAAGGCCACCTTGTAATACTTACATCATAAAGCATTTGCATAAATTATGCAAATTGATGTCGAGATTTAAAATTGCTGTAACATGGTTACTGTTTAACAGATTTTAATGATGTTTTTTGATGGATTTGAAACCATTTTAAGTAATGTTGCCTCTACACTTCTATATACCTTTAAAACCCATAACATCAAACCTCTTTACAAGCAAGAAACCAAAAATTACATCATTGAATGTTTAACATGTTTGACAAGTGATTGAAGGGCTTTTCCCAAACTCAATGTCCATATGGAAGTCAAAAATGTTATGTAGCAATATTGTATTCTGTTTGATTTGATTAAGACTGATACCGGCAAGTGGTGTACCATTTCTCCAAAGTATGTATGTATGTATGTATGTATATATATATATATATATATATATGTATGTATGTATGTATGTATATATGTATGTATGTATGTATGTATGTATGTATGTACATATACATACATGTACGCATCATGTACATACATACATACATACATACATATATATATATATATATGCATATATATATATATATATATATATATATATATATATATATATATATATATATATATATATATATATATATATATATATATATATATATACACATACATACTCATACATACTCATACATACATACTCATGCATACTCATACATACATACATACATGCATACATACATACATACATACATACACACACATACATACATACATACATACATACATATATATATATATACATATATGTATATATATACTTCTGTCACTATCATGAAGCAATATCTTTCCTTAGGAGAAATGGTCCGTCAATCATTCACAGTTAATGCACACATCACCTCAAGCATATGATACACAGATATTTCTATCACCAGTTTGCTGACAAATTTCTCCCACTAAGACATTTAACACGGATGAGTGATTTCAATCACAAAATAAGCCCAATTACTGCTTTCTGTAATCTTATATACACAAATAACCTTGGACTACTTGGATGTGGTGTGCATGGGAATGGCAGATAAACAATCATTGCTCGGAGAGGAAACACAATACACTGAACAGGAAGTTGGGTTTGTAATTGTCATACCTGAGTTTTTAGGATTAACTCAGGTGTCGGGTATAGGTAGGCTTAAAGAGGAACTTTTCGGCATGATCATTTCTCTGAAAAGCGGATACCCATCTATCTCGTTTGGAAAAAGATTTACGTTCTTACAACATGGCAAATATTTACAGTTTTACTTACAATTTTGTACATTTCCTTTCCCAATTCATAAATTCATATCATATGCACTTCAGATTTATTCAAACAAACTTCATGAATTTTCTTGCCTAATTTGTTTGAAATAATTTGCATTCTTGTGATGCCATCAGTAGAATAGTGCTTCATTAATTAATTTGAAGGGCACAATTATAGGGTGGATCCACGGGGGTCAGGAGGTTCTGCCCCCCTCCCTTTTTAGAATTTCACCAATACACTTCTAACACTAAAGCCATACATTTTCATGACTTGGCCTTGGATTTTAAGGCTTTCCCCCTCCCTTCCTTTTTGAAGGGAGGGGGGGGGGATGATAATATTGTTGATTATCGTGTACATATTATTGTGTACATGCTGATGTTATCAACAGATGTCATTAATATGCATGGTGGGCATGGCTTAATCATATGTGAAAGTGCTAAATGATATAAACACCATATCTCATGAATGGTATATTGGATGTATGCCATATGTGGTACACAGATGGGTTATGGTCTATACAGTACATATGTTTAATGAGTAAGATAAGATAAGATCAATATATTTCGTCCACAACAAATTATGGAAATTTGTCGCCCTGTAGCAAAACGTACAAAGATATTTAAATAGAAATATAAATATACAAGTTATAAATATAAAAGTTATAGATATAAAAGTTATAAATATAAAAGTTATATATATAAAAAAGCCAGTAAATGAGGAAAAATAAAAATTTGTAAATAATAGTAAATGGTAAAATACAATAACATCCAAGATGTAAATATACATATATATATATATAGGCCCACACACACACATATACACATATATACACATATATGCACACACATACATATATATACACACACATATATATGCACATACATATGCATACACACATATTTACATATACATATATAAATAAATAAACAAAAATTGACTATAAAACTACAAACTATCGGACGTAGGAAGGGCTTACTCAAAAATTCTTGAAATAGGATAAATGAGCAACCATTTTTGTATCATACTTGCTATTATAATGTTAGTTATGTGCAAATGCTAATGTTGTCAACCTTTTTATTGATCTGCACTGCATGATGAATGAATATCATGATCAAAATTTCATGATATGCAATGACATGACAGTTGATACAAATCTTACAAATCAATCAGCATATGAAAAAAAGTATCAGAATCACAAAACCTTTTGGTGCTGGTTGATGAGAATAAACTATAGGGCCATTCCGCAGTCCCGTCTTGTAATTCACAGACTGCGGAATGGCGTATAGGGAATTGCCGTATAGGGGATTGTTCAAACTTGGGGCTCCTTTATTGCAAAGCAGGGGTGTAGCCAGCTCTTTCAGATTGGAAGTTTGTCCAGAATAAAATGATTATGTCCTAATATATTTTTGAAAATTTTATCAGTTTTGCTGTTTGGCGGCAAAATTTGACAGACAAGCAAATTTTTTGTCAATGCCTCAAAATCTAAACCATTTAGCATATTTTCTGGACTTACAATTTGACTTAATTTTCATGGATGGGCTGTATAACTCATATAGATATGGAATATTGTAATCACAATGGTGTATACCATGTATAAACATGTAACAATTTCTATATTGATTGTAAGAGTGATATATGAACAGATCTGTGTCTGAATTTTGGAGAAAGCACTTTTAGGTCCTGAGTTATGGCTGATCAAAGTTTGATCACTTTTTGATTTATGCAAAATTTGTGATGTAAGATTGGGCAGACAGCTCAAAATCTTTATACAATTCTTTAAATTTCTTCCCTAATTCTTAGCCACTCAAGTGATTCCTGCTAGAATTTGATTGTGGGTATGGTGAAGACTCAAAATGTTTTGGACATAATTTGCTGCACCACTTCAGACAATTATGATAGGCATTTGAAACATTTGCAAAAGGATTTAAAAGGCCACCTTGTAATACTTACATCATAAAGCATTTGCATAAATTATGCATATTGATGTCGAGATTTAAAATTGCTGTAACATGGTTACTGTTTAACAGATTTTAATGATGTTTTTTGATGGATTTGAAACCATTTTAAGTAATGTTGCCTCTACACTTCTATATACCTTTAAAACCCATAACATCAAACCTCTTTACAAGCAAGAAACCAAAAATTACATCATTGAATGTTTAACATGTTTGACAAGTGATTGAAGGGCTTTTCCCAAACTCAATGTCCATATGGAAGTCAAAAATGTTATGTAGCAATATTGTATTCTGTTTGATTTGATTAAGACTGATACCGGCAAGTGGTGTACCATTTCTCCAAAGTATGTATGTATGTATGTATATATATATATATATATATATATATATATATGTATATATATATGTATATATGTATGTATGTATGTATGTATGTATGTATATACATACGTACATACATATATGTATATATACGTATTAATACATACATACATACATACATACATATATATATATATATATATATATATATATATATATATATATATATGTATATATATATATATATATATATATATATATATATATATATATATATATATATATATATATATACACATACATACTCATACATACTCATACATACATACACATGCATACTCATACATACATACACATACATACTCATGCATGCATACACATACATACATACATACATACACACACATACATACATACATACATACATACATACATATATATATACATATATGTATATATATACTTCTGTCACTATCATGAAGCAATATCTTTCCTTAGGAGAAATGGTCCGTCAATCATTCACAGTTAATGCACACATCACCTCAAGCATATGATACACAGATATTTCTATCACCAGTTTGCTGACAAATTTCTCCCACTAAGACATTTAACACAGATGAGTGATTTCAATCACAAAATAAGCCCAATTACTGCTTTCTGTAATCTTATATACACAAATAACCTTGGACTACTTGGATGTGGTGTGCATGGGAATGGCAGATAAACAATCATTGCTTGGAGAGGAAACACAATACACTGAACAGGAAGTTGGGTTTGTAATTGTCATACCTGAGTTTTTAGGATTAACTCAGGTGTCGGGTATAGGTAGGCTTAAAGAGGAACTTTTCGGCATGATCATTTCTCTGAAAAGCGGATACCCATCTATCTCGTTTGGAAAAAGATTTACGTTCTTACAACATGGCAAATATTTACAGTTTTAACTTACAATTTTGTACATTTCCTTTCCCAATTCATAAATTCATATCATATGCACTTCAGATTTATTCAAACAAACTTCATGAATTTTCTTGCCTAATTTGTTTGAAATAATTTGCATTCTTGTGATGCCATCAGTAGAATAGTGCTTCATTAATTAATTTGAAGGGCACAATTATAGGGGTGGATCCACGGGGGTCAGGAGGTTCTGCCCCCCTCCCTTTTTAGAATTTCACCAATACACTTCTAACACTAAAGCCATACATTTTCATGACTTGGCCTTGGATTTTAAGGCTTTCCCCCTTCCTTTTTGAAAATCCTGGATCCGTCCTGAATTCAGAAAAGTATATAACAGGGGAAATTTTCAGGGGAAGATAAAATTTACGAATTGGAAGGGGAGGGGGCATATGCTTTCCTGTTTATGCCATTGACATAAGCATCTTGAGCATGTCTTTAGCTTGCTATGTCATCAGCAAAGCTCAAAAACTTAATGAGTTTCTTCAGATTTGATTTTGAACAGGGCAATAAATATACAGTACAATTCAATGTTTCTGATTGGTCAAATTATTTACACCACTACAGACATCAAATTAATAACCACCATAGAAGTGACATAGCTAGTATGACTCAAGCAATTTTCTTAAGACAAGATTTCCTCTTTAAGATGGAATGTCTCCTTTGGTATCATCACGTTACTTGACAAGTCAATCCTTTCTTTTGAAATAATCTTTCCTATATATATATAATCTAGCTAGAGATTGTCTGTTTAGGCATTATTTCATTGGATGTGAGAGGGAACTCAATGATGATATGAGGTAAAATGACATTCAGCAAAGTACTGATGTATCCAAATTGGGCAAAATTCAATTTATTGGGAGGTTCGACCTCCCCTCCCCCCACCTCCCCCCACCTCCACATTTTCCAAAAACTCACTCAGAGGGCTATTAAATTGATCCTAGTTACAAATCAAAATAAAGACAAGCAAAATATTGCAAAACAAAATTGACTTTGGCCCAGAAATTTTTGTGACAAAATTGAGGATTATTGGTCCAAAGGTTCACGATTTCTGGAGTCCAAAATTGTAAATCCCAAATTTACAATGATTCAATCTTGTATGGAAACAAAAGGCTATCATAAACTTTTCCAAAGAATATTTTACGATAATCTGCCAGAGGAGGAAGTTTCTCCTCTCCCCTCCACCCTCCCCCCTCCTTCCGCCTTGCCACTGCATCTATGAGATTGGTGGCAGGGAAAATTTGCATTCGGAGCTTTGTTTTTAATCCCTCACCATCAAAGTTGGTGAAGAGGGGAAGTAGCATCTTTACTAATCTTCTGTTTGTCCGTCCGTTCGTCTACATGCATTGTCCATACGACCTCATGCATTGTTCAGCTACTGGGGAACAATAGATTTTAGCCCTTGAAAAAAAATTCCAACTATTTTTATGAAAAGAAATTTATTTAAAGAAAAGTCTTGCTTTGAAAAACTTGGAACAAATGCATTGAATAGAATGAATAGTGAAAAAACAATAAGTCTTCGCTTGAATAGAGTGGAAACATTATAGACCTCTGATAAACTCCAAATTAATCGTCAATGAATTTTCATTCTGATTTTGTAGATGGATCAGTTCTATTTGGTAGATAGAAAGAAACAAAGTTGAGCATGTCTTTATTGGGAGTGTCAGATTTAAGTTATTTGGGCTGTGCTGCAATGAAGTAGTAAAGGCTATAGTGAAGCTTATATTGAAGGTTGGAATGATTAGTTGGTTAAGAGCATATTTGGTAGATGAGAGAATGGCAAAAGGGGGATTGGGGTACTAGGTGAAACAGAGATGGAAGGTGAATGTGGCATGTTGGGAATGTAGGATGGCAGGTGAAGGGGGATGGCAGGTGAATGGAGCATGTTGGGTTGAAAGTTCTAAGTGAGGGGATCGGAGGAAAGAATGTCGGGTGGAAGATTGCATAGTGATTGGTACTGTAGATGTAGGGATTGGGGTAAAGGTTGGATGGCATGGGGAACAGGATGGAATGAAATATGGGACAGGCTGAGATGACATGTGGGACAGGGTGGCATGACATGTGGGACGGTGGCATGACATTGGGACAGGATGACATGTAATGGAAGGCATCTGGATTTTAGGTAGAATGGCATGTGGGACTGGATCGGATAGTATGTGGGATAGCATGAAATGGCCTGTGGGACAGGGTGGGATGGCACTTGGTACAAGGAGGGATGGCATGTGGGACATTGTGGGATGGCACATGGCACAGGGAGGGATGGCATTCTGGGACAGTGTGGCAAGTCATATGGTTGGATGTCATCTTGATTGCAGGTGTGGTGACATATGGGTCATTAATGGCATCTGAATTTTCTTGTATGATTTCCTGTAGGGAGGGAAGTAGCATGGCGTGTGGAACAGGGGGTGGGATGGCAGGTGTGACAGAGGCTGGAAAGCGTGTTATTAGCAGCGAGGGGATTTGTATCGTTTGCAATGTACTGTATGGTTACAATATCCACCAGTAGCGTAGCCAGGATTTTCATATTGGAGGTGGCGGTAAATTTGTTAAACTGACAAGATATGTAGTGGTGCAGTCGAGGTGACAACGAAGGTATCAATTAGTGCGCAAAGGGCGAAGCTCCAGTATGGGTCCAGGGGAAATCCCCCGGAAGCTCTCACAAAATTGACATTTCAAGGGCAAAAAAGTATGTCGCAACACATAGTAAGAAGGTGTATTATACAAGTCAAAATTCGTCAAAGAGAGATATGAAACACAAAATTATGAAAATGCACAATGTCGAAATATAGTCATGTTTGATTGTTTACGTTTGTACATGGTTATAGGTTTAACGTTACTCTTTGAAAATTATGGGTAGTCTAAAAGAAAGGTCTTCAATAATTTACTACAAACTTGTGTAAATGTTATCAAACTTTTAAATGAGCCTGTTCTGTATCGCATGCCCACTCAACACCCACCTTCCCCCTCTCTCCCGCTCTCCATCTCTTTGTTAGTTCATGTATCTAAATACAAAATTGTACAAATGTTTAATATATTATAACCAAGAACCCCCTTTTTCTGAGAAATTTATGATCAAATTCTTGTGAAAATAATATTTTATTACATGATTACTGAACACTTGGCACTTAAGTCTCAACCGCCACTACTGCACTGTACGCATGAAGTTGATGGGGCAAGTGTACTGATAGCACCAATCTGAATGGACGGCACCAGTCTGAACCAAATGTATTAAACCCCCCCTCCTTCTCCCTCCCTCTGGCTATGCCACTGATATCCACAGTGTTTCGTAGGCCAAAGAGACAAATATTTTGGTCCAAGTTATTTTGTGAAAGCTTTTTTTTTGTGAAATTTACAGGTAAATTAAGTTGAAGGCAGATAAATTCCTTTTTGTGATTCAATCAAGTTTTTTTCTTCAAATTCATCCACAAATGACTCACTAATGCCTTAAATCTTGCAGCTAAATTGTGATGGGGGTTTACTTTACTATTTGCATGTAAATGCCAAGGTCAGCCTCAGCACAGCTGCTAAAGGAAAAATGCATTAAAATGACCATTTAAGTTGTTGTTTTCTCTCATTTGAATGGTTGTTGTTATTTATTTTTTTGTGAGCTTTGTTCTACCAATTGTCTATTAATGTCACAAGTTCTTGGAAGAGACACAGGGTGCTCAGCTATTCATGATAATCAGGAGAATAAGAACACTGCATTCCCAATTAGGCAGGCCAACACTTACTGTTCAAGGCAGCTTAGAATACAACTAAGCCTATAGTCATGATCATTTCTGCATACCAGCACTTCCTGGTAATTAGATTAGATTGATGAAAAACCTTCACATTATGAACTGAAAAGCCCTAGTTGTTTGTACTTTGTGTAATCCTTTGCACTATTGACTTTGTGAATTTACTAGCTACTGTTGGTTGGGCCCTGGAACACAGTTGTGATTTAAATCAGCTTGTTGTTGGAATGTACTTTGAAGCTCTTGAGAAATCAAGGTATAGTATGCATGCTTCAGGTCACTACCCCTGTATAGAGAAACCAGGCACAGCTGATTTTCACATGGCTGCCTGATGCACAGTCAATGAAACGCCTCTACCTGCAAGAAAGATACACATGGCCTGGCTTCATTGGCCTGTGTAATTGTTGAAGGTCCTTAGGGGGCCATCATCTGCAAACAGTATGTTCAAGGTGTGGGTAGGTGACCAATGTCTAAATTTAAAGAGGTGGAAAAGTTTAATCACCATTCACATTTACAATTAATGTCAATGCCCTAGTCACATCGTTCAGTTTGTACAAGTAAATATGGACATACACAGTTTTAGTTTAGATTAAACAATTATAAAATAAAAAAACCTAAATAGAATGAATTGAATGTTTTCAATCCACACAATGCATAATTCAGTTTCGATGAATATTTACATAAAATGCAGCATTTTTACTTAATTTAAGTATCTTTGTGATTTCCTTCCTCTAGCTCCCCATCTCCACTTTTGGTAGGCAAACCTGAATTTGTGACCCCCCTTCCATGACTTTCAGGTGAGTTTCTTCCCGTTTAGAGCATGATTGATGTTGGTTTAGCAAGAAAAGTCTAAAAGAGCTCTAAAAGATTTTGTGTATTAAAGAAATGTCTAACTTTGTCTCAAGTTGTCAAAATGTAAAGAATGTAGTACTCATAATGTGAATGGCGGCCAAAGTTAAGTGGGGGTGCGGTGAGTCTCAAAACCAAATCTGCCTACAGAAAGTGGGGAGAGAAAGTTCCACTAAAATTGAAAATAACTTATCATAAAGAAGAAGATATGAGTATGTTAAGGCACCCGTAACTTAGGTGTGGTTAGATCATAGGCGTGCACACGTTAGTTTGGTATTGAAATTTAGTTATCATAACATGCTCATTTTGATGGGTAATAGTACACGGGAACATGCATTTTCTTTTTTGGTTTGCCTATAATAGTTGATGCATTTCTCTTAATGAATTGAAAATTTAAATGAAAGGTTTATTTAAAAAATAACTGACATTAAAAATGTTTCTAGTGATGTTTTGAGTCTATCACTTGCTATCAGTATACTTGTAAATTTTACAATTATTCCCAAAGCATTGTTTACTCACAAATAAGACACAAAATTCTCAGATTATGAGCATGCTGGGTCTCAAATTAAGAAGTTGTTCAATAAATCAGCGAGATGGCGGCTCTCTGCAATGATTTCCCAGACTCCTTGTATTTGCTTCATTACTTTCTTAAATCTGATAGAACATCATTTCTCTTTCATTTTCCAAGGATCTGACTTTCAGGAAGTCAAAAAGAGGCAGAAATAAACAAAGGAGCGTAGTTCATTAACTTTTGTGCAGGTGTTTTCGTGGCCTGGGCATCCGCATGCAGCGAGTTCTGTCATTATCTGCCTCATATCTTTTTCCATGGTCAGAAGAGAGAAATTAAGAATTTTAAATGACACACTGCTCATCAATGTGAGTAATCACTGCATCAAGGTCTATGCATCAAACGTTTCCTCATTCTTGCATCAAGATGCAGATAACAATTATTCATAGATATCAATTATTCGTGATCATTAAGAATGGGCAGAACCTAACCCTGACTGATGTTTCATCTTGGTAGAAGAAGAACTGATTGAGCAAACACACAATCATAATATAGAAGACAGCTAAGCTTCTATATAATGCAACCAAAGGCATTCATAATGAATCATTCAAATGTATTTGCAGCAAGATGAGATACTTTGAAGTTGGTTTTGAATTATGTTCATAAGCTAGTCCTAATAACTAGTCTTGCAACCAAAATGTTCCTCAAATTCAGGAGGGCTGAAAGTGGGGAAGAAGCACTATTTAGGAAGTCCTGATTGGCCCCCTCACTTTTTCGGGTAAACCTTATTTACATTTAAGTGAAATGACAATAAAGATCAAATGAAACAAAACACTGAAAGTATTTCAGTCTTTACCCTTTCCCCACTTTTGAAACTATTTTGGCCATTTTACTCAAATTTGGCCTCTGAACATCATGTTTGTATTGTGACATTGCCCATGCTTCTTGAGTATCTGTCTATAACAATATACATTTCCAGTTTGAAATAAATCTAGGAATGTTTTTGGCACAGGAAAATATTGCAATGTACTTATCAGTATTTTCTCCAGGCTATTGTTATCTCCTGTCTGTGTGCTCTAGGCTGTTTTGAAATATGATCCAAATCAGCCAAGTACATATAGGCCTTTTGGGGAAATACACTCAATTATTTTAACATTTTGAAGGTTCTACATTTAGCAAATTATGAATATGAATATATATATTAATGTAAATATAATAATTATATATATTGTCATTATGATGGACCTTCAGACGATATGAAAAATCACGGCATTTCACGTAAAATAAAATGCTGCTTGTCAGGGCCCTTGTTTTCTCGATTGCCACTTATGGATGGAGCGCTGGATAATGACAAAAGATGACATGAAAAATCAACTCTTTCGAGATGTGGATCTGGAGAAGGATGTTACAAATTAGCTGGCAGAAATATAAAACAAATGAATACATGCTGAACCAAATTAAAAACCCGAACAGCCTGTTTAATGACATAACACCTCGCAAAGTTGCATTATTTCCAAGGACATGTTTGCAGAAGAGGTGGTGACAATTTTGAAAAACTATACATGGAAGATCGAGTGAAAGGCCAAGGGGCATTGGGGCGACTGAAAAAACATTGGATTGATGGAGTGAAGACAAGCATGGGTGAAAGTGTGCGCAATTGATCAAATTGAACGGCATGGACAGGGTGCTGTGAAAAACATCAGTAGAACAATTTTGACCAAACGGCATTACACGCCGTGACAGATCTGCGATGACGATAAGTAGTATTAACATTGTGATTGAAAGTATAGTTTTTAAATCTAGAGGTCATACAAGCTTTTACTTCATTCCCTATTAGGGTGTTTCAGCTGACGTCATCAGGTCATGTGACATTGTTTACATTGCCATTTTGTTTGGCGAGAACGATCGTCTGCTGTACACTTATTTAGACTTACAAACACTTGCATGTTGTTATGTCAGATAATTTTGTAAGATAATTATGGCAGAATCTTGCTGTGCTGTTGGTTGCACTAATAGACATGTGCGGGGAATAAAAAGACATTTTCTCGATTTTCATCTGATCCTGATCGACGTTCGAAGTGGGTTTCTGCTGTACGGCGCAATGTCTTTCAACCTTCGTTATAGGATTTGCAGTGAGCACTTTATGTCAAGTATGTAGGTTTTGTCTGCATATAACAAACAATCAGATCGCGTTCACATAAAAGTTACTCTTCGTATACCCGGTGAATATATCAAACGTTAGGAAAATATGAAGTAAAATTGCCACCGCGAACAAAAACAATATAATTTGCTGAACTGGTAGGTAATGAAGGTTAGCAGGCAGTATGTTTGTTGTACATATGATGTGACTGGGCTGAGTGAAGACGCTTGCCCAGCAAAATGGCTTCCAGATGAGTAAGAGTCACATGATGAAATCCCTCTATAAAGACTTGGCTTTTTTTGCACAATATCTGGTGGATAAAATTGCTGTAGGATATCTGCCTGCTCTGGTATACTCTGAAGGTAAAGGACCTATTTTTGAATGTACAGTAAAGTGTGTCTGGGAAGTGGACAACCATCTTCATTTCATCATGGTATATATTAATTCCCCCCCCCCCCCCTTCCTTTACTCCTACAAAAAGTCTTTTGAATGGATAGACTATCTTAATGCCATTTGCAACATTAAAAGGATTTCATCAATGATAAGAGAGCTCATTTCTTGTGATAATTGTTGAGAAATTTAAACAATTAGATGATTAAATCTCTTCACAATTCTCTTAAGTGAAATACAGAAAGCTTTTGATAGTTGAAATTCATAGAAAGAAAAGTAAATGTATATGTAATGAAATATGGCACTGATGAAATGAACTGTCAATATGGAGTGAAAATAACAAGGAGGGTTCTGCCTTACTCTGAAAGACTTATTAAGAGACCTTCCCCAAGCCCTGCCTGGGTCGCCCCAGTCAAGTTTATGGCACCATATTATAATATCTAGCTGCAGCCTGGAGGATGTGACTGGTGTACAACGAGACATCAGTGTGAGTTGTGCATTAAAAGGCCCACACAAAACAATTAACCACCTTCTTTCATCTAGTCTGAGATCCATTCCTTCATCATTTTAATAATTATTTAACAATAAATAAGCTGGCTAGAATATAAAACAAATGAATACGTACTGAACCAAGTTAAAACCAGAACAGCCTAGCCTGTTCATTGACATAACATGTCGCAAGTTGCATCATTTGAACACATTTTCAGAAGAGGTGGTGACAATCTTGAGAAATTATACATAAGATAAGATTAATTTATCTCATCCATAACGATATGGAAATTTATTGCCCTGTAGCAAAACATACAAAGAAATTTTAAAAGAAATATCAATATAAAAGTTATAAATATAAAAGTTATATAAAAAAAACCCAGTAAATTAGGAAAAATAACAATTTTGGTAAATATTAGTAAATGGTAAAAAAACAATAATGTCAAAGAGATGTAAAATTATACATATAGGCCCACATACATATGTAAAAATGCACACATATATACACACACATACATATATATACATACATATACGCATACACACATACATATACACATACATACACATATTTAAATAATTATAACAATTTGACTTGAAATATGAAAACACAAAC
Organism: Chiridota heheva; assembly: GCA_020152595.1. Classification (NCBI taxonomy): domain Eukaryota; kingdom Metazoa; phylum Echinodermata; class Holothuroidea; order Apodida; family Chiridotidae; genus Chiridota; species Chiridota heheva. Next base: position 2,051,833 of record JAIGNY010000492.1, read on the forward strand.
TATCGGACCGCTTCCAAGTTGAAGAGGGAAATAGAGTTGGGTACAAATGAAAACCTGAATCTCTTATGCTTGGACCATAGCATACAAAGCCTTTTCCGTGAATGGCAGAAAATATATATTGTGGGGAGAGTGGATGTGTGTTGTCATTTAATATTTTAGTTATTTTTTGGTGTATTATGTCATTGTATAGATCAGAGACTGACTTCTGACATATTTCATCACCAACAACACGGCTTGCGGCCCTTACGATCTTCTCCAATTTACTAGTTAAATCTTTTGTAAGCAGCCTGAATATACAGATAATACTGAAAGTCAATATGCTTTGTATTACTGACTGGTAGAAGAGCTTAAAGATAATATTGTCAACTTTAAAGTATTTTAGTTTTCATGAAAATATACAGCCTTTGGTACGCCTTTGTTCTAGTTGCATCAGCCTTGTCTTTAAAGGTAAGTTTATGGTCAATGATAGTGCCTAGATATTTGTAATGGTCCACCTGTTCAACGACCTCATTATTAACCCTGATTGGAGCACAATCACATGACCGTTCCCTAAAATCAAACACCATCTCCTTGGTTTTTTTTACAATTCAATATCAGATAGTTTTGATTGCACCAAGTAACAAAATCACTATTTCATCCTCATACGGAGCAGTAGTGTTATTATGAAGGTAACTGGTTATCACGGTATCGTCAGCATATTTGATAATTGAGCAAACGTCATGTTTACTTTTGCAATCATTAGTGTACAAGCAAAAAAAAAAAGGAGACAGGCAACAACCCTGGGGCACACCTGTACTAATAGGCCAAACATCAGAGCATAAGCCATTCATCTTAACAAACTGTGGTCTGTCTCATAAATAATTTAAGATTCATTATAATAACCTACAATTGACACCCATACCTAACAGTTTGTTTATCAGCAAGTGCAACTGGATGGAATTAAAAGCACTTGAGAGGTCGACAAATGTAGCCCGAACAAAGGAATTTGGTGTTTCCAAGTGTTCAAGAATCTTATGAAAAAACGTTAAGACTGCATCATCAACACTTCTTTTGTCTCTGTAGGCAAATTGCATGGGATCTAAAATAACACCATTCTCATTTAGCAAAAACCTGAGAATAAGAATAATACATGGAAAAAGACAAATCTAAATTTGAAAACTCAAAGAATTTAGAGTGTTCAATTGAAACCACAGGTAGCTACCTCTGAATGGATCCTGCCTGGGGTCAATAAGCTGATGACAAGGCCCAGAGATAACATTCTTAAGTGACATATTTTCTTGGATCTTTTATTAGATTCAAATTGTTTATGCTATACTATATTTGGCATATTTGGTTATAAAGGTTCGAATTTGGTATCATTTTAAAAGTCATTTGGTAGAAAACAACACAATTCATCTAATGTCCCAGACCATGCTACCACAAAAAACCATGACTAAATCTCCTTTAAGAATTTACATGTAAAGAGAATATTTTCTTGTGAACCAAAACAGAATAAAGGTTTACGACATGTAAAGATGCATTCCCCAAGCTCACATCAGCAGCTTCATCCTGTTGACATATATGTGATAAACCTTTCTTTAGTTATTTGTACAACAAGTAAAAAATTGTTATCTTGCACTCATCTTTTGTTCATCTAAATAAAATCAATTATCTTTAATCACAAGAAAGTAAATGACTTCTGAAAAAAACACATTATGGTTCACATTAATGCAATTCCATGTTGTGAACCTATCTGTATAACAATAATATTTTGACAATTTTCTGGCAAGTTGCCTGATTCGAGGAATGTAATATGTTTTCTCTCATATATATATATGTATATATATATATATATATATATATATATATATATATATATATATATATATATATATATATATATATATATATATATATATATATATATATATATTATATGTATAAATATATGATATATATATATATATATATATATATATATATATATATATATATGTATGATATGTATAAATATATGATATATATATGATATATATATATATATATATATATATCTATATATATATATATATATATATATATATATATGATATGTATAAATATATGATATATATATATATATCTATATCTATATACATATACATATATGTATATCTTCTGCACACGGAATCCTCTTTCTCTCAGCAGTTCGTGAGAAATGGGCTCCTTGCCAAAATTTCCAGACACAAAGAAGAGGCAGACAAACTGAATTCTTCGCCTCTGCTTTTGGATCCGATTCAAGTAAGAAATTTGACTAATATCTTTTCTGTCTTTAAAGAATTCGTTGTTCAGAAATGCTTTTCTCTGCCAAGACAGAAGAATTTTGTGAAATGTTACACCATACATACCTTTGAAATTGAACGACCCCAAAATTATATGAATGCCATGATACATATATGTAAAGTTTAGATCACAATTGTTAGATCATTCATTACGAACTTTAAACCTGCTGCTCATAGGTATTTGAATGCTTATTCCCAGGTACGTTATAATTGATTTATTGTCACAGAGACTTGATCTCGGTCAATCTAAGCAAAGTGTCCAGTCAGCTTAAACTAGAATTACAAGGTTGATCCCATCATTAGCCATTCATAAATGCATACCCTCAAGACCGTGAATTCAATTAGAGAGTATCAAGAGGGAAAACTAACCACTGTTTTTGTCATTGTCATCTTCTTTGAAAGGGCAAGTTGACACCTAGAGGCAACACAAGAAAGATTTGATTTGCAATTTGTTGATAAACATTCAATCAGCCAAATATCCAATTAACATAGGTTAACTTGGAATTAATCAATTTACATCTGTTTGATATTGCTAGGTACAATTATCGAAAATAAAAGAAATTACAGAAGATGAAAAATATGCTGGAACCTTGTTTTCTGTTAGTGCTCAGCATTGTTGGTCTCTGAGATGCTTAGTAAATATCAGTCCATACCTGATTACTGATATTGTTATTCTGACACTTTCGCATTTCATGCCCCCTCCCCACCCCCACACTCTCAATGGCTTATTTTTAGGAATACATTTGAAAGAATTACTCACCATGGACATGCTTTCAACTAATCATGTTATTCACTTTGCATTAACAACTCTCAGGAGGCGATTATAGAGATTTTGAGAAAATATTTATTCTTGGATTATTTGTAATTTCAGATTTGGCAATAATTAGTATTCTGCCAGAGTGTTGGTTATTGTTTTCCAGAAATCTGTCTTAAAAAGACGAGGGTGTTACTGAGTAGTGCAAGACCCCACTTCAATCGTGTTTGCCAGGCATTTATCATATAATCCCAGGGTGCCAGTATATCAATCCTACAAATCTTGAGCTATGGCTTAGGTGCATTAGAAACATCCAACAAAGCAAGTTATACACACAAACTGTCAAGCTTGCAAAATTCTGCTTTTGTAACTTTTATCCTCCCTATGCTAAGGTGGTGGGGTATTAAAGGATTAATGCAGGGGTTAAGCAAGTCCCATCTTATATGAAAGCAGACTTCAGAAGAAACAAAATCGTGCAGAAAGCATTCAGAAATCTTATTCCGTTGAAGAGATATTTAAGTTTAAAGTTTGGTATCATTTGTGTAGAAATGACTGAAATCAGACTAGTTGTGACATCACAGCCTCAGATTCCTCAAAGTCTTTATGTATTCTATCATATTTTATCCTGCGATTTTGGGCTTAAAAACCATAAGATATGTCACAAAAGCAGCAAAACTGTGAATCTAAGGGTTATTCCTGAAGAAAAAGTTTTTTTAGAAGACATGAACAATTGTTAAGAATGTGAGGATGAGGATGCAAACTTTCCATAATAGACTTATTACACCAGTCATTTCTACACTGATAAGACGAGTTTTAAAAATATATCCGTAACGGAATAAGATTTTTGAACGCTTTTTTCACCATTTTGTTCCTTTTGAAATCCTCTTTAATATGAGATGGGCGTGCTTGACCCCTGAACTGAACTTGGCTCAACATGTTAAAGGAATACCAGCAACAGAACGGATTCTTACTTTTACTCCACAAAGAAATATTTCATTTGTAAAGCCATGCATCAGGAACGAATAGACTGGAAGTTTCTTTCCCTACTGTTTCATTTTACTTTCAAGTTCAGATGACTCATACGTCCAAATTCACCACACTTATCAGTTTGGTTTAGCCCTGTTTTCCAGCATGTGTTTGCTCATTTAGCCTTTTTAGCCATACTCCAAGGTGCAATTCATTCACTGAAGATGTTCTTGTAATTGAATGAATCCTGCAATGATTAAGATATTCCAATTTGGGTTCCCTCCTTGGCAGGTAGCAATTTCCTCCAGCTATAAAAAGTTCTTTTTTTAGCTTCATATTGTTGCCCTTCTATTTGGGGCACACATAAGTACAGAGGAAGTGATTCACTTTGCATCACTACTTGGGATCAATACACTTTTCAGCCAAGAAGCATTATGATTGTATGGATAAGTATTTTGGGGGTGCCTTATGGTAGCTCCTGGGTGTAATATACAAAGTGCTTTCACCACTTGCAAGAAAATTCACCAAAATTTTGGAAATTTTGATGATTTTAACCACAATTTGGGAAATAGAAAGCAATGCATTTACATGAATTTAATTACGTTTTTTTTTTTTTCCCTTCTTTAATTCAAATTTTGGGAAATAGTGAAATTTGGATAATTTCGGGAAATTTAGGAAGTCCATTTTGGGAAATCCTGTATTTGTGGATACCACTGTCTACCAACTACTTTATGATAATCCAATTCATTGAAAAATACTGCATGAGAACACATTTAAAAGCAGAAGCTTGACCCAAGAAAAATTGCTTAAACAAGATCAATATATTTGATACATACTAGTGACATTGTTCTGGCTGTGTACATTTGATTCCAACAAAATGTTGTTGATTGGCTTCTCAGTATTTTGTTATTTGTTTTAACATTCCACCCAATATGTCTTGAAAGACTATAAAGAAATATATCATTTTTGCAAAACAATCTACACTTGGGAACAAAAGCTTTCTTCAAGGTAGATCAAGTGGTCTCCAAAGACTGACTTCCTTATAAACTTAATAAGTACTTGCAGTATGAAAACAGAACAAGCTTCCTACATGCATTTTCACTCAAGGTTTGATTTCTTGAGGACTTAATTATTCACAAACTGTAACGGTAAAAGTTTTGTCTTAATTGGGTTTAAGTGTATCCAATCCTCCTCCCTCAGATTCTCTGTCTTATTTTTAGCGCGTACACAGGGCTGACTTATAAAAAAGATTAATAAGGGGGGCTCACAAAGCGCAGGCCAATTTTGGGGGGATTTCCTTCAATTTTCTGGCAGGTTTTTCGATTTGGGGGAAATTTTAGCTTATTTTTGATCAATTTTGGGAAACTTTAATTAATTTCCGTACAATTTTCTTCAATTTCAGGCAATTTTCTGAACATTTTCTTCTATTTTATCAGAGTCAACTGATTTTTTATAGAGATTTCATTATTTTTAGAGGGGGGCTGAAGCCCCCAAAGTCAGGTTAATTTTCAACAGCCCTGCGTACACAGTATGGATGGGGTTAAGGTTGCATGCACCTGAAAATATAAAGAGGTTGGGGTTCCGAATCTCTGTGCATACTGAAAATACAGATTTAGACCTCTGAAATAGCTATATTGCAAAAAACATATGGGTTGGGTCTAGTCTACTGCACGAATTAAATGTGGTCTGGAACTATGAATGAATTCAGCCTTCCATCCCCTTTTATTCCAAAATTAAAAAGAATCAGAGTCAATTTAAAAATGATTAACTAGCTTCACCTGTGCTAACCCTAGGTAATGGAATATAAGATCTTTATTTCACACCCTTATTACTTGCATATGCTCGTAAATTTGTGTTGTGTGCATGTTAAAAAGTTTTCATACAAGTCATTAAAAATGAGCAATAGATGACAGAATAAAGGCCTGGAGCTCATTTTTTTTTTCTCCAAACCCCTTGGGTTCCTTTGATCTGTATGTGTGACATTTGGTATTCATGCAGTCATAATATTATGACATCTAACATAAATCGTCTTAGGTGAGCAGATAAAGATTCTTAGGTTTCATGACAATTTCATCTGACGATAAATGTTCTTGTTTCTTGTTATTTTTCCCCTAACAGATGAGTAAATCCTTGCATCTCAAGTTAAGGTTAGAATCCTCAGGTGATTCAAGTCTCAAGTCAGTAACCTTTACTTCTTCAGAGAGGGGGCGGCACCGGTGCAAGCATCATCACCCCAGGGTGGTTGACATACATCTAGAGCCCCCTTGTGGCATGTCTTAACATACGTATAAATATCAATCGAGCTTAAAGAATACTTGGAAGACCAGATGTAGAAACTTTTCTTGTCTTTAAAAAAGATGAAAACTAAAAGTAGTTTGGGTACCTTTGATGTTCAAAGTTCAAAGTTCAACATTTGTATAGCGCCCTAAAAATACAACAATGTACAACAAAGGCGCTTTTCAGTAAGAAACAGTTAAGACAAATTCGGATATGATCTACAAAACATGTGGGCTTTAAGTTTTCTCTGAAACACAGATAAATTAGTGATTAGTCTCAATCTTGTGGAAGTGTTACACCTTTAAGATATGTGTGAACAGTTAGAGACTGTTTATTTTTATTTATGTGCAAAGTATCGGTAGTTTTTCAGCTAATCAAAGTTTGAAGAACTGTTAATGTATGTAAAAGATATGATGTATGAAAGAGAAGACAGCTTAACATCTTTAATCTATTCCTGTCCTTACATTTCAGTCGCCCTAAATTATCAGATTGTTTTCTCCTGCTAACATATGATTCAGGGTACGGAGGTTACACAACCCCTTGATCGTATACAACGACAACAATGATAAATCCGTCAAAGTCATCAGGCTCTTAGAGAGAGTGCTTATCCTTGGTTTTAATGGTGCAAGCGGATGAGAGTACATGACTCCTCCCTCTGGTTGCCAGTCCATAGCAGATTAATTCCCTAGCAGTGCTGGTACTCATTTTACAGCTGAGTGGACCGAAGCAAGCAGAGTGTCTTGCTCACAATGCAGTGCTCATGACGGGAATCTTCAGTACCTTTCGAATACGTCGCAACTTCTTAACCACTAAACCATTGCACCTGATAACGCCAGGTTTATGTTTTGTGATGTCACCAAATATAAATAGAATTTGCATAATTTATTACAATAAGGCCCGAGATTTAAAATGCTGTAAATTGGTCAATTCATAACCAATTTTGATTAAGGTTTTTGTCTATTTTCATGGTTTTCTTGCCATTAAGCTCAATTAGTTGTTAATACCTGTCAATAGCCGTGTAACATAAATATTCTATGCCATAGTTGGTGGTGCATGGGCTTGGTATAATTGCTTTTAATGTTTGTTCAATATTGAAACTTAATTTTATGAGTACATTAAGATTTATTCTGTTGCATACAATGATTTGTCCTTTCAAAGATATTGACAAATTTAGGTGAATCACAGACAAATAACATCCAAAACTGTTTGGAAACTTCATTCCATTAAGAAATTACAGAAAACACATAGAAACAAATATGATATCGAAAAATGGATAAATTAGACATGATATGTTAAGCTTTTTTTTTTTTTTTTTTAAAGCACGTTTATCTTATGATTGATATGGATCATCACTTTGAAGAAATTTTGATCAGAGTAGTGAGAAATTAGTTTATATGATTTAGGATTAATTCAGCACTCAAGTACAACTGAAATCAGACTAGCTATGACATCACATCCTCATGCATTAGGAATTGTTGTCACTTAGACCCCTCCAACCAGACACCTTCAGTTTTCTCAAAATCAAGGGTAATCCACACTTTTCAACTGGAGAAAATTCACAGCTCACTTACTAGCAACCAGCTGTTACACCATACACAACACAGGGGTAATCTATACTTTCGGACTGAAAGCCTTTTCAGTCTCTTCACAGTTCACTTGCTAACCAGCAGCTACTGTGACACTGTACACACTAGGTCATTCATCTGGGGTTCAAGCCACATACCTGCTTTGCTGTGAAGTGGAATAAGATTAGTCCTTGGCTGAGCCTAAATATAAATATACATTATGTGCCTCTAGGACTTTGTGCAAAGTCCATGAATTATTGATGGACCATTCCTCCTAAAGAGGGTTATTTCATCATGCATTTCTCATAGTCATATATTTGATTTTAATTCTTCTCTGAGATTTTATGGCATAAAAACCTTTGGATATGTCAGAAAAGTAGTCAAATATAATCTGATAAGGTAACTTTAATTTACTACTTGAAGAAAGTTTGAAGAAAAAACTTTACCTATTAAAAAATTGCAGTCAATTTTCTTTCAAATGCATTAGCAATTTTTGAGAAAGTCCCGACCTTCTACAGTAGACTTCCACTCCAGTCATTTCTATTAAAATGAGACAAGACTTCATAATCTCCTGAATGGAATAAGATAGTGAAGATATCTTCAACAAATTGTTTCTTTTACAGTCCTCTTTCATATCAGATCAACTTGCTTGACCGCTGATCTAATTTGTTGAGAAAATTTCTAAATCTAAAGATCTAAAAGATATGTGCTGTAATAACTGTTATAAGACTAGAAATGACATTGCAGCATTGGGTTTTTGTTAATTTCCATAAACTATTAATGTAGCTTTAAACCAGATAGTATGCCTGTGTAATCAAATAAAGTACTGTAGCTGTGATTTACTATGTAAAGAAATTATGAAAACAATTGGTGAACAATAGTATTCTGTTGAAGGAATATTCCCATGGAATTTTATTTAAATATATTTGATAGAGGACAATAAGAGAAACAGATTGGTAAAAAAAAAAGTTAATATCTTATTCCTACAAAAACTTATTGAATTTTAAAGGATTATTCCCATCATGACTTGCCCTTCTCTCTAAAAAAATTGTTCCAGCAAATCATAGCCACAAACTTAAAGTAGCAAATAATAAGACCACTTTTCTTAATCAAAATAACCACTGGACCACACAGTAAGGACTTCATCTATTGCTTATTTGATACTCAACACTAACTTCCACAACAACCCAGGACCAAATGGAGAACTAGTACAATGAAGCCATTGATAAGGAAAATTTGTTCCTAATTGCTTGTGGTTTTCAGAATAAAGAGGACAAATCTGACCCGACCTGCTTTTATATCAGATCAGGTCTGACTAATGGAAATTTTAAGGAGAAGAACAACTCATGATGTTTTTTTTTGTTTTTTTTGTATATATATATATATATATTTACAGATATAGATATAGATGTGTATATCTATCTCTATCTCTCTATATATATATCTATGTACATATCTATATATCTATATATATATCTATATACATGTATATATACATATGTATATATGTAAGTATGCATGTATGTGTGTGTGTATGTATGTGTGTGTTTATGTATGTGTGTATAATATATATATTTATATATATGTATATATTTATATATATGTATATATATGTATATATATATATATATGTATGTATGTATGTATATATATATATATATATCTACATATCTATATATATATCTATATACATGTATATATACATATGTATATATGTAAGTATATGTATGTATGTATGTGTGTTTATGTATGTGTGTATAATATATATATTTATATATATGTATATATATATATATATATATATATATATATATATATATATATATATATATGTATGTATATATATATATATATATATATATATATATATATATGTATATATATATATATATATATATATATATATATATATATATATATATATATATATATATATATATATGTATGTATGTATATATATATATATATATATATATATATATATATATATATATATATATATATATATATATATATTTATATATTATATATATATATATATATATATATATATATATATATATATATATATATATATATATATATATATATATATATATATATATATATATTTATATATATATATATATATATATATATATATATGTATATATATATATATATATATATATATATATATATATATATATATATATATATATATATATATATATTATATAAAGAGCATACTTTTAGAGCCAATTTGGTACAAACATCAGGTTGATATCATATTCTGTTCAGGAGATATGGATTTTCTAGATTTCCCAATTGCATTTTAAAGTTTTTGTTCAGTATGATGAATTCATGTCTGATGATAAATTGCAAATGTTTATGTATTTCTTTGAACTTTATTTAGTTGTTTCTGTATGTTTTTCAAAAACATATTGAAGTAGGGTATATTTGGCAATGTATATAAATAACTAACTCTTATCAATATGTTATTTTACTAGATTTTACTAGTAAAAAAAGGATGATAGATTTTAATAAAATACATCAACTATGTGGGAGAATGTGTTGCTGTAATGTCATACTGAGCCTTTTCCTATTCGTTTATTGGCGTTTTTTGTGTGCCTTAAAATTTGAATATCTCCTTGTAGGAATAACATATCAACATGATTTTTGCACTAAATTGTTTCTAAAAAAATTCTCTTTCTTACGAAAGGTCACAAAAAAGACATGGGAATATATTCTTCTTGTCCGCGTTAAAGAGATTGTTGGTCTGAGTCATCACAGCACTTCCTGTACTACTCTTTAAGTATTTCTTTGAAAGTTGATTTTGTATTTTCTAAATGATTGGGAACATTTTTTTCTTTAAAAATTAATAAGAACAGTGTAAAATAAAATTTGCAATAATGTTTTCCAATCTGTTCTTGTAACTTATATTTTAATTATGAAAAACTTTGTGTTTAATTTTCAAAGAAATACATAAATATTAGTACAGGAAGTGCTGTGGTGACATCATGTGATAATGACTCAGTGCAAGAGTCATTTTTATATGGGCAAGAAAATTCTTTAAAGTTCAATAACTTCTTTTAGGAATGAGATATCAACATGTTTTTTGTTGTTGACCAATTTGTTTCTGAACTGTTTCTCTATCAGATACATGAAAATAAAAATATGGACAGGTACAAAAGTTTTCTGTTTAACCACGTACCGAAAAGAGCATTAAAGTCCGAGTTTAATAGTCTTCCCATTTTGAAAGTAACCCAATAAGATGCCCTCTATAGCTTGGGGTTGTTGGGAATGTCGAAAATCAAATCCTCTTCATTATAATAATCTTCACTTTTTTAAAGAGAATTAAATAGCTGAAGGTTAAAAATTTATATGAGAAAATAGAGAATATGTCCTGTTCATACTTTCCAAGAGTAACGCGAAAATTTACATATTTGAACGAAAGTCTTCAGAAAGCAGCTGTAAAATGGCCGATTTGTAAATGATTTGATGACAGTTTTTGCTTACTTCGTGAGTTTTAGTAGACTTGAAATCAATTGGACTCAATTTGCCTCGATCTGTCTATGCAAACCATTTAAAGCAGATTTGTGCAGAAATGACTGATATAAGACAAGAAATGTCATCGCAGCATTACGATCCTCACACGACTTTGTGTAATATCAGACCACAGGTATGCTTTCAGATAGTATGCTCTTATAATCCAATAAAGTAGCTGTGATTTACTATCTGACTATGTAAAGAAAGTAATCATGAAACAACAGTTCACGAGGTGTATGAAACAAAACCAGTCTGTCCCAGTTTAGTATCTCATATACTGTATGCATAACGTATATAATAACCTTTTATTTTAAATGATTATTTAATTTTCCACATCAGATCACAGACATATTTCTGTGGGAATTTTCTTTTGTTGATTCAGGAGTTTTTGACGGAAAAAGAATACCTGTTAGATTTTGCAACCAGAAATTTCCATCCCAGGAAGCTCGAGATAATTTATTGATTTATCCACACTTTATTGACAATCATTTAGCAAGGACTTTCCTACCCAACTTCAAGGTCATTTAGAAATAATGAAATAAGTGATTCAGCATATTTATAGTGTAGGCAGCCTATCACATGTACAACAGATGCTAAATAACCCCTATATAAACTTCACAATGCCTTTTTCTCAAATACGATCGATGACATAATAACACAATCGATGTTGTGTCAGTTGTATGTAGGAAGGGCCCCCATCCGTGTCAAATGTCTGATTAAAATGCTTCCCCATTGTAGTCTAATTAAAAGTGTCTGTCCGAGGTTTATTAAAAACATTGACATTTTTTGTCGAGATAGTGTCTGATGCATAAATTATAATGTGCTAACATAAACTCATTGTTACATTCATTTGCCTTTTAAATAATGCACATGCATGGTAGGCAGGATTCGGAGATACGCCACACGCACTTTTTGCCATCTTAATTCATATTTTTTATATGATGATATTTTAGTGTGATTTTATGACATTTTCGATAGGCGACTTTCATTCTGTGACTTTCGCACCCCACCCCACCCCAAATCCTGCCCATGTTCACATGATAATCCTCTGTAGATGTGCATAGATGGACCTACAAATGGGGGCATTATGCTCGTCTTTGATAAATTATACCACGATTGAAAGAAACAAAAAATGCCTGATAATTTATGCAATGTTGTGATTAATAATCTGTTGACAGTGTGCACTGCATCATTTGCACTGTATAAAGCTGTTTTCCCTCAATATAGATTTTACCTTGAGTAATATAGTTATTGTGGAAAATTGTCTACATTTGAATGCATGCACAAGCATTTTCCATTGTTTACCAGCTAGTTTATTTTATTCAATACAATATCAAAATATTTATATAATTATAATTTGCTTTTTCCTGCATTTCTTTTCTTTTTTTTTTTTTCTTGCAAAGCAATGTGTGAGCCAAAGGTATTGTTATTGATTTGTAAAGATTTGCACAAAGTACAGTAAATTTTGATTTGATTTGATGATAATTAATGTTTTATTTCCTGCTGTACATGGGTGGGTTGTAAATTTTCACTAGGGAAACAAAGGCTCAGTTGGCAAAAGATGTCAATCAACTTGGCTAGCTAAACAATTGATTGAATAAAGATGGCTAATTCTTGTGATTTTCCCATTGTTCAATTGTTCACTAAGGTGTTAGATTTTGGTAATTATCCAAAATAAAAAAACTAACTAAAGGCGCATGGATGTTAGAGGCAACAGTGTAAAGCAGTTTTTTGTATCTATTAAGAACCATGTAAATTACAAACTTCTTTCTTTCAAATTATTTTAAAATGGAATATTTTACATTATTCTGTTGTTTTTGTAATCCTTCTTTCTTTAAAACGGAGTAACTATTCTGACCAAGAGGTTTTTGTGTCTATGTACATGTCTACCATGTTTATTCAGCATTAAACAGAAAAACTTGTTTTCTTCAATTTTTGAAATTTGTAACATTGAGACTTAGCTGATTTTAAGCGTCCGTGATGATAAAGAGGAAACTCATCTCAAGAAGACTGCTTGACCCATCGCCAATAAATCAATACATAGTAGTAATGTCACTTCCACAGTGATTGGCTTGTGGATGACTTTGTAAATACCAATCAAAAATGTCTTGCCTTTCAAATGAAAATTGTCCAAATTTAGACTGTTTTACCAACGATAGGTGATGCATGCAACTGAAAATATTAGTAGCTGCAGACATTGAAGGTATAAATACATGTACATGCAACATTGGCAAAAATGCTATAAAAAATATTTTTTAAAAGACTAAAAATCTAATAAAAACTACAAAAGTACCAAACATTTGCATCTAAATCAGTTACAATTGACCATTTCGCAGCCATATTTAAATACAAATTTGTGATGTTGCTATTTTCTTTGTAAATCCTTTGGTTTTCAATTGTCTATGATAATTCCTTTGAAAGGATGCAGCTTATTCTCACCAATCTTTATTGAGTCTTTCTCATACCCCTAATCAATTTCTAGCAGGAGTAGATTTTCACATCATTTTCAGTGACTGAATGAAAGATTTTGGTCGTAGATAACAAATTTAAACATGGATACAAATTTGATCAGCCATAACTTGAAAACTACAAGTAGGCTCTGATTAAAACCGATCTACTCAGGTTTTGAAATTCTTTTATTAAAATCTAATGTTTAGGCAGATATGTTTTTAACGCATGGGTAAAAGGACCTTTGGCTCAAGTGGAATGGCTTAACATAGAAGGGTCATTCGCGAATGTTAAGTCTTTTAAACCGCACATTAAAAACGCATATAAACACGATGCCAAAACTAATCGTTTTTATAAAAGTTTTGTGTTAGATTGTTGAAATTACATAAAAAAGAATGAATAATGAGAAAAGTTGACATGGTTTATCGCTTTATTAAAAAAAATGACCTGTTTTGAAAATGGAATAAACTAAATAATCATGGTCGTGCATTAACTGGATTTAATGCACGGGTCAAATCAATGCAAATATTCAATATGATTTTGTTTAACCAATATACAAAATTATTGCTAGATGTCCATAGATCTTTAACTTCTTCCCAATGAATGGTGACATGTTGTGAGGTTAATATGTATAACAATTATTAATTTTTTGATTGATTGTACAAGAGAAGATTATTAAACAATTGGGTTTGTGGGTCGAGTTGTTTTACTGCATGCGAAACCACAGCATATGGTGCATAGTTGATGGTTGTAGGTGTATGATCTACAGATTTTATCAGAATATCTGATTTTTGTAACACTTACACTGTTGGTGTTGACAAATTGTCTGGATGTATCATGATCATCTTTGTCACATACCATGCGTGGTCATGATGAAATGGGTCAGAACATTATGAAATGGGTCAGACCATAATGAAATTTATCAAGGATTGATTTTTAACTTCAGTTTTGTGTTTTATACAATAATTAATTGTTTGGTAGGTTCTTGGGGGAAAAGATTATTCAGATTCTTCTGTACACACTTAAAGACTTACGTATTTGTTACTGACTGCCTGAGGAAAATAGATGGCCAATGAAGTCAAGTAATGATGACTTACATGACATGAAAGAGCCAATGCCAATAAGTAAGATCATTAATACAAGAAGATGGAAATGGATTGGGCATGTGCTGAGGAGAAAGAATGATTATATGCGCAAATCAACTAATATTTATATTTTAATGAATACTATTTCAGTTTACAGCTATAATACAAATCTGTTATTTTATTTACTTTATTTGATCCTCTTCGTGCCTTTAGCACATAATGCAACCACCAAAGATCGCCATTCCTGCCTGTTCTAGCATTGTTTCTCAAGTTCTCCCCAGGTGAACTTTTTATCTTTAAGTTCCCTCTCCACATGCAGTTCTGCACCATGCATCTCTTTGGTCTAACTCTTTTCTTTTTTTTCTATCAGGAGTCAAACGAAGAGCTACTCTTACTAAAGTAGCTAGGGGCATTCTTAATGTACTAGCCATTGCCATCTCCGTCATTTCATCTCGGTCTTGATGTCATGTGTGGAGGTTTGTAGTCGAAGATCTTCATTAGGATTGTGTTTGGCCAAAATATCCAAAGTATTCTACGTAAACATCAGGTTTAAAAGGTATTAAGCTTCTAATTTATGTCATTTTCCAGGATTCTGATTCATAGGAAAGGTTGCTCAGAACATTGCTTTTAAAGAAACAAATCTTGGTTTTTGTACTGATGTTGCCTGTTTTTCGGGTGTTTTGGGGGGCGGGGGGGGGGGGAGATGCAAAAGCCGACTTGCCTTGGTGATTCTAGATGATATCTCAGCTTCAGTGCATTTTAAGCAAGGTACGTGAACTCCTGCACGTCCTCAATTGTTACTCCATGTAAGCTGACTGCCGTATCCGTCCTTCCATTCATCCTCATGTGTTTGGTCTTCTTAGTGTTGACTTTCAGCCCAAGTTTTTCTGCAGTAGATGCTATTTCTTCTGGCTTGGCCTGGATATCATCAGAAGACAGATGTCGTCAGCAAAGTCCGGTCTTCAAGTAAGGTGGTCGGTATCCATCAGTATCATTTCAAAAATCCAATAAATTAGCAAAATAGGTGCCCTCACTGTTTTAGACTGAGAGCCCCGTTAGATAAGTATCAAGATTTCCACCAAATGAAGGAAGGGGAGCAAGATCGAGGCACCCAGTGGTGGCACAAGGGGGTATTTTACCCTACCCCTACTTTCTTGTATGGTAACATTGTCTGATCTTTAGGCTTTTGCCACCATGAGACAAAGATGCCCTCTCTTAACTCTCCCTCCTGTATCAAAATCCTGGCGCCATACAAATTCCATATTGTAAAATGTTTTCAGTGGTCAAACGTTCATCTTACATAAAAGAAAAAATATTAAGTGATCAAAAACTTGATGTCATTAATAATAATCAGATGAAATCACACCCTTGCCATCTCATTTAGTATACCTATGGCCTTGCAGAAACTACTGATGATATAAATTGTTTTAAATTCAACCTCTGCAGAATTTTATTGATAATGGAAAAATACATATTTCATTATTTGTAGATTTCTAAAAACTGCAAATATGTCATACCCCAAAACATTTTATTGTTGATATTTCGTCTTCGAGAAGTGTTTTTCCCAAAATTTAGATTTGTATCCCGATTTGTATCTTTGTGTAAATGATAGAAAAAAGTACCGTGCTGCATTCTATTGTACAAACTTTTGTATCTATATATTTGTTAAAATCCACGAACGCTCACGTATAAAGTGATAAGCATCAAATTAGTGATATTGAAATTAATGAGACCCCGAAATTAGATAAGCACAGGTATATAGCTACGAATGTAATTAAAAATTGTGCATTAAAAGGTATACCATGAAATTTGGATTGCGTGCATTTTTTCTTTTGAAGTGTTAATGTTGAAATAAAATAAATTATTGTTTTTTTTTTTTAATGGGTTTAAGATGATCTTGACCTCCAATATCTCGAGGCCAGGGCATGTCTAAGAAGCTAAATTTCTGAATGCAATATGCTGGATTGCATTTGAAATAAAGCAATTGTTATATAGCCATTTGATAACGATGAAAAAGGTTTTTGACTAAGTCATCTCGAGCTGCATTTATCGTTAAAGTTATGAACAAGTACAAATTTCATATCCAACGGCACAAGCTATAAAGAATTAGTTTATATGGGTCAAGTAAGTCTATCTTATAAGAAAGAGGACTTCAAAAGAAACACTAGTGAAGAAAGCATTTTAAATCTTATGTCGTTAAGGAGATATTTAGGTTTAAAGTTTGTGTAGAAACGACTGAAATCAGACTAGTTATGATGTCGTAGCCTCAGATTCCTTAAAATCTGTATGTAATCTATCTTTTTTTGTTCTGCAATTTTGTGGCTTAAAAACGGTGGGATATGTCAAAAGAAGTAGTAAAACTGAATCTACGAAGTGTATTTATAATATACCACCTGGATAAAGTTCGAGAAAAATAATTTAAATAGTGAAAAAATCAAATAAACTTCTTGAAAATATATTAACCTATTAACAATTGTTAAGAATGTGATGACGAAGACACCAACTTTCCATAGACTTACTACACCAGTCATCATATATGCTAGTCATTTTTACACAGATAAGACAGCTTTTAAGCTTGAATATCTCCTCAACGGAATAAGATTTTTGAATGCTTTCTTTACTATTTTGTTTCTCTGGAAGTCCTCTTTCAAATAAGATGGACTTGCTTGACCACTGAACTAATCCTTAAACGGAATAAGATTTTTGAATGCTTTCCTCACTATTTTGTTTCTCTTGAAGTCGTCTTTTGCCATATAAGATGGACTTGCTTGACCACTGAAATAACCCTTTAAATTGTGAACGGAATAGTTTTTACAGTATGTCAAAAGCACCTGGTTAATGTTGTTTTATGATCTAAGTTACGGTTAATCAATTTGAAAATGTTATAAAGTATTAGTTTGGTGTTCAAGCAAGTTCATCGTATATGAAATTTGAGAACTTCAAAGACAATATTCCAAAATCGTATTCATTTAATAGTTTAAGAAGATATTTAGTTTTTAGGTTCTGCTGTATCATCTGTATAGAAACGACTGAAATTAGACTAGTTGTGAAGTCACATCCTCGGATTTCTTTTCTTTATGTGTTCTACCATATTTTTCCTGCAAGCTTAAAATCCATTGGATATGCCAGGAAAGTAGCAAAACAATCTAGTAAGGGTAATTATAATTTATCGCTGGCAGAAAGTTTTGAGTAAATTAATTCAAATCATAGCAAATTAAAATCAATTTTCTTTTAAAATACACAATAAGAACTGAGGATGGGCGCCATTCTTCCATAGTAGACTTACTTCACCAGTCACTTCTAAAAAGATAAGACAGAATTTTAAACTTTAATATTTTCTAAACAGCTTAACGGAATTAGATGTTGAAGTATAGTTTCTTCACCACTATCTGACTATAAGCCTCCTTTTTCATGTAAGATACACTTGCTTCACCACTGAACTAACTCTTTTAATGTGTGGAAAATTTGTGTGCAAGGAAGAAAAGTCATTTAACTCCCGGGGTTTCAAGTGCGTGCAAACAAGTGGCAATAAGGAACTTGAATTTTCTATTCCCAGCTTTCTGCGAATGCAGCTCCAAGATATTGGAGTTTTATCTTTTCGTTCGAGAAAATACTGGTAAGAGGCAAGAAGTCTTGACGCCAGCAACACCTGCAGCAACACCTGCAGCATGTTTCATTCTGCAGCACCTTTGTCTGTTTGTTTAACTGTTGAATGTCAGCTTTTCTCGAGCTTAATTGACTCAGGGATACTGTTATGATTGACTTAAGCCCCAATACATAGTTTTAATCAAGCCTTATTTATTCCGTCAATCCACAGCTACTTCACATTACGATATTATTTGATGAACAAATAATTATCAAGAATTGGACTTTGAGAAATTAAGTTCCGCTTGTTTATAAGTAGGACAAGAAAATTATGAAAGGTAAATAAGAGAGAGACTGATCGTTCTAATAAGAGTGCAGGTATTTCTGACATGTGATATTATCACGTTATCTTTTCATGTGTTGGCACTTGCATGAGGTGATAATAGTTTTTTAAGATCGCATGCATTGACTGTGGTGACTTGCATGTACAGACCAACGGGTTCAATCAAGGAGCTATCCTGGGGTGGGTCTGGTTATCAAAGGCCGTGGACATTGACTTGGTTGTCGATGTTATGTCTGTCCACGTGGTACCAGTTTTCTGGGTTGTAAAGCGTTTCGTGATAGCATTTGTACTATCTGCGATCGCATTGTAATGTTCAATTGGGGAGATAATAAAATAATATTTTTCTACATGTATCATACGCATGCATAACCTGCGTTGCCGACCGTTGTATCATAAAATTAAGCCCAACACAGGGGCGGGACCATTTCTCGAAATACTTTTCAAATTTGCATTTAAACCTCTTCGCCCGATGGATTGCCAAAGTTGTCCTTCCCCACCCAATCTCAAACATGTGTCCGTAACCCTGTAAAATGCAATCACAAAAAACGATTTGCATGTTCTCCCGGTGCAATCACAAATATAAAAATGTCACACTGTGACCCCTTCCTTCATTGTAAAAATATAAATCGGACGAAATATGTCACTTTTCAAATTTTCTGGGAGAAAAAAGCGATTTCGTGGAAAAAAATGGAAGTACGCCGTTCAAAGTGAAACAAAAGTCTTTGATTTTAAAAGATATTAAAATGCAAACCATATCCAATCAATAAGGAATTTCGGTCATTGCTATATCTGTATTTATTGTGGACCAAGCATATTGATTGATGATTACTTGCGATGGTCAGTGGCATGCGCTCTAAACATAATTCTAGTGACCCACCTCTTGTCCTCAACTAACCAAAAGTTGTCTATAAATAAACAGATCAATTACATGTAGGTTTGAGCTTCCTTTATTTTGGGCCTAAATAAGCATTCTTATGAAAACTTCTTTGCCAACAAGACTTAAGCTGTTAAGTGGGAGATGTGATTTGTCGGTGGTGAACCTTTAATCAGATAATATAACCTTGCAAAATGCTTGTGATCGGGTGATCGAGCATCTTTCAAACATTGAACAGTTGAATGACAATAAGAAATTTATTAATCTTATTCAAATTGTGTGCGGAAGATAAGCCTGTCGGTTC
Organism: Chiridota heheva; assembly: GCA_020152595.1. NCBI lineage: Eukaryota > Metazoa > Echinodermata > Holothuroidea > Apodida > Chiridotidae > Chiridota > Chiridota heheva. The sequence continues at coordinate 2,071,862 of JAIGNY010000492.1, forward strand.
AACTCGATTTCTGGCTCACCTGGTGCAAAGGTATTGCGCTACGTGCAGAATCCAGTAAATATATAAAAGTTATACAAGTGTCATATGACAATAGCCAAACAAAACTCAAAGTTCACGAAGCAAGGGAATTAAATCTTAACCGGTCAGACCGGTTTTTAGCAGTTTGATCTGTTGATACTTTGATTTTATTTAACGTCTTCAAGTTACGAAATAAGCCACACCCACCATAGCAACGCGGTATGTAGGTGGGGGCAAACAATCCGCAATCGTGCATACCAATTGCATTAACATTTAGATGTTCGTGAGGCCTGCCGCAAGCTTTGTTCCATTTATGACACTTCTCCGGATCTTTAAAGTTTTTAGCAAAAGGGATAAACAAAATTTAGTTCGCCAAGTTAGTAAGAGTTTTGCGTAACAGCAAATCAGATTTACAAAGCCCGCAACGGGCCCGTAAGCGCATTTTTGTTCACCATTTTGCTGCCACTCAGTCTGTGCAGAAATTTGTTTTTTATACTCTAAATTGCATTGATTACATGCGCGCGCCATTAGCTAGTAGTACTATATCAGCACGGCGTGGGATGTTCCCCCCCTCTCCACTTAGTCAATTAGTTACGCAGATTTTGTTGCTAGGCAAATTCATGCGGTGATTGGTTGAAAAAGCTGTCTAATCATCTAACTCAGACAGATTAATTCTTCCCCAAACACAAGAAACGAAACTTTATGGGATGGTGAGGAGCTACAGTATACCATGCAGCTATTGGGTCTTCTGCCTTATCCTACGTATGTTCGTGACGAATATACGTACCATGTCCAAAACAAACCGAGTATTCCATTATTACAAGCAAGGATAAAAGTAACAGAAGTAGCTCATGGTATCATGACGACACACAGGGGTCGGTGTAGGAAGCTCTCGAAAGTAGGGGGTCACGACCTCTTAGAGCCACTTCCCAAGTAAAATGTCCCCCAATCCCATTCTGCAGATAGAATAAGTGAGCCAAAAAACAAAGTAAAAGACACAGAAAACACAATCACATTTTGAGTCATAATGTTTTAATAATATCAAAATGTGGTGTCATAAAAACATTATTATAACATTTTCCATATATTATGCAAAAAATGGTTTTTATATCATCTTTTTAAACGTTATTGAAAAAAATATTAGAATTTGTTTTTTATGACACCACAAAATGGTATTATAAAAACATTTTCATAATTTTGAAATTTTCATGTTTTTAAACCTTGTGTTTACTGGGGAGAACTTCATTTTTAGAAAGGGGCACTTTTTCAATGGGGACACATTCCTCCCGTACATGGGACTGACAAAAGTTGCCACTTTCTTACAATTGGGACAGTAATTAAGGGGCACTTTTTATTTTCAAATGGGGCACTTTTGTCATTTTTTGGAAAAGTTGAGGGCACAGTTTCCTGGTTTGTACACCTATGATGACACAGGGAGACGGCCATTTCATCTTCCTGGTTGCAGAGTAGTATGACAATATACCTATTGGGGAGGTTCGAGAAGCATGGACCAGTCCAAATATGCCTGCATGGTTGAACTGTTGAAAGTTGATATGAAATTCTGGTGAATTATCTGATTATAGTTCCCTAATTTTTGTAAGAAATCACTGACGTCAGGAAAGCTTTTTGGCTTTCGTGGAGAGCTACAAATACTTATTTAACACCAAATAGTATACCAAGTAAGTCTAACATGTCTAAGATTCATAAACAATAACATCTAATCACTTTATAAGAAGGCAAAACAGATCAATGAAATTTGAAAAATTTCACCAAAAAGACGCTCTCTCTCTCAAGCGTCTTGTGGGTCCAATCCATCTCTGACCATGCATGAAGGAAATGCATGCCAGTATATAGTTTTTTATCTTTTTAACGAACCTTTCGCTTCTGCCCATATCCTGGGATCCGATGTCATTTTAGACCAGGAAGTGACCTCCTGGTGGACATGTTTCAAAATTGTCCATCCGGTGGGCAAATTAGATATTTTACAACGTAGGGTCAAAGTAGATTCAAATGAAGTCATATCTCTTAATAATCTAGATTGTGGACACCGGTATAAATGACTGGTTTGTGGAGCCTAGGAACTGCTTGCTTTGAGAGGTACCCGCCTGCATGGACCATGGGCAGATGGATATCCGTGATTGCAATGGATGTTTTAATGAGTTAGGCCCTAGCGATGACACTGCAATATGCTTGTTATAGGGCCAGAGCGCCAAATATCCCACATGCCCCCAGGAAAATACGCCACTGCGTAAATACACTTGTCAGTGTATTAAATACACTTATCAGTGTATTAAATATACTTATCAGTGTATCAGATACACTTATCAGTGTATTGAATACACTTATCAGTGTATTAATTATACTTATCAGTGTATTAGATAAACTTATCAGTGTATTAAATACACTTATCAGTGTATTAAATATACTTATCAGTGTATTGAATACACTTATCAGTGTATTAAATATACTTATCAGTGTATTAGATACACTTATCAGTGTATTGAATACACTTATCAGTGTATTGAATACACTTACCAGTGTATTAAAACACTTATCAGTGTATTAAATATACTTATCAGTGTATTAGATACACTTATCAGTGTGGGTCATGCAGGTATAGCAGTCTTGCTTCATAGAGGCCATGTTGCTGCGTGGCGCTGGAAACAGGGTCAGCCATACGAAGCCCCCACTTTCCAACAAGTCCATATTGGCCCTGTTTTTTTTCAGGCAAATATACCATTCATGTCAGCATGTCCAAGCAAGATCAAAACAAAGATATGAAGATGAAAAATATGATAGTATATGTCAGGGTTGCATCTGACATTTTTCCGGCGCAGTTGAAGATCTATCAGCAATAATCGATGGTATCAACTTACTAATAAAATCGCAAATACTCTTGGCCCATGGACTAAATAACGTCGGACTGTGTTAGTGTTATGCTGTTAGCATAAATATAGCTGAATAGAAGAGATCTGGTTTTTATAGGGAAAGCGATTTTACCGGTTTCGAAACAAACTCCCGGATCCGGACAACTATGTAGCCTAATTGGCACCATATAAGAACTGTTAAAACTATAACGTTAACGTAAGCATCCGCCTAAGATTTAACAAGACGGTTTCAGCACGTTGTCGCGGCCGGTAGAGAGACTGAATGATGTACGCTTGTAACTCAGACCCGTATGAGTTGGGCATGAACCATGCCCCCCAAAAAAGACATTTCATAATTTTCGATGCCTGAAATGAAGTTTAGTTTTGAGCTGTATTCCATCAAAAGGTCAAAGTTCACAAACTTTGCATTAATTCCTAAAAACTCAAAATTGATATTTTACTTTCAAAATGTAGAGCACTATTATTATAACTTGAACCGAAAAACACAAACGTTCTTCAACTGTGCATTCCAAGTTTTTTTTTTTTTTTTTTTTTTTTCTTTATAAAATTTCGATGAAAAACGGCTTGAAAAATAATACAAATTTAGTTTTTTTATAAACACAAATATAGGAATCAATTATGTAAATTTAATACATATTATTTTATGTATTTAATGGCTCTGTCAATATTAGACCATCTGACCATGCAGGGTATAATGATAAACAGCTGTTTTGAACTCGGAGATCGTCTTCGTCATATCAGAAATCATTACCAAATAAACAACTCCCTGATCATACATTTCGTAAAAAATTGTTCCCATTTCAGCTTTTTCTAGAAACACGGATACTTAGTTCCTTAGACATATAATTTAAGGTCATGTTTCGGTGCATTATTGTGACGTAGTTTGCAAAACACAAATCCGGGACTCTTCGAATTAGCTTGTTTATAAACATCACGAGCAGTTGAGTGGATTGGCAATAGAGCTAAAAATAGCTCTCGGCAATGTTTATATAGTTTTGTTTTCCTGGATTTCCGTTTAACAGTTTAATGAGGAAGTTATTTCCCTAGTTTAATTTTCTGAAATTTGTGGCAGGCCTATATAAATTAATCATGATCATGTTTAGTGGCGGCGTTACGGGGGAGGGAAGGGGGGGGTTTACCCTCCAGATATTTTTCAGATGACTTTTTGTAAGATTTATAGGCTTCTGCCACCCATGAAACAAAATTGCCCCTTTTGCCTCCAACATCAAAATCCTGGCGCCATCAATTATCATGTTAGTACCATATGCACAATTTTCAGAGTTTTTTAAACTCAACTACTTTAACATAACTTTCGTCCCAAACGTAAACTATCTTTGTGTAGGCTGGCATTGAAATGTATATATTGACTGATTGGTCATATCAATTATATCTGCGATTTTTTGTTATTGTATTAGTGTCCGAACTTACTTATAGGGGATACAACCCATACCCTCCCGCATACCTAAACGAGATAATAACCTGTACCCTTCTGCATATATTTAAGAGGGCATAAGTCATATACCCTTCCCCATACCTTATAGGCCTTCCGGATACCTTTTAGGAGATATAATCCATCCCTTCCGCATACCTTATAGGGGATATACCCATGCCCTTTCGCTTATTTTATTGGGTATATATAACCCGTACCCTTCCGCATACCTTATAGGAAATATAACCTGTACCCTTCCGCATATTTTCTAGGGAATATAACCTGTACCCTTCTGCATACCTTATTGGGAATATAACCTGTACCCTTTCGCATACCTTATAAGGAATGTAACCTTTCGCATACCTTCTTGGGAATATAAGCTGTACCCTTCCGCATACCTTATTGGGAATATAACCTGTACCCTTCTGCATACCTTATAGGGAATATAAGCTGTACCCTTCTGCATACCTTATTGGGGGAAAACCCTGTACCCTTCCGCATGCATACCTTATAGGGAATATAACCTGTACCCTTCCGCATCCTTTTTTGGGAATATAGCCTGTACCCTTCCGCATGCATACCATATAGGAGCTATAACCTGTACCCTTCTGCTTAGTTACAGAGATATAACCTGTACTCTTCCGCATACCTTATATGATATAGCCTGTATACCCTTTCTCATATTCTTATAGGGGATATAATCCACAACCTTCCCTATACTTAATAACGGTATACTATAGGGTATATTAATACAGGCCTTGGTATAATAACCTTCCGTACACCTTAGGAGATATAATCCATTCCTTCCGAATACCTTACAGACCTTTTCAAACTGAGTTTAGCTGAACGTGAAACGTCAGGTTTAACGAATAAAATGCCGACGACGACGAGTGAACATACAGTTACAATGACGGGTTCGTCGCCTGCGTATTCGGTTATGATAGTAACAATGCTACCACGAAACGCTTAATACGACCCGGACGAAAACACAGGTACGACGTACGGACAGACATAACATCGACAACCAAGTCAATGTCCACGGCCTTTGATAACCCAGTTGTGGTGCACTGGCGTGTCTACCCACCCCAGGCTTGAACCCAGACCTCGTGGTCTGTAGACATGTATGATAAACCGCCACACCACAGTTGGTAGACAATAAAATGCCGAGGAATTTTCCTTTTTATATAGTAGTACCAGAGAGCGTGACATCATTCGCCCTTTCTACGTATAGGCCGAAGGCCGAAACTTTCTATACAGTGTGGGGAAAACGTGATGCGTTTAGGTAGTCATTTTTATTCCAGCGTGCTTTTTTCGTACAAGTTTTGAAAAGCACGGTATACATTTAATTAAATGATTGATTTCGTACAAATTGGCATACGAATCTAAAATTATATGCTATTTGATTTGATTTTGCATCATTTTTCTGGATACAAATTTTCATTTAATGCCCTTTAATGTTTTACCTCAATTTAAAGTGTAATTGTTTGAGACTAGTACGCGCATTGCGGGAAGATATAATGCGTACATATGTAACAAGTTCTACTCGAAAATTAGTTGGATTGATCACGAAATACACGTAAAATGTTTTATTTTGGCTTATTTAATGAATAAATTCCAACGAAACATTTCAATTTGATCAGAAATTAGTGTGCAAAATAGTACTGACCAATAATTTGTACACTGGTGATTGTGAAAATTTTGTTTTTTTCGCACGGACGTTAGTGTTACGGCTGTGACATAAATCAGTCATCAGTCGCAGTGAAACCTCATTGACGTCGGTTATTTTACTATAATTATTGATTAGGCCTAAATGGATCAAATGAAGGTTTTTAACATTAGCTATTTAATTACCTGCATGCCGTATCTGAATACGTCTGTCTAGGAAATTAACTCATGCAACAAGGCCATAGGCGTATGCCTAACGTTAGTACTATGCCTATGACTGTATGAGTAGCACAGTCTGATAGTGGGCCCCGAAGTTAATGCAGCTAAGGCATTTTCTTTTTCTCTATGAATTTTATTTTGCTTTAGGAATTTTTTCCCCTCGTATCCTACAACTGTCGCTCAATCCTAAAACCATTAAAGCCGTTCACATTTCAATCAGAGCAGGGAGCAAATACTTTCGACCTAATATTTATCCCACTTTCTTTCGCAAAAAAAAAAAAACTTAATCTCTAGATAATTACTGCACTGCATGTCCAAAGTTAGTACTCTAATTTTATATTCAAATTTTCAAGAGGTCATAATTTCAAGCACCACTTTCAATGAATTATGAAAGACATTCAAGTAACAAAGGATTTACTCAAGAAAACGTCAAGGTCGTCCTGGCCTGTATTAAGTCTTATCACAAAATGTGCATAAAGTAAGCAAATTGAGGGCTGAGATTTTACCAATGTTCAACCGATTCCGATGAAATGTTTTGCTACTATAATGGTTTATATTTTTAAAACAATTTACTTATTTTAGTCTATACACAATTATATTCCTTTAAGCTGCTAATGAGGTAAAGGGATACAAATGAATTATGTCCAGCATTTTTTTTTCTTCACAAACTGACATACTAAAATATGGTGGTCAAATCTGACAAGTATTTGTCACTATTATGATATATATATATATATATATATATATATATATATATATATATATATATATATATATATATATATATAAACATATTTATATATATATATATATATATATATATATATATATATATATATATATATATATATATATATATACATATAAATATATTTATATATATATATATATATATATATATATATATATATATATATATATATATATATATACATAAATATATTTATATATATATATATATATATATATATATATATGTATATATACTTATATACATCTACTTTAGATGACTTCCTGACATTTTATTGTTAAACCTGACAACTATTTGTCATTCTTACACATGTACATTTACTTTGGATGTATGCCTGACATTTTATTGTTAAACCTGACAACTATTTGACACTCTCACACATGTACATCTATTTTAGATGTATGCCTGACATTATATTGCTAAAATCTGACAAATATTTGCTACTCTTATGTGACACCTTTTTAAACTTAGAAAAAATGTTATTCTTATCTCCTTCAGATGTCTACTGGATGTTTTCTTTAGATGTTTAATTCACATCTTTAGCTGTCTAATAGATATTATCCATCACAGTTAACCACAAGTATAAGGTACTGCTTTAGTTACTTACCAGGCTGTTATACAAATGTAATATAGAAAAATAGTATAGGCTAGTAATATGTAAAAGGTAAATGTAGAGCTCTATATCAAAAGCCTATGTTTGTTTGTGTTGAATAATAGCTGTTAGAAATGTATAATTATGCATATGAGCAAACTAAAAGTACATATACCTTCAATAAGTTAATTCCCCTTCACAAAGAATTACCAAATGAAGATATAATAAAATTTCTTCAAACATGGTGAACATCTGCAGAAAAATATAATTATATAATTGATAAAACTTGCTTCATTCCTAATGAAAATGCCTTTGCAAACACACACCTATTGGCAGTCTCTAGATCACATATTGTATGCCTATGGATGACCCATTGGATTGAATTTCAAATACTGTACACAACATTACAACTTATCATCCAATATGGAACAATTAAGATTAACCTTACTAAATTTTACAGGTTGTTTAAAGATTAATGCCAAATTTAAAAACAATGGCTAAGATATTTAAAGGTATACAAATATTTGTGAAATTGTAAATGAAATAAAAATTAAAATATGTATAGCATCATGTTTAGGCTAAGTTTAACAGCTGATTTGCATTGGGGTTGTTTTATTGAATCAATTGTTTTGAAGTTGAAGTACAATATCAAGCAGATTTGATAAGACCTACCATTAAAAAGAAAATTGATTGAGAAACGTCTAGGCCGAGGTTGATGTCATGATAACATAGAGAAGGAAAAAAAAATTCAGCATCAAAGCCTATATCAGCTTGTTAACAAAAACCATTCTGTCACAATTGATACTCATTTGACATCTTGACCAGTAAAGGTTGGAGCTTTATGGAAACAAACTTACACTTATTTCATTATAATCTTGAATATATCATAATGATATAAATCAAGGAATTTCCATTTTCTACTGGCGACTCCTGTATAAATGAACTATTATTTTAGATGAAGTGTAAATTATTCACGTACAACATATTTGTTTCAATAGCTGCATGCCTACCTCAGTTTTCTATTAACAAGCTAAATCTAAGTTACTAAAATGATTGTATTCACTATTGTCAGATTGTCAGCCTGATGAAATGTGCAATATTGATTAAAGGTTCTCTGATTTAAGTTCTGTTCATCTTTCAATGTGTGAAATATTTTTAATATTTGTTCTTGAACGTCTTTTTCAAAAAGAACTTTAAAATAGCTGTTAGTATTTAATATAAAACACTGAAAAATATTTTTATTTTAAGAGTTGGCTTAATGGCAACCCATGAACAGTTTTAGCTTTAAAGCAATGTATTTATATTTTGTTAAGACAGCTAGGCTTAATAAAAGTCATTGGATATATCATGAGTTTAACAAAAATTTAAACAAGTAAAATGTGTTAATAATTTTTCTATACAATGAAAAAGAAAACATTGCTGTGAGCTGTATTTACAGAAGGCCTGACAGTTACTTGCACATAACCATGACATTAAATCTTAAATTGTAATAACTTATCATTGCATGCTGAGGTAATTAATTCGTTATAGCAAATTTATCAAGAACTATGCACTCTCTTTCAGTAATTGTAAGGCAGAATACTTTGCATATGATTTATGAAGTGAACTAAATTGTGGTGTTTCTTATACCTAAAATCAGCAAACTTTGTGAAGTCAGGAAGTGAAGCTGATGAAAGTGTAGTAACTGCGGTGGGTCTTAATGCTTATGTTTCTTTTTCTTGATATTATTGAATTTTTTCCAAGTTACTTTTAAATTCCTTGTTAAAACATAAAAAAAAAAAAAGTTTTAGACAGGGACAGGGTAGCACTAGCAGACTAGGCAGTGAAAGTTGTATAGGGTAAATTTAACTCTAGGTAACTTCAGGAGAACATTTATAGTCGGTGTAGGGCTAAGCTAAGATGAACAATGTTTGTGACTGCTCAGTCTCCCTTCATAATTCAATTGGGATTCCTTTCAATAATTTTCTTTAGGGATTTTGTAATAACCCTAACAGTAACAATTAATCTTTTTTATTGTATTATTCCACTTAGACCAAAAGTTGTCATTTTTGTTTAAATTGACATTCAACCTAGGCCTTGTAAGTTGTAGGCCTACGTCCGCCGCCCGTGGCCGTGGTGGAGATATCTCCAGAGTATGTCTAACGTTAACGTTAGCCTTGGCCTACCTCGAAATTTGCTAGGACCAGCGATGCGGCATGTTCGAGATTTGGCCAAAAATTCATTTAAATTTTGTATACGTACGCCAGAACCCATGTATACTGAGTATAAACAAATCTATTCTATGGTGAAATCATGCTAACGTCTGAAAGTTCTGCCAATCTAATTTTAAATTATATAGCAGAACTGGAACAACGCAAGTGGTAGGCCTAAAACTAGTGACAAAATGAGTCAACGTTGATTCTGTAATTTATGATTACTTTTGTTCTCAATGATAATGGTTCCCATCCTCTCAAAAAATAAAAAATCTTAAAAAGAAACTTGGCTGGTTTTCATGTCTGCATATCGCCATTTTTTCTAAACGGAAATGTTAAAACAGCAATTTCCAGTGGGAATGAAAAATATTCAAAAAAAGTCGCTCTCTATCGTATCTTGTCCTTTTCTCCGCCCGGCCCAGCCGGTATACGCTATCACTCAGTCACTCGGCCCTTTACGAGAAAGCGTGACGTCATTCGGCCGGCCTATACGTAGTATAGGGCGAATGACGTCACGCTCTCTGCCTTTACGCTGCACTGTCGAACGGCCTCGCATAGTTGACTATGCTGGAACAAGTATGGCTTCTATAAATGAATTACGATTTTTTGTACAGAAGTTTCGGCTCTCGGCCTTCGGCCTATTTACTTGGTCGGTGCTACGTCACATCCGAGAGATGACGTCATTTTCTGTAGTGAAAACAAAGCTTTGCGCAATACACGTGGGCAAGCCCGTATGCGTTTACTGTGTGCGGTACGTATGGCGTGTAAACAAACACAGCTGATTGCTTTGTTTTCACTCCAATGCGGGGTGAATGCGCGCGGCTGCTATGCGGTCTGATGATCTCAGGTCACATTTCCGACTAAGTGAATACGTTCCGACCAAATGAATACGTAGTATTTACTTGGTCGGAAATGTGACTTGAGGTCATCAGACCGCATAGCAACCGCGCGCATTCATCCCGCATTGGAATGAAAACAAAGCAATCAGCTGTGTTGTTTCGTTCCGTCCAAATGAATACGTAGTATTCACTTGATTGGAAATGTGACCTGAGGTCTTGCCCACGCGTATTGCACAAAGGTTTGTTTTCACTTCAGCAAATGACGTCATCTCCCGGATGTGACGTGCACCGACCAAGCGAATAGGGCGAATGACGTCACGTTCTCTGATAGTGCAATAAGTACATTACACATAAACGATATGTGAAATGTATAAGCTTTGTGCTGTATGCACACACGTAAAGTATCTAAATTTGCGTCAAAGTTCCAATTTTTGTGGTCATATTCCAAGAAAATCCGTACTGTCTTCCATTCAGACTGTCGCAATTAAGGAATACGCGATTACCAGGTAAGATTTGAAGTTAAAACTTGTCCTCACGTACGTTTATGACACTACGTAACATTCAATGCATGTAGTTGTTAACATTAGGCCCTAGGCCTAATATGCACGTTAAAATGTTGTTTTTATGAACGGAACATTGTATGCTCGTTGGGGTTCACATTCCCTCAACATTAAAATTATTTGTGCACATTTGAAACACAAAAAAAAGAAGGAAATTGGCAAAAATCGTTCAAATTTTAAAACGTTCATGTTCAGATGTTCAGTGCGAAGAACTTAATGGTATGAAATTGTGCTGTAGACATCACTGCACAAAATGTGAAAATAGTATCGCGAATTTTCGGCAGCAAATCCTTTATTATCTGTGAATAAGACAACTAGTTTTGCATATCGGGAAAATTGTGTGAATGGAGAGGACACAGTTTGTACAAAGTTTTCTGTTTGGTATGGAATTTCCTAACCAAATTACGCTACCATTTAAGTCTCAGTGAAGTGCTTATTTGTGTATGTATATACTGTTAATTATTGTGTGAAATTGTATTTTTAATGGGCTTGACCTCATACGCTAGCAAATTGTGCAGACGGCTACCAAATTGTGCAGACGATTAGGATTCCCCGGAATTTGATTGGTCCATTATGGTCACGTGAATTTCAGCCATGTGACATTATCTAAATGAGATTTCCGGAAATTACCTATTCCGATATGAAAAGGTCTACAGGGCAGCGATTCTTAATAGGCGGCCCGCGTTCCAAATCTGGCCCGCCATACTCCACTCTGGCCCGCGAACAATAGTCGTAGCGGGGGGAAAAATCTGAATGAGATCGGTAAAAATCCCAAAATACTTGTTTATTTTGGGTTTTCGCTAGGCCGCAGATCTGTGCACTATAACATAGCGACTTGTGAAGCAAAATGTTATCTTTAGTTCCGTTATAAAATGGAAAGACTCGCGGCTTGTCAAAGGAAGGCTGACAAGACAACCGCCGACATCTGGCATACATCCTTCTTTTCGCGCGCGCTCTCTGCTTGTTGTATTCAGGGATGTTTTACCGGTTTTGTTTGTCTCGTGACGCTGGGTTTTTTTTGTCACGTGACGCTGGTTTTGTCATGCGATTGGCCCACGGCCTGAAGTTGTTGTGAAATGATGGTCCTTGGAAAAAAATAATTAAGAACCCTTGTTTTATACCTGTACCCTTCCGCATATCTTACAGGATATAAACCATAATCTGTCCATGCCTTAAAGGATATATATAACATTTACCCCGTACCCTTCCGCACACCTTATGGATATAACCTGTATACCCGTCTGCATACATTATCAGGATATAACCCACACACTTCCCCATACTTTCCTAGTAGGGGATATAACCCGCACCCTTCCCTATACCTTATTGGGAATATAACCTGTACCCTTTCGCATACCTTATAGAAAATATAACCTGTACCTTTCCCATACTTTACAGGAGTATAACCCGTACCCTTCCCCATACTTTATAGGGGGTATAACCCGTGCCCTTCCTTATACCTTATAGGGAATACAACCCGTACCCTTCTCCATACTTTTTTGGGAGTATAACCTGTACCCTTCCGCATACCTTATAGGGAATATAACATGTACCCTTCCGCATGCATACCTTATAGGAGATATAACATGTAACCCTTCCGCTAAGGTATAGGGATATAACCTGTATACTCTTCCGCATACCTTATATGATATAGCCTGTATGTATACCCTTCCGCATGCCTTATATCCGTATAGGGAATATAACCCACAGGTAGCGCGGAACTAATAAGGTATCACTCCGCCATCAAAAAATGAGAACCCTCGAGAGGTCCCATTTCATGGGACAGGATGCTGAGAAGTTGAAAATTTCATGAATGGTAGAGAAAGGATAGGACTTGACTATGCATATCCAAACTTGACGAGATTAGTGTTTGTAAAAGTTTTATGGGAAACCAATTTACCAAGGACCCACACCAAAATTTGAGTGATTTGGTGAGGGCGTGTAACACCTCTTTACTTCCACCTAAAAAAAAAGGGCCAAAACCTCTGGTGACCCCCTATTGAAAATACCCTCATCCAAAAGATATTAGATGGTACGTTTTAGATAACATCACAAAAGATCCCAAATCTATAACATTCTGGTACAAAAATGACCCCAAACTTGACTCTTTCATTATAGGCTTCAATGGGGGTAAATTATTATTTCCGTGCTACCCACAACCTTCCCCATACCTTATAACTGTATACTATAGGGTATATTAATACAAGCCCTGGTATAATAACCCTTACGTTTGCGCTTGCCTCATAAGGATATAACCCCTACCCTTCCGCATGCCTTGGGGATATAACCCACAGGGGATATCAATCATACACACGCTATCAAGTACTTATCAAGTCCCAGATATCGATTCTTCATCTCTTTTGTTCGTCTATAGGCATGTCCCTCCTTATCTAATGAATCACGTGCACTTTAGAAACCGATATCAAATTCCGTCACTTAATCATGATCCAAGTTCGTCTGAAAGATCGCTGCAGTCACGGAGAAGTTGAGACTGGCACTAAAATTTCAATTACGTTATACGTGAATGGACGCCGACCGGTAGGCACGGTCAAGTAACAGCAGGAACTCATTAATTAGAACCGACACTTACCAACCTTACCTTATGGCTGGTATAGATTAAGGTCACACGTCCTATATGGACACGTATTATGGCCAAAATAGACAAGTTTGTTTTCTAATCGATATGATACAAACGCCGAACTTATCTGGATGGACGGAAAAGGTGAAGACCACTGACGGCCAGGTGGTCAATCTGGGGAGAATATTAAATGACAGCTCCCGGGTTCATGGGAGCGTAAAGGTCAACGTTCGACCTTATTCTATTTCCTTGTTTAACCCTGGCAGACTAAACGTTACAAAAAATTAAGGGCACGTATGCAAGAATTACGTTTCTTTCTTTGGAATTCTTAATTCTATGTCATATTATTTTGCTTTTGCGTCCCTGTAGATGGTACCATTTTCAATGACACGGCACCAAGGACGCCTGTACCACGGGGGTGTAAATACATCATTTTTCCTGTGCCCAAATGCGGGGCCCCAAAGTCGGAGCCCTGGCGCTCAATACCCCGCCAATCCCCGAGTGCGACGCCTCAGATTCAAGTGAAGTCTTTAAAAGTGCCTTTTTTTTTATATTTCGCAACCCCTTGCCTTCTTCAATCTTCGGGTACATTCGTTCCTGCATGGCATCCGCGTCTGGCTCATATAGCAAGGCCAACGATTATATACCAAAAATAATAATATAACAATTAGGATATACGAATACACGACTTCTTGCTTCTTTTTTCCGTCAGTGAGTTTCTTTCACACTAGCTGAATTAAGTACGATAATTATAAATAAACTTATTACGGCTGTACACGCCATTTTATCTTGTTAGTTTGTTAGTCTGTTGCAACTTCAGGAACTTACCTGCCTATATCACAGACAATTTAACTTCAGCCAGACCATTTTTGGCCAGACATGCTTTTGAAAGGGTAACCACATATCATTTACATTTTGCAATCCAAAACCCGGATGGAGAATAAACATAAATTATTTACTTGTTTACAATTACTTAAAGACGAAGCAGAAACAGGAACCGAGAATTATAAGAAATAATGTTGTGGTTAAAATAAGCAGGAGTCTGGGAGATGCAAACCATCGCAAGAGATGCCTGTCTATCGCGGATGTGGTTTATCACTGAGAACTTCATTAAATTGATATCCCGGTTTTAAGCAACTTTATAATGCATGATAGGCGACGGGGATGTTATACGAATATACTTTCCAATTTTCTCTAAACATTTTTGGAGATTGATTTCTTATCGATGCATCCACTATCAGAGGATATCGATAAGAATGTTGCTATTGTTATTTTCATAATTTTAAGCAGAAAGAAAGGTGCACACTTCCGGCCACCTCGCAGGCGTATTGACCCTGCGACTGCAATCATATAGATACGCGCCCAACATTGTATACGGGGAAATAATGTGTTATCTTATCCTTAGGAAAATTTTACCAGACTTTCCTTACACTTCCAGTTTTAATATCGGGAACCACCACTTAATTATGCAGATGAAGTTTGTGGCAGGTTTTCTCACTTTTTCCTTTTTTCACTAATATTTCTGGCCAATTTTCTACAATAGTCAGAGGCATTGGGAAACTTTTCCTTACACTGTATAGGACAGCAACATCAGTACACACCCGGCGGCGTGCATACATGCATTCTGTTCATATACCGTAATCATTCAAATGGACCCCTCCCCCTTCCATCAAATAGTTGTGTATTTTATCCCCGCATCCTTCTATGTGGATTATTTCTGAGCACTCATAATACTTGAAAACGTAATAAGCATTTTCTTTGTCGCTCGTTTGATAGAAAGAGTCTTACCGTCAGTCCATGCTATTTCTATACACCTGCCAAAGCTTGCAGTTTTGGTTTGACTGCTGCTGAATGTTAAAGACGACATAAAGTCTGACTTTTTCTTCACATTTGAAGAAAGCGCCCCTTGAAACACGGACGGGATGAAACTGCCATTGTCATTTTCATCCCGTTTCAAGGACATTCTCTCAACGAGTTGATCATGTATTACCATCATTTGACCACAAATTGTGTAATAATACAAAGTGGAGTAAACTAGAAATGAAATAGGAAACTCAAAACTTTTTAGTGACCTCATATCAATACCACGTAATCGTCCATGCGCCTACTAGAATGCCAGGGCACAGAAAACCAGGATGGAGAAGTGTTCAAGGGACGGATTCTGTAATGATTTAATGTTACATGATTTTAAGTCATCTGAAGAATTTTCACACCGTATGCCTAAAAAAACAATTTAGCATATATTTTCGAATTTATCAAAACATAAATTCCGTCAATATAAACTTACATGGGAGTCGCCATTTTGTTCACACGCCCTCTAAAAATGATTGCATACACCCAGTACAGATTATAATATTACTATATTTCTTTATAATCTATTTCAAATTTTCTAATTTCCAGGAAATACATTTTTCTTTGCATGGGTCTATGAATTTTTATATTAATTGAATATGATATTAATGTTTCAAGCCCTTAGAACTATCATGTCAAACTTTGGAAATTAAATTTCAAAGATAACTATAACAAGAACATGCACCCTTTTAAAAAAGTGCCGTTGTGGCATTTAATTTGTTTTGTATAAATAGCAATAAAGAAAGCAGTGACGTTTTAAAGGGGGTTAATGGGGGCTTAGCCTCCCCCTCACCTCCCAAAATTCTGTCGAAGCCATAGATATAATTAACTGAAATATTGAATGAACCATGCGGGCATTTTTTGCAATCGTATCGACTGAGTTATTTTTAATTTTGGACCAAACCTTTTACAGTCTGCACCAAAAATTCTCCCATTTTCAACCAAACATCTTTCATTTTTTCTCCAAAAAAATTGTTCAATATTGACCCAAAAATCTGCACTTTGGGTAAAAGTCTACAGGCTTTTATCAAAAATTTCAATTTTGGAGCACAATTTTCAAGGGCCACAATCTACAACATAGAACCAAAAACCGTTGGATACGGACTGACGGAGGTGAAGTTCTTATAATATCAAGGCCATGCGCACATATGGGAGCAGTAATGAATTTTCAAAGCAATACAATTTTAAAATAGACCTTTATCTTGTTGCCCACGCTAATTGGGAAATTCATGGGAAATTTGCGGGAAGTTTAAAGAAATCTCCACCAATTTTCGGGAAATCTCCCTCATTTTCCGAGAAATTTCAGAGCATGTTCGTGAAATTTTCTTCAATTTTCGGGAATTTTTCTTTAATTTCCAGGAAAGTTCTTCACTTTCCAAGAAAGCACTGTCAATCTTGAGAATTTTTTAGGAACTGTTGCCAAAATTTCAACAAAATTTTAACAAAATTTCAAATTTATGTTAATAATTTCACAATTTGTCATCAAAATTAATGCATGCATGCAACTGGAAAACCCTTTTTGGGGGTGGCCTCTAACTTCCTACGCGCCCTAATCTGAAACCGGGCCCTCAGTAAATTTCCTCAAAAACGAAAAGCAAAGAAAGATAATAAGGTGATGTAGGTATTAATTAATTCATATTGAAATGAAATAGATACAATAAATAAAAACGTCATCAATTAGATTGAACCTTGCTAAAATCAAGAAAAAACATCTGCTTCCATATGCTATATAAAATCAATAACAATCATCGCCATTGGTAATGATAATCTAAATCCAAACGTAATAATCAATACAAGAAATAATCATGATATCTAAATAAACTGTTAATTGTTTTTTCCTCATACTTTTTACGCTCGGTTGTCGTTCATCTCCAGACAGGATTTTTGCCGACTTAACCTGTAAGTTTGTAAAGCACCATTGAATGTTTATGCAGTAAGTAATGTGCGCTATACTATAAGTTTCCATTACCTTTAGCTTAACCTATTCAGATTCAGGTTGCAAGATTACTTCAGCAGATGGAAAGTGGCATACGTACCCACCAGCCCACGCTAACAATTTCTTAAGATAGCTGTTGACATGGCTCAAGTTTCCGGTTAAACTAGTCTCGTTCATAATAAATTTCACATAATATCATTCTCCTTCACTATCTCTTTGTGACTCTTTAAAAAATATTTTGGTGTAATAAATATTTTCTATTATGTTTCTGAAAAATATCTAAACGATATATTCTTTATACCACGTTTTGGACCTGCATGGCTATTTAAATGTTGCATTGGCACCGGAATCTATCGTCTGCATTCCTCAACGTTGGCAATTTATATGATTTTTGCGAATAAAAACAACGCCATAATTTTTTGAAATAGTATTGTTGAAATTGATTATAGCGTCGTAACCATTAAAATAATAATCTTCAATAAATAGCACTTAATTTGAAGTGTATATTCTCTTCTTTAAACTGAAATTAAAAAAATAATTATCAATTAAAAGATGGCGGATTTTGAGCATGGAGTTTACATTACTAGACTTGTCGCGTCCTGAGGGCTGCGACAGAAAACGTACCGAAGGGGGAGGGGGAGGGGGTACTTCCATATGTAAGGTATATGTATATGCGCCGCCCGAGCAGGTGCTTATTTTTTTAGTTTAGAAAAATTGTCTTTTTTCTCATCATTTCGTAGTGCAGGTCCCAAGAAATGAGGTTTTACTGTGTTAATTTTGTACTTCTGGTCCATTTTTACAATATTTCCGTTGGATACTCATACTGCAGGTATCGAAATTGACTTCTTACATACTGCGGGTAACAAAATTGTATCATTTCACACTGCAGTTATCAAAAAATATGTCATACTGCGGGTATGTTTTTCGGTTGGTGGGCTGCACTTTTAGTATAAAGTGCCCCCTTCCCTCCCTGGGATATAGGCAGATAGGGAAAATTATTTGATTATGTGCATACATCATTTTCCATGTTACAACTTCAAACTTGAATAACTCGAGAATGGGATATAGATTTTATGAGTGAGGTTTTTTTGGTAGTTGGTTTATTTTTATTTGTGTATTATGCTAGAATATTTTACTTTATGTCTGTTTTAAGGATCCTAAATTTTATTCACCGAATATAATGTATAATGTTAAAGTATATTCCTGCTACAATTTCATTGGGGGCATGGCAAAGGCTCAATTTTTTTGATTATGACTAAAAGTAAAGCAATCACAGGCCGTTGGCACAAAAAATTAAAAAAATGAAATGCTCGCTGAACGATAATGATTTCAAAACAAGTCTCAAGGATACTGTTCTTTAACAGTCAGTATCCATGCTAGTCTATAACAGATCCCTGTCTTAAAGCTATGCCGAATTTTACACATCTGAATCTGCTTAACGTTTGGGAGACAACATTATCAAGGATGTTACAAATGTTATCAAGGATGTTACAAATATTATCAAGGATGTTACATTCTTGGTTACTTTCAATTGTTTAAGTTCCAACGCTCTACAATAACAAATTTGATCCACTTTGTTCAAAACCAGTTTGCTTGATCTGGTCTGTTCAGCTGTTCAGAATTCTACTGCGATGAGATCAAAATGGGACAAAAGAAAACGCTAACAAGAATACTAACGCGGACCGTTACTAAAAATAAATATTGTGGTCTGTCGCGTGCCGAGGAAATTGTTCACAAAGGACAGACATCGATAATGGGCGGGGACAAAATAATTATAGACGCTCCCTATTGTTGTGGGCTTTGTTGGTTGGGGTTTTTATTGAATGAATCCAGGGATACTGTTAATATTCCTGAAATATCTCGCCACGTGGTGATAGTAAGACAAGACTAACATTTGAAATGCAGGTACCTTTGTGCATCTTCGTCACGTTTTTAACCGATTTTCGTGAAGGACAATTGAAAAGAAAGTTATACAATGTTATTTTGTGTATTTTCATGTGGAATATGGAAGGGGACTGCGCCAGTATTCCGCATGCAGGGCCCCGGCGGGGTCTGTAACTCTCCTTCATAAAGTAGGGAACATGAGGACATATTTTTCCTCCACAAAGTAGGGGGAAGTGTTTTTCGAAACCTTGTGTGTTTCTATTTTTACAACGTCTGCTGGAATTACGGTCCAGTCCACATGTCGTGATTCAGTTCCTTTTGATACCAGTTAAGAGCCCCAATCACGAACCCAAGTTTGGACCGTGGCCCATATTAGAACTAGGAAGTAAGTTGGAAGCAGGCATACGACCCTAATTAATAGAGGGGTGTGGGCCTAAATCTAGAATGGTACATGAGTGAGTCAGTAAGTCGTAATCATGACTGAATTTGGGGCTAAGGTCCCAAGTTGGGGCTTAGAGCTCTATTTGTTACAAAAACCCAAGTTGGAGATGGGAAACTGGATTCAAGTCGTGATTAGGAAGACTTGGACCTGGTCTCAACACGTACCCAGTTAGCGACTTGGTCCCTGGTCATGATTTGATCACATGGTGAACAGAAGATGACAAGTGATATTATAATAACACATACCTCCACCGCACCCCTCATCATACCAATTTTTTATATAGTATATATAGCAACTTTGATTTTTTTTTGCGAAGTGCCAGAAAGTTTGAAGTAGTTTAGCCCCAAGTGTGGGTGTGATGCGTAGTGGGCCACATAGAGTGGGTATCATATCATGGTCAATTAAGGTCAAAGTTCTCGTGGAGAAAGATGGTATGGGTGGTGTGTGTGTGTGTGTGCTAGTGTGTGTGGGTGGATGCCGGGCCTCCGAGAGGATCGCGGGTGCCCTGAGCAAAGCCATGTTTCGGGCCTTAAAATTCTGAAAAGCTAAAAGAAAATGATCTTTAGAGGTATTTTGATTATTTGGGGGCTGCACATTTAAAAAAGAGGTCTTCAAATTCACCGCGTGTGGACCCCTCTTAGCGGATTCCGGGCAACCTGCCCCAAAGGTCACAGGTCAAATTCTTACTTTAAATGGTGAATTTTGTGGCATGTTTTTTTTTTTTTAATGAAAACCGTACTAGTTACAGGGTTGGTGTACGGTGATGGGGAGTTGTGTCTCATATGATGAATCGGGTAGGTCAAATTCTTATTTTTACATGGTGAGTTTTGTGGCACATTTTGAAAGGAAACTGTAATATAGGGGTACACCCAAAACTCATTTCATAGAGTCGTTTATCATGAGACCATACTATGGGAGAAATGTCTATTTTTTGCATTTGTAAGAAAACCAGCTTCCAAATTAACACCTCATCCATTACAATTTCAAAAAAATATTTAAACCCTCTTAAAAAATTGATAAAAAATGGGCAATTTTTTTGTTTCCAGTAACTATAGTCAAAACAAAGTGCATTTTTGAAGGGTGTGTAATAAACACTTGTCTACATTACAGTTGCAATGTCTATTCTGACATTTCAAGTGATTTTACCACAAAAATCTGAAGATTTGATGAAGAAATTGATTTGACCTCAATCAAAAATACCACAAAATTGCACACATTTCCCTCCATTTTTAAAGGGGTTCAAATAAAAAAAATCAGAATTTGAAACATTCATATGATGTTAAAAGTAGTTATCTTTTCGGTGGAAAGATCTTAGGTCTAACAGTCTAACTTTCGTTTAAAATGAAAAAAAAAATCTTATATGGTCTAATCATAAATATGAAGTGAGTTTGGGGTGTTGTCTACCTACTGTGGTGTAGCGGTTATCATATATGTCTGCAGACCACGAGGCCCTATGTTCAAAGCCTGGGTTGGGTAGACACGCCAGTGCATCACAACTGGTTATCAAAGGCCCTGGACATTGACTTGGTTGTCGATGTTATGTCTGTCTGTACGTCGTACCTGTGTTCTCGTCCGGGTCGTATTAAGCGTTTCGTGGTAGCATCGTTACTATCATAACCGAATACGCAGGCGACGACCCCGTCATTGTAATTGTGTGTTCACTCGTCGTCGTCGTCGTCGGGTGTTGCCAATATGTAGCGGGGTGTCACCTAATTGGTGTGGATTAATAGGAAGTTGTGCCCCTGACATCAGTAAGATAGGTCAAAGGTCAGTGGTTATACAGCTGTGTAAAGGATAGGCGATAAGGTCTGCAACTCTATTGATTGTGTTCTTGTTTACTAAGTCTTTTGTTTCCTTTTACAGGATGTTAACAATGTGGAGTATTACTGCCAAAATACCAGAGAGGATCTACGTCCACAACCTTTTATATCATGCCCCAGATGCCTAAAATGCTAAATCCTCAACAGGTTTTCGTAATCATAGAAAGACGTCCTATTAAAAAACTTCTTGTTGAATTCAGTTGACTACTGTTTCAGGAGTCGCTATGTGCTAGATCTTGATTATCAACGACCATGCAAAGGCGCATGAGATTTTCTACAGTCCGAATTGAGGTATATGACTTAAGGTTGGCCCATAGTGAATCACTACACATACAGACAAAGCTTTTGCTGCTCAGGTCCAAGCTTCAAAACGTTTGGTGTGAAGATTCTTCAGGACAGGATGAAAAACAGTTTTGTTGTTACTGTTTCATGAGTTATACTTTGTTTATAGAGTAACCGTCATCATTTTCCATAAAAATATTCACAATTTGTAAAAATAATGGATAATGATGGAGACCGCCATGTTGTTCAAATTTCGCACGGTTTTATCTGAAATTGTGACGTATATGTCCCATTGAATGATTTCGCACAACTACTATGATTACATGATGCTTTTTTGCCGATCTTTTTCTCATTTTGGCTTTTTAGGAATGAAATATTGTTGGGACAGCATAATGTTTAAGCCGTTTGGGATTTAAGTCCCATTAATTGCGCCCACTATCTGACTATAGATCCACTGTAAACGAGCTTTCTTTGAAATGGTCTTCACACACTACTTCAAGAAACTCACTTCTCAATCATATATCAAGGGCATATATTGTGAGGCCATCATTTTATGGACAGTTCTCACTTCGATGGAGCGTTTTTCCATCAAGAATTCTATAAAAAAAAATATTTAAAAAAAACCTTCTCCTGAGCAGTTTTTTTTTTTTACATCATAGGCCCGATATTCTGCATGGCATAGTTACAAGAACTTGAACTATCCATGTTCAATCCAGTTTGAATGAAAGAAAGTTTGAATGAAAGAAAGTTTTCTAGAGGGCCACTGGCGTCATAAACCAGATGATGTAATGGCAAAATGGCGGCTCCCATGGAATTAATATTGGCGTTTTTAAATGTTTGAAAAAATTAAAAATAGTAATATGTTCTTGCATTCTTGCAGTTAAGATGTGAATTTTCAATAGTCTTCTTTTAATTATTTCTACCATAAGTATTGCCAAAGTCACTTTCTGGCTCCTTTAAAAGATCAGGTTAGTGGTCAAGCATGTTTATCTTATATGAAAGGAGACTTTAAAAAAAAAAATAGTGCAGAAAGCATTAAAAAATCTTATTTTGTTAAAGAGATATTTAACTTTAAAATTTGGTATCTTTTGTATAGAAACGACTGAAATCAGACTAGTTGTGATGTCATAGCTTCAGATTCCTCAAAGTCTTTATGTATTTTTCCTGCAATTTTGTGACTCAAAAACTATAGGATATGTCAAAAATGTAGAAAAACTAAACCTAGGAAGGGTATTTATAATATACCACCTGAAGAAAGTTTGAGGGAGAAATAGTTTAAACAGTGAAACAATTAAATAAACTTTCTTTAAAATACCTGAAGACTTTGAGGAATCTGAGGCAATGACATCACAACTAGTCTGATTTCAGTCGTTTCTACACAAATGATACCAAACTTTAAACTTGTTTAACGGAATAACAGTTTTGAATGCTTTCTTCACTATTTTGTTCTTTTGATGTCCTCTTTCATATAAGATAGACTTGCTTGACCTCTGAACTAATTCATTAAACAACACAACAATTGAGAATGCGACAATATGGGTCTGATGCTTTGATTCAGCACTCAATCTCGAAATTTGTTTTTGTTTGAAGAGTATAAATACAACACACTCAAATGCTGATCATTTTGACTTTACAAGTAATGTTTGCTTAGCCTATAGTATGTTGTTATCAAAGTCCGGCCACAATAACTTATTTCAACACTGGCAATGATGTAAAGGTTGATTTTCCATGTTTCCAAAGTTATTTGAAACTACAACACGAGTATTTTCAATTAAAATTAGTCTGCAAGGTTATTGTAATGATGGAACTTGTAATACAGTAATATGGAACTTGTAATACAGTAATATGGAACTTATGTCCAATTGCATCCTCATGAACTCCAATTCTCTTAAAATGAAGAACCAGACTACTTCTTATAGAAAATAAAGAATCTTTAGACTGACAATCTGAAAGTAAATGATGCTCTGATTTAGCATTCATTCTTGAAATTGGGCTTTGTTTGACTGCTTGACGAGCTTTACTACAGTGCAGTTAGATGCTTGACAAGTTTAAGTTTACATTTCATGACAATCAACATGCAGTTACTGTCAAACTTTGCAATCGGTTTCTACTAACATTCTGGTAGCGTGCCTATTAATGAGAATATAAATGTTCCTATTAATGGGAACATTTTGCTACGTTGAAGCCGCCATTTTGTGATATTTCCCATGATCCTTTGCTATCCTAACGTGAAAGTCTTATGCAATGTTCCTTTTTTCAAATTTAAATTTTATGCAATGTTCCTTTTTTCAAATTTGAATTACGTTTGGGAAAAATATCTTTTCTAGGGGAAACTTGAAAGTGATGGAAATACCCTCATTACTAGTCATGGCTCAAAAAAATCCACTCCCATTTGATCTGTTCACCACCTGACCACGCCGTTTTCCAAATAATAGATAGAATAGACAATAGAGCTAGGCTTTCAGGCGCGAAACGGGAATTTTTAAAAATCAAATGTTTTTCAACACAATGATTTTTATTCCTTCAAGAACATAAATTAGAAACTAACATTTTATCGCAACATTTGAACAATATGCATGCATGACTTCAATATTCTCGTGTGTTATAAATGTTCATATTAATAGGCATGCTTCCGGACTGACTAAGGTGCAGACATTTGGGGAAATCTATAGCTGTATAGTGAGAATAGATTTTGGATCATTTGATTTTTAAGGATCATATTTGTATCAGCTTTTATTCTGAATCAAAACCATTATGCTGCATATGCGGTACTTATTACCGGTGGCCACTGGCAGGACGTCAGTCCATCGCATGTTGACTCTCCCACTATATATGTTGAAACTCATTATAACAGCCTGCTGGCCTCAGTATTGCCGAGGCAAACACAAATATACACAAAAAGTATTGCATCTTGAATAATTTTTTTACTTGTTGTTTCTTGTAATTGCATGTTGAAAACACCTTTGTTTCTGAAACATATAAAATTTAGAAAATGGTGAGTCATAAAAAGATGGTGTTGTGATTGTGAATTGTCTTTTCTTTTGTGAGTGAAGTATCAGTTTTTAAGGATTTACTAACTAATCCAAATTTAATAACATTAAAAGGGTGTCACTGCTGAGCAAATGCTTAAAATTGTCTACCCATTTAGTTGTATTAAACTACCCAAATGCTGGGTTATAATGTGCTGGGTAAAATTTTTGGGCAATGTTTACCAATTTATGTGTATTAAACTGACCAAATGCTGGGTAATAATGTATTGAGTAAAAAATTACTAGGCACTAATATTACCCATTTGCGTGGTGAATACTTTACCCAACCCCAGTTGGGTAACTGTTACCCAGCCATGGTATAGAGGCATACGGACCCCATAGTTGGGTAAAAAAGTACCCAAATTGGGTAATTTTTTGCTCAAGTTTTTTTAGAGTATACTTTGAAATACTTTCACTGTGCATGAGTTTGATGAATTTACGAAGTTCCTATTGACTGATTGACCAATCCGGCCACTGCAACAAACTTTAATGTTAGACATAAACCGATGTGAATGACGGCTTTTTTTTTTTTTTAGCTCAACCTCTCTTTAAGGGATTTGAGCTTAAGCGATGAATAACTGAAGATCCCGGATCTCGTCAGGATACGTTCAGATTTTTGCAGCGTTTATCATCCTAAGCGTTTTTTTTATATTTTGCTGTGTTGCGAGGTTTGCCTTAAATAGATCGATATGTTGATGCAATAACAATTCATATTGTCGCGTAGTTTTAACGAATAGGGTTTTTTTTAACCCACTTTATAGCCCAAATGAGCTATCAACTAACAAATGTTATACCCCAATTGGGACTATACATACTGACATTGGGCAGTTTGGGGAAATCCCAAACGGGATATCAAGCTCGATTAGCATACCGGTATGTCTTTATGCATTTATGTGCCAGACGGTATTTTGACGCTGCAGCCAATGAAAATATAGCTTTATTTCAATCGGAGATATTTCTGTATTTGGTGATATTTCCCGAGTCAATGTTATTTCCTGAGCCAATAGATGCTAAATTTCTTTGGATTGCGCCGAGTGAAATCCGAGTATTTGCAAACTTTTTAGTAAATTTTGGAATGCAGAATTCGTTAAAACTACGAAACAATATGAAGTGTTATTGCATCAACATCCAAGGCAAACATAGCAACAAAAACGCTTAGGATATGATAAACGCTGCAAAATCCCGAACGTATCCGGGCGAGAACCTGGCTCTAAAGAGAGTCATC
Source organism: Chiridota heheva (assembly GCA_020152595.1). Taxonomy (NCBI): domain Eukaryota; kingdom Metazoa; phylum Echinodermata; class Holothuroidea; order Apodida; family Chiridotidae; genus Chiridota; species Chiridota heheva. The sequence goes on from JAIGNY010000492.1 coordinate 2,098,062, forward strand.
GCATCAGCTCAAATTCCTTAAAGGGGTGTACCCCTCCCCCCCTCCCCCTTCTCCTCCCCCCACCCCCAAAAAAAGCTTTTTTTTTGTGGAAATTTTGCTACATTTCTGGCCAATTTTCGGATAGTTTTACGGGTAATTTTCGGAAAATCTTGCTTATTTCCGGGAAATTTTGGGGCACTTTCCTTCATTTTCGGGTAGACCTACTATTTTTTAATTTCCAGAAACATTTTTGTCTTAATATCGGAAAATTTTGCTCATTTTCTGGAAATTTTGCTTATTTTCGGAACATTTTGCTTATGTTCGGAAATTGTGGGGTAATTTCTATCATTTCCGGTTTCTATCATTTCCGGACAAACTCCTTCGATTATAGAACAAATTTTGGGAAAATCAACGTTATGTGATGGGTATCTAAAGGATTTAGGGGTCAAGGAAACTTCCATCTTATATTAAAAGAGGACATTCACTTCAAAAGAAAGCTTAAAGATCGTTTTAGTATATTTTGTTATAATGATTGCTACTTGGAAGTGTATTTGTGGGATGCTTTAGGCAAGATGTTTATAATGATTAATTGTGATTCATTAATTGCGATATTTATTCATTTGCTAAAAACGGCTAATACATTAGCAATAGTTAAAATCATGTCTTGTTGCAAGGATGTAAAATCTATCTTGATTTTATACAAAAGTATTTTGCTGTTGATATGCCTGTTTATGATTTCTATTAGACTTAAAAGCAAACATTGTTAATAAAATTTGCATCATATTTATGCTGATGCCTAGCTATTTTAGGCTTACTTAAAAACAATTTTTACATATTCAAACGATAATAAAGCTCCGATATACGCAGCGGGGCAACTAAAGTCCTGGGGGCTCGTAGGGATTTTGGCCTCTGCAACGATGTTGGAACCACGGCGGCAAAGGAGGTGGGAGGGGGGCATTTTCCCTGGCCCAAGAGTAAGGGACAGAAGGTGCCCTTTTGGAATTGTGCGGACGGGCCGGGGCAGGAGGTGCCTTTTGAAAGTTGTGGGTGGACCGGTCTGGATCCCTTAAAACTTATTTGAAGTTATTTTAGGTCATTCTTGAAGCTTAAAAAAAAAAATAGATATCTACTCACTCACAAATACTACATAATATATAGAGGTTGTCATATACATTTAGTATTCATTTGACATAATTAAAGCATATCATTTTCCCAGGGCCACCGAGGGCCGTGGTGGAAGGAGGTATGCCCCTAATAATTTTCTAGGCAGCAATTTTCAAAAGAAGCCTTTTACTTGTTTGCCTGATGGGTAATTGTCAACATTGGTCCTGGCTCCCCAATCTTTGAACCCATTGGCGAAAATTGCCCACCAAAAGTGTGGGAAAGTGACAAGCAAAAACTGTCAACTGACAAGAGTGTCCCTTTTTTTAAATGAAAAGTGCTCCTCAATTACTGTCAAAAAAACGCACATTAACTTGATTTTTGCTCTCTCTGCATACCCGAGTTCCTCTCTGGCGCTTTGGGTCCCATAGCAAATATATTGCAGTGTCATTGTTCAGGGCTAGACCCATATCGAATTTTCCCAGGGCCTGTAAGGTTCACCTACCCTTTCTGGCATCCCAACTTTTTGTTGCGCAACTGCTAATCAAACTTGTATTCCTTTCTAATAACCCAAGCCTACCCAATGTAACTCCCCTGCAACAAAAGTTTTATACCCACCCTCAAAACATGTATTGAGCTACTACATCATTTATGTTCTAGCAGTCTAGCATCACAACGATATGAATTTCCACACACAAAAATTCAACATCAAACATGTATTTCTTTCCTAACAACTTTAGCCTACTCGAATTAACAACCCACCAACAAAAAACAGGCTTGTAAGCACGCGCCTCCAAAATATGTTGAGCTACTACTTCTTTGATTGATTGATGTTCTAAATTGTTTTATCTAAATGTTTAGTTATGATCAGATAATAACCGGCTTACATCCGTTTAGACATGTGCTATCATGATTCTAATCCAGCTAAGTACATTAAACGATTAGTTCAGGGGTCAACCAAGTTTATCTTATATAAACAGATGAAAGAGGACTTCAAAAGAAACAAAATGGCGAAGAAAGCATTCAAATATCTTATTCCGTTTTGGATATATTTGAGTTTAAAGTTTTGTATCATTTGTGTAGAAACGATTGAAATCAGACTAAATGTGGTGTTTATTTTGTCCTGCGACTTTTAGCTTAAAAACAATAATTAATACAAATAATACCTGAAGAAAGTTTGAAAAATAAAGGAAAAATAATTTAAATAGTAAACAAATTTGAATAAACTTTCTTTAAAATACATTAGCCTGTTAGCAATTGTTATAATTGAGAGCAAGAGGACGCCAACTTTCCATAGACTGATAGACTTCCTACACCAGTCATTTCTACAAAGTTAAGACGGAGCTTTAAACTTGAAATATCTACGTAACGAAATAAGATATTTCAATGGTTTCTTCATCATTTTGTTTCTTTTAACTGTTTAAAGTCCTCTTTCATAGTAGATAAACTTCCTAGACCACTGAAATATTCTTTTAATGTTTGCTTTGTATTGGAATTATCAGAGAGGTGCCACACATTTGCACGAACATCGCGTGGCAATATTTGCAGTGGCTATTATCAGATTATCTAATTATCATTATTCTTTGAAGCCCACCTTGACTAAACAAAGGCGTGTTTAATGAATGTCTTTAAACATACATACTTTACTAAAATTAAACCTTCTGGCTCTATTTCCGAGAAATTCATATTCAATCATACTTCAGTACTTGATCAGCTGTTAAATTTACAAGTTGACCATATGGGACGGCATTATCATAAATTTGCTAAATCATAATCATATAGTTTTTTTGGAGGATCGATTTTTCAGTCATTTATTATGGGTTTTGATTAAATGAAATCTGATAGTAAAATTTGGAGGGTTTTTGGATGGAGGGGCGACCAAAGTCCCCATGTGTCACTCAATTTAAGCATATATAATGGCCTTACTGCATGGTTTGAAATAAACAAATGATGATAATAATACTAATTGAAAAGTGTTTCTTCTGAACACCAAGCGTCCAATTATGAACACATAGACGTGTTCTTTTTTTGTGTACACATTGGCATGTAACAGAAAGAGAACGCCATTTAGTGTTCAAATTGGTCAATATAAACACTTTGTGTTCAGTAATTAGAGTTGTAGTTGGGTGAGATACATGACAGGTAAATTACCGATTAAAGGCCATCTATCGTGGTTGAAATGTGACAGCTTACAATTTATTCCAAAACGATACTGATTGGCCTGTCAATGTAAGTGCATACTGTACCATTGTGTTTCGACCAATCAAAACCCAGGATTTGAGTTTTATTTACCTGGTACTTTAGAGACAACTGGCCTTTAATCTTATCCTGACATTATAGTATTTGTATTGCTTGTTGTATTGCTACTAAATAAGCATCATTCAAATTTATAAGCAGACGGAAGTGGGAACATTGGCGTAGCCAGGATTTTCATATTTGGGTTGGAGGGGGGGGGGGGGTGGGGGGGTCGGTTGAATTTAACCGACACAATATTTAGTGGTGTAGTCGAGGTGTCACCGTGTCATTTCGAGCGCAAAGGGCATGACTTGTCGGTGTGGGCTCCTGATGGGGTCCAGGGGCGAATCCCCGGTTGGGGTCCAGGGGAAAAAGCCCCCGGAAATTTTCGTAAAATTGATATTTTAAGAAAGAAAAGTATGTCAAAACGCATAGTAAGAAGGTGTATTAAACAAATCAAAATTCATGTCAAAGAGCGCTATAATACACCATATACAAAACACAAAATCAAAGCGCGAAGCACTCGACATGTCGTCGAGGGGTCCAGAGGCAAAGCCCCGGTCGGGGTCCAAAAGGTAAAGCCCAGAAGCTCTCGCAAAATTGACATTTTGAAGAGCGAAAACGTATGTCACACTCAAGGCCTAGTAAGGGGATGTATTATACAAGTCAAAATTCATATCAAAGAGAGCTATACTACACCATATACAAAACACAAAATCATGAAAACGCATAATGTGGAAATATAATGTTTTATTGTTTACGTTTGTACATGGTTAGATTGATCGTCACTCTTTGAAAAATATGGGTTGCCTAAAATAATAATTACTAATAATTTACTACAAACTTGTGTAAATGTTGTCAAACTTTTAAAATGAACCTGTTTTGTATCACGTGTACTCCGACACCGACCTTCCCCTCCCCTCTTTCCCCTACTTAATGTATTTAAATACAAAATCGCACAAATGTCTAATATATTATTACCGAAGAACCTTTTACTAAGAAAGTGCCCTTTTGAAATCTAAAAACATAATAAGCACCTAAAATGTCAAAGCTTGTTGCACCGACGGCACCAATCTGAACCGACGGATTAAAATCTAAACCGACGGATTAAATTCTGAACCGACGGATTGAAATCTGAACCGACGGATTGAAATCTGAACCGACGGATTAAAATCTGAACCGACGGATTGAAATCTAAACCGACGGATTGAAATCTAAACCGACGGATTAAAATCTAAACTGACGGATTAAATTATTGGGAGGAAATCTCTCCCGCCTCCTCCTCTCCCCCCCCCCCCCTCCCATCCCCCTTCCCCCTCCTCTGGCTCTATCACTGCCCACTTCCGTCTCTTTATAAATTTGAATTGCTTAATCAGATGCTATACAACAACAAAATACAATTACTATAATTTCAGGATAAGACAAATCCGTGATTTACCTGTTATGTATGTCTGCCTATACAGTATACGAGCGCGCGTTTTGTTTTCGTTGCGAGACAATGGCGGGAAATATTACACATAGTGTGTAAAGTTGAGAACATGTTTTTGTTGACGCCTACGTCATGGGAACACCGGGTGTTCTGTTACTTATAATCAGCGTAAAAAGCTGTAACTAAAATCGTATTATGTTCATAAGAACACATTGACGCATGGTGTTAATTAAAGAATGACACTTCAAACATCTATAATCCTGATGAAGAACATACGTGTGCATAATTGTACTACTTTAACAACAAACAGAACACTGAAAAGACGCGTCAGGCGTCCGGTATATTTGCAATGTAGCTTGTCCTATTCTTGCTTAGTAATAGTATGTATTTTACTCTGAAGAATTGACAGCATTTTCCTTTAAGATTTCATCACCTTTTCCTTGTTCTACACTCCCACCCCCATCCTCCCCCCCCCCAAAAAAAAAATTGATGATAATAATAATAATTAATAATAAAATAAGATCAACACCACCTGTCCATGTGAAGACATTCAAACAAACTCATTGAAAAATTATAAATTGATCCCACAATTTGGCAAGGGAAATCACCCGGTCCGCTGTTTGTCAAATTGTGCCTGAGAGGTTAGATCATTCCAGAGGTAGGAAGGAAAGAAAATAGCAGGAGTCTGAGAGAAGTACGGAGATAAGAGCCAGGAAGCTGGGAACGAAAGAGGAAGTGCAGGGTGTAAAAAAGGGGGTGGAAGTAGGTAGAGGGGGTGGGAGAGGAGGACCAAATATGGTTGTAGAGGCCCTAGGCATAATGAAGGAAGGACATAATTTTATTCGGGTTTTTTTAATATATTTTTTGCTGGAAGAGCTCTGCTATGGAGTTGTGAGGGGTGAGGAAAGGGGAAATCAAGGAGAACGTGGTGGACTGTGAGGGGAAAATGACACATGTTGCAGGGGGAAGTAAGGAGGTGGGAATTAATGAGGTGGGTGTGACCTATTCTAAGGCGGGTAATGCTGACGTCTGTACGGGAGAGAATGTTGATAGTGGCTTTGGTCGGAATGGTGGGCTGGATGTTGTGGAGTTTGTTATCAATTTGAAAGTCCCATGAGGTTTGCCAGCGGTCACGAACAAAGGAAGCGATAAGCGGTTTGATGTCAGAAAGGGTTTGGGGAAAAGGGGTAGGGGGAGATTGGGGGCAAACTTAGCGGCTGAATCAGCTCTGTCATTGCCGGGAATGCCAACATGGCTGGGTATCCAGAAGTAAAGAATATTTTTCATGCAGAGAGAAAGAGGGGGTTAGAAAAGTTTACGGAGGACAGGAGGAGGAGGTGGGACGTGGGGTTATCCCACTTAAGGTTGTGTAAAGAAGTAAGGACAGACTTGGAGTCTGAGAAGATGGCAATGTGACTGAGCGGGGGGTATATAATAACAATATGGTTGAGGGCGAGCAGGATGGCCTCGGCTGAGAAGATGGACGAGTAGTTGGGGAGCCTGCTACTGATGGTAATATCTTGGATGACGGCAGCAACAGATGTATTGTCACCTATCTTGGAGCCATCAGTATAGATGGGGGTGTAGTTCGAGAGTTGGTCTTTGATTTGGTTGTGGAAGTTGATGAAGAGCTTGGGGTGGGTTTTGTGATGAGTGGAGAGGCCCAGGTGGATGGAAGGGAGGGGGTGACCCAGGGAGGAAATGCGGGTCAGGAGAAGGTGGCGGGGTTGATGCCGAGATGGTGGGGGTCGGGTTTGATGAGTAAGCTGAAGGGAGGGGATAGGGTTTTAGTCCTATTAAAGAGGGTGGAGAAATTGGGATACGTAATGAGGTTTTAGACAAGGTTTTGGGTGTTAGTAAGGGCCCTAAAAGCGTAGGAAAGGCAAAGCTTCCTACACCTTAGCAGGAAGGGGGGTTCGTTAGCTTCAATGTGGGAGGTCCTGTAGGCATCCTGAGGACTTCATTTTGAATGGTGTTCCCTTGGTGTTTTCTTGCCAGGAAACTGAATGTCACCCTCTAACTGTTTAAGCTGCAGGCATGGTTGGTCAGTTAAGGATAACAGACCAGGGGTCACCAGGACAAAGCCTTGTCCTTCTGTTTTTAGAGACGTGAAGGCCACCTTTGTTCGGTAGCATACCCTTGGACGGTCATCGCGTAAACAGGTTGCTTGAGTTCTGAAATCCATCGGGTGTGTTGGCGGTAAAATTAAATGGGGTCGATGACGGGCCAGGTGCCAAGATGATGTTTTGAACTCTCATTATATTGTAACTTCTTGAGTTTTTCAGAATGAGCCTATAAGATCAATAAATTTTGTACGGCAATTCGAAGAATAGCAAGTGATGAGTTTTCAATTAACAAAACTATCTTGCGACTAATTACAATGCAATGCATTGTAAAAGAAAAATGTTCAATCGTTACCCATGGAGTTGACATTTTCTTTCAAAAGTTTCAAAAAGATTATAAAGTTTCAAAAAGTTTCAAAAGTAGTTGGAATCAAAGAAATACAGTTTTGCATGGATATTTTCCTTTGTTCATATGTATAGAAAATGGGGTCGTGGTTCCACGGCCCCACGGTTAATGACACCTATTACATCATTATGCTTATGCAAAGTATAAGCTACCATTGCGCCATGGGCCTAACTGTCTCATTTTGTATCCACGTGTCTTACAAGGTTCAAATCAGAGCGGAGGAGTTGGAGTATGATACTACACGGTTTTCAGAATTATGGCATTGCAAGTTGAATTTGAACTCAAACAAAGTTGCAATTAATTTCTTCATGCAGAAGCGCCGATAGAGGTGCCGATAGTTTTAAGCCTACACACCAGTGGCGTGTCTAAGGAAGGAAGGGGGCTATTAGGGGGATAAAAAATATGATAGCCTTATCAAAAAAAAAATTTTTTTGTCAAACCCATAAATAGGCCTATATGTGTACAAAACAGCGTGTAGAAAACAGAAGATGGCATTTGTTTGTAATTGTCGACTGAGTTATCGCTAATTTTAGACTAAAACTGCACCAAGAATCCTCCATTTTGGACCAAACATCTTTCATTTTGGCCCCAAGATCTTCCATTTTGACCCAGATTTGGATCATCAGGCTCTAATTTTGTTTTCTTCCAAGTTTGGACCACAATCTACAACATAGAACCAAAAACCTTTCGACTGTTAGATAGGGAGGTAAAGTTCTTATAATATCAGGACCATGCACGCATGGTCCCAAGCCCACGATACTTTTCAAAGCAACACAATACCGGTATTATAATAGGCCTTTTCCTTCTCGCCCACGGCAATTGGGGGAATGAGAAAATTTCCGGCAATTTTAGTTGAAAGTATTCTTCATTTTCAGGAAAATTTCGTCATATACAGACAAATGTCGGCTAGATTTTCATGAAATCTTAGAAATCATCATCAATTTTCAGGAAATTTCATTCATTTTCGTGAAATCTTCCGCAATTTCCGAAAAATTCTCTTCAATTTCCAGAACAATTCCTGACTTTCCAGGAAAGCACTGTCAATTTCGAGAAATTTTCAGGAGCTGTTGCCAAAATCGAACAAAATTTCAACAATTTTACGCATTTTCTCTCAATTTATAGAGAACTTTACAAATTATCATCAAAATAAAGCATGCATGCAACCGGGAAATAGAAACCCTTTTGACTGTTTGAGGGTGGGTGAGGGTGGGAGGATATCTTCTTACGCCTCTGTTCTCCCTAAACCGGCCCTCAATAAACAAAAAATTGGAAGGGGGATGAAGCCCCTCAAAAACGAAAAGCTAGACACGCCCCTGCCACACACACATTTTCAATGTCATTTTCTTTTTAAATATATATACATCCATTAAAACCTGACCAATCATTGACTGATTCATCTGATACATCACGTAACATACTTCGTACGAAATATATACGTATCGCAACTTACACATGTTACATGACACCCTTTTGTTTCCTTCCCGCCACACGACTTGACCTGATGCACAACCGGAACCTTGGTGTAAAAAGTGCACCAACCCAGCATTCCATTCAGTCTGGGACTGCCCTGGGAATGACTGTCTCGCGCTCTCGTTTGCGAGTAAGGTCAAAAAAGGAATTACGTGGCACAATCAAACAATCGCTGCAAAAATTTTGATCTCTTTTGTGTCGAGATGGTACGACTGGTGATGTGTGTTATGAAAGCGCACTTTGACCTGGTGGTAATTTGAAGAGAAACTCTTGGGTATGAAAATTCCAGAGAAGCAGTTCGACCAGGTCAGATTTGTGAGGGTGAAACCCCTGCTTGATATTCTCTGCACTGGTACCTCGAACATGTCGGGGGTCATATACAATTTTTCGGTTAGCATTGATTTCATTTCATTCTGTATCTGTTGCTTGCTTTATGTAATCAGGAAGTTGTTTTTCCATTCTTTAGAATTCCATCTGATTTGAATGTTCTTATGCTGTGAGAAGATCATTTATAGGCTAATATAGCTATGTTCTTTTTCTATGGTCAAAGTAAGTAAGTACAGCCTTTCATATCCGGCTTGCAAGCGCTGAATATAGTATTTGTGGGATTCAGGTGCATATCACAGAGCCCACCGCCTCGCAACAAATTTAATATAAAGACAATCTAATACTGACCAGAGAATTATCAGTACCTTTTCATTCAAGTTTTAATAGAAATTAGACCAGGCGGGTCCACGGAAGGTCGGTGCTCCCCTTCCCCCCCCACCCCTCCTAAAAAAAAAAAAAAAAAAAAAAATTGAAGCGAAAAATTAAGAAAGACCTACAGGCTTTTTGGAAATTCGGATCCCCTGGCCAGTCAAAGCCCAGGGGAGTCAGAGGATGCCAAAACTACAAGGAAGGGCAAGTCCCCGAGGTCGACTAAAATCGTCAATGTAAGAGTTGTGTTATATAATTTGCAATTTCCCAAGCAGACGACGGATTAGGTGTCCGTGATAGAGAGTGTGTAACCAGCTATAACCCCTCCGCCCTGAGAAGACGAATTGAGCAAAATCACGATTTTGATTAATATCACGATATTGAGCAATATCACGATATTGAGCATTATCACGATACTGAGCATTATCACGATATGTGAGGCTGAAAATCACTTTCGGTTGTTCCGTTAAGAAGATAATGTGTTCGCCGCATTTTTCTTCCCAATTCTGAGGGGCACTTTACAACTGTTGTATTTTCAAACCATGTAGTACAGCAGTATAGCTTTATATGGTATGGTCAAGCCTCCCCCTCCCCCTCCGGAATTATTTCTAAACTTTTGTTGTCCGAACATTGCTGGTGACCTATTGTCCCTAGAAGTTTTTTAAGTCTTACGTCTTCAATAATTCAAGATACTTTGGTCCTAAATTCGGTACAATAGAACAAATTTATACCAAAATCTGCAAAAATTGACAAATTTATAGATCATGAGTCTTGAAATTAGAAGTTAGACTTGTCTGCTTGTAGATCATGATCAGCCACTTGTACGGAATATAAGACTTAATAAATAATGTGAAAACTAAGCAAATTAGGAGTCTATAGATTATTATTCAGGCTTGCCAGGAGGCCATAATTTTCTTTGTGAGAATAAATGTAACTCGGTATATCAGTAAATCATTTAGTCGCCCAGTGAAAATTTTGGTCGCCCAGTGAACAAAATTCTCATGCACTGGGTGACCAGGATTTTCGATGGTTGGTTTAACAAGATGGCTGCTCCCACAGTCGTAGAAAGAAAAGCTTTTAAAATATACAACATCATGAATCAAGTTTATGCATGTTATGTCAGAATTAATATCTCCTTCAATTTTAATGGTGCTCAAATTTATACGTTTCTCGCGCCTCTCATCAGTTGCCCTAGAGGTGATTGTGGTCGCTCAGTGAAATTCCCTTGAAAAATTAACCGTCATCAGGCCTATGAATAAGACCAGATGGCCCAAATTCACAGCACCCAGCCTTCAGCAAGTCAGTGGCAGAACCCAAATTCAAGGCGCTCAACGAGTGAATTTGTGATACTTTGCTTGACGTCTGTGTTATATGTCCAAAAAAACCCCAAAAAAACATCAATTACAATAAGGAGACCGAAATATATTTTGATATAACAGTTTTGTTTTGTTTTATCTCAAAAGGGCACCTTTAAAATATATACACAAAAGATGGGAGAGGGCACGTCAGTAAAAGTCATGAAAATTACCCGGGTCCACATAGTAAGTTTTCAAAAATGACCCACTGAAAATTTAGGGTGGCTTGCACACACTAGAAAGGCCCTATTTTTTACAAGTTATAAGCTGAAAAAACAAGTAGGCAGAGGTATTGGCCTTTTAAGTGTTTAACAAGTCCAATATGTAAGACTGTTGGCCCTCAACTGTGTCTTAAAGGGAAATTAAGAATAGTGTATGCGCGAAGCGAGTGAAATTTCACAAATTTAGTCTTTTTAGAGCGATATTTGTGTTACTTCCTTTAATGAAAAAATCACATAACTATAGTCTTTGAAGGAAAAGTTTTTCAATGTTTGAAAGGGCAGGCCACGTTTTCTTGGAAGTGCACTTTTTCTTTTGACTGTCTGAAAAAGGGCACTTCTCCCTTAGAAAAAGGGCACTTTTCCCTTAGAAAAAGGGCACTTTTCCCTCAGAAAAATCTTAGGGCACTTTTCCTCTCTGAAAAAGGGCACTTTTTAAACTCTTGAGAAAAATGGGGGGGGGGGGACGCGCCCCTTCTGCCCTCCCGGTTCCGCCGCCTATGGGAAAGGCTTTTCTCAAACCTTTCTGGAGGAAACGTATTGCCATATCTGTAAGGCTATAGGCCACTGAAGAACGTTACAAAATGAGATCCGATTTATTTGCGCTTTCCTTTCCCTTTTTCTCAATTTTAGGCGCTCACGACGTCCACCGGTAATACTGCTCTTTATTGCAAATTCACGGTTTGGTTTGGCTTAAATACTGTATAATAATAGCTACTTAACAAATGATTGCGTCATCGGAATTTGGACTGCATGTTTTGTAACAAACCCAAACAAAACGCCAGGAAGTACTCCAGTTGACCTGTCTGGATACAACGCGCTGCATTATGGGTATTATTGGGCATTTCCAACTTGTCAGCATGTAAACACCTTGCAAGCGAATCATGGAAAAGACTTCCCATTTATTAAAAACCCTATTTAGCCACAAAGTCACTACTTAAGTGGCGTTAGAAGGGATTTGGGGGTTGTATTGGAATTAGGCCTATTATGGTCCACCCTCTTAATAAAGAATGTTGTTATTGATGCATAGCGAAGGCTTCAAAGCCAATGAATCAGTGGTCAGTGACCAGTGGTCAGTTAAGCCCAGGGTGGTTCATTGTATCCATGTAATCCCGTTTACTTATCGGTTTGAGCAATCAATCAGCACCCTCAACAAACAATTTGAAAATGTTTGAAAAACAACTTGAGGGAACGACAAGGAATTTAAATATCCTTATAACAGTGACATGTCAGCCACTGCAGTAGAGCACAAAGAGTATAACTGACATGTCAGCCACTGCAGCAGGACAAAGAGTATAACTGACATGTCAGCCACTGCACCCGCCACTGCAGTAGAGCAAAGTCGAATCATTTTGGGTGAACGCTCGATGCAGCTGCCATGGATAAATACGCGGAGTTGTGATTGTGATGGATGGGGTGGGTCTAAAACGAAGACTTCTAAAACCGAAGATTGAAGACTTTCAAAATCTCTAAAACGAAGACCGAAGATGGAAGACTTTAGAAATTTCTAAGACGAAGACTTTAACAATTTCTACGAAGACCTCTAAAACGAAGACCGAAGATGGAAGACCAAAATAAATATTTTTTTTTATATATTTTTTTTTAATTACAAGGGGGAGAAATTAAAAAAAGTTGACATTAATTACAAAAATGTTGGAAAACAGTTGAAAAATATGCTTTGCTTTTTTTTTTTCTCAGGAGGTAAAAAAATGATGAAAAATAAAGGTTTTTTTCTTCACAAATTTCCATCAATATGTAAAAATGCGAATTCATGAAAATTAATGAAATCCAAGTGGAAACAAGTGGAAAATGAATATTTTTTTGGTCTTCGTTTTAAAGGTCTTCGTTTTAGAGATTTTGAAAGTCTTCCATTATCGGTCTTGTTTTGGTGGTCTTTCTTTTAGAAATTTTAAAAGTCTTCCATTTTCTGTCTTCGTTTTAGACCCACCCGTGATGGATGGCTTACTTATCAATTGGGGTTGGAATTTCTTGATTCAGCCCCGAATAGCTGGCAGCTATGTGCATGGTAAAGATCCGAATATCCATGCCAAAACCAGCTCCGTTCCTTCAAAGATTTTTTACACATAAAGTATCCATGCGCCTAAATATTTCTTTTTGTCAACAGATTTTCATTGAATTAAAAGTCGTGGGTCATGCCTGAACAAATTTTGAAACAATTTACTATTATATAGGGTCTATACTGTTTTTTTCTTCCTTCCTTTTTTTTTTTTTTTTTTTCCTTTTTTCTTTCCAGGGATAGGTCTATCCACGTATAACCAATTAAACGGTGAACCAAGTAGGGTTTATATGCATGTCACGAGATACCGGGGATTCAGAGTGCATTGAATGCCCGGAGGCGCCGGGCACCCCTGTAATAAAATTCGAGTTAAAGAACAATATGTATTTAAAGAAGATCAAATTATATGCATTTTTCCATAAGTATATAACTGTATATTGAACCTCATTAAGATACAAAACGTTTTCAACGCGCAGGCGATCTCACAAAGGGAAGTTGCATACCCCCCTCCCCCCTCTCCCTTCCTTACTCATGGGCATGGGTGTCATACCAGGGAAATAAAAGGCTCGACGGTACGGTTGCTTCTCCTACCTCTTAAAAAAAGTGAAATAGGATTCTACAACAAAGGGGATCGAGAAAATACAACGCCTCGAGTCTATGGTCTTCTTTACGATCCTCTGTTTAATTTAGCCACCAGACAGTATACTAGTAGGCTAATATATACTATATATACATTTTACAAAAAATTTTTAGGCCATCAGCAAATCTTCGTGATCCCCACCCACCCCCGCGACCATCCCCTCCGTGACCACAAATCCGTTCAGAAAGGCTGGCTGTCTCCCACTCTCACCCAATGGTGAACGAATGATTTTTTTTTTTTTGTCATTAGTATTGCATGAGTTTAGCCTCTTCTTATTCAGCTACCAAGCTTGTGACCCGTGTCTTGAAAACTGCAGGGTTGTAACTTCACGTTAAAAAAAAAAAAAAATACAGTCACGCATGCATGTGTTCAGCAAACAAGTCTGAAAAGTGCCGAGTCCAACAAGTCACCTTCTAATCCTGGTGGGCTCGTCCAACATCACGTCACGCGCCCACCTGAAAAAAAATGTATTCACATTATCCCCCCACAAGAATTATTATTAAGTAAGAAGACTGAAGAAGAGTGTCGGCACTCCCTGCATGGTGATATATAGGCAGCAGGTATAATAATCGTATGGCCTTACATCACCATATTCTGTACGAAAATCACGCAGACAATGTGTGCAGTTGTTGGCATGCACTTTCCGACTAAGAATAGCTATCTGTTCCGGTTGAGTTGAACTAGTTAGGATTAAATATTTCCTATACCAGCACTTTTTTTTTCTCTCTCTTTTTTTTCTTCTCGCTTTTCGCCCACATTCCAGTCTGGCTTTATATCTGAAGTGTACAAATCTATTGTGCGTAGAGTTTTAGTTACAATGCGTATCCCATACCGTCGTGTTTGCACTAAGCTTCTTCTTTCTTTTTTTAAATAGAAACTATTTTCTGTCTATATATAGCTTGTTATTATCGTAAAATTCCCAAAATAATCTGTTTTGCCGTGGCTTATTACCCTCTTTCTATGTATGCGATGTTTACGTTAAATATATCTAAATAGGCAACATTGCCCGATTTAAAAATAAATCTAATGAAACTATAAAAACAGCAAAACTTTCTGTCAAAATCGATCAAAATTGGACCACTCTACAGCTTTTTGCATCTTGAGGTATAAATATGCTAATGTTCCATGCAAATTTGACAATGTATGAAGGAGCATATCATACCGATATTAACCATCATACCGAAATTAACCATCATACCGACATTAACCATCATACCGATATTAAGCATCATACCGACATTAACCATCCATCATACCGACATTAACCATCATACCGACATTAACCATCATACCGACATTAACCATCATACCGACATTAACCATCATACCGACATTAACCATCATGCCGACATTAAGCATCATACCGACATTAAGCATCATACCGACATTAACCATCATGCCGACATTAACCATCATACCGATATTAAGCATCATACCGACATTAACCATCATACCGACATTAACCATCATACCGACATTAACCATCATACCGACATTAACCATCATACCGACATTAACCATCATACCGCCATTAAGCATCACACCGACAACAACCATTATACCGACATTAACCATCATACCGATATTTATCCATCATACCGACATTAACCATCATACCGACATTAACCATCATACCGACATTAACCATCATACCGACATTAACCATCATACCGCCATTAAGCATCACACCGACAACAACCATCATACCGACATTAACCATCATACCGATATTTATCCATCATACCGACATTAACCATCATACCGACATTAACCGTGCACCACAGTAATTGCTTGCAGGAGAGTACGATTCTGACAAAGTTTTGGGAGTTGGGAGGAGAAGAAAACTTCAATACTTTCAAAGACAACCAACGAAACATAAAGATGTTCACATCTCAAATTTGGTTTACGCTAAAAAGTCCTCAAACTTTGATTGGACATAACTATAACTAACCTTATTTCAATAATTTAAGTTTTCACCCAATATAAATTATACTCTTTGAATTAATTTCTATAGCTAAATTTCGTGATTTCTCGGTATAGAAGTAATGCCACCTTCCTTACATCAGTACATATTACACTGTTATTTCAGTTGTGTAAAATGTTCAATAACTTGTGTAAAAACTGTACACAAGTGCTGTTTACTAGTGAACCTAGCAAATGTTGTGTAAAATAGTACACAACCGGTGTTGTGTAAGTTTCTAAACAACAGTTGTGTACTTTTTATACACAATGCTGCTGTTTAAAAATAAATTTAGTTGTGGAAAACATTTTACACAACATGTGTTCACTTTTGTTGTTTAATCAACCCAAGTTGTGTAAACATATTATTATTTGTTCACAACAGTGGCGGCTCCATTATTACTTATAGTGGAGGAGGTGGAAGGGGGAGGGGGCTTTCATGTGATCAAGATAGGGATGCGATAAGCTAAACAATAAGAGGAACGATGTGTTTAAAAACTTCCAGGATATAAGTGGACAATATTTTAATGCTTCGGTTATTGAATATGACTTTTATAATAAACTGGATGTGATTTTAATCACCCCATTATGAGCAACACTCTGCATGAGTCCATGATCGAAGCAAGTAGCATCTGCATTGCACTGCACAGGTTTATGTAATGTTGGGCCTATAAGTGTATGATGCACATAGGCCTAGGTCCCAGTCAGATTTGTTAAAATCCTAGGCTCATTTTAACCTCGCGGGTGAATGAAATTACGTCCTGTTTATTACAACAGTCATATTTAATAACCGAAGTGATTAAAATATTGTCCACTTACTCTTGAAATTGTTAATAAACTGCTGATCGAGACCCCACATCCGTAGTCTATTCTCCATTTCACAAGTCAGCATTCCATTCCAGCGAATACCAGGCATATTATGGCCTTCGCACATTAATGCATGAACGCCTAAACTTTACAGATCGTTGATTGGGTCTTTTAAACCACGTGTTCGATTTTTTTTTTCACGCAACATTTGTTTAAAACACCGAATTGGCGGTAATTTACATTCATTGTTGAATTACAATGCATAATTACATTTTGCGCAACTCATTTTTTAACAAACTTGATAATAATTACACAGTGCTGAATAAAATACGTACACAACCACATCGGAACAGCACTTGATTTTAACAGTGGATTTACAGTGTACACTTGAGATAAATATTTCTTACGTACCAGAGGAAGGAGTAGCCATTTTAAACTAGGAAGTATCATAATAAACTCACCTCATCCTGGCATCGTGAAATCAGGGTGTTGCCATTTTTTGAATGGCATTTCCCCGGTGCATCCGAAGTAAAAATAGACCAAGAGAAATCACCCACAATAAAAATAGACCAAGAGAAATCACCCACTCATGTTACGAAAGACTGGATAACAAACCCGGAAGTGTTTTTAGAAAAGGAACAAACTAGCGTATCAGTTTTGTAGAAACATGGACCTATCAGTCAATAGTTCCATAGTCTGATGGTAGAAATGACTTGTTGTTCGCTAAAAGCAAACAATGTTGAATAATTTTCCAAATTTGTTTATTAGAATTTTCACAACTTTTGACAACATGATTTTTTTGTACCGAAGTTAATTAGAATCGGACAAACATGTTTGTTTTATGCAAATTATGGCGTAAACATAATCAGCATTGGGATTACAAACAACTTATTGACAAATATTTGTTACGAACCTTAACTGCTTAAAGCTAATTTTAAATGCACCGCGTTGGGTTGTGTGCAAACGGGGTGAACATTTTATTGATTCAAAATTGAGAAGTCTGCCATTCTGCAGGCGTTAATTCGTTTTTGGTTTTGTTGGTTGAGTTGTTATTTCAGTCTTTGTTCTAACGGTGACTTTGTTTCAAATGTCATGCTAAAGATATTAGTTTAAAATTGCGATGATTTATATTTGTATTCGCACGCACGTGTGCAGAAAAACTCATCTGAAGTCGAAGGTATGTTTTAAAGTATAAACATGTTTTCAAAATGCATGCAGATACACGTTGATGAGTATTTTCGGTTTATTTTATTTATTTTTGGTGTGAAATCTCACGGAACTGCCATTGAATACAGTTGGATAAACAATGATACACAACAGTTTGGAAGGGAAATGTCAAAACAAAATATATTTTGCAAAGAGAAAATATACATCAAATTATATACAAAAAGAATCAACAACAAATGGCAAGAAAATCGAGAAAAGTGACTTAAAACCAGGATTTGGTACTTAAGCTAAAGTAACAAATAATGGTGGTGTGTGACAGTATCCTCTTGGCGTTTTTGTTCGATCATTACAAACAGTAATGCACTTTCGTTACTTTTGATACTGCAGGCTGGAGTTCAAGCTGCCATTTTGAATTCTCATACGCACCCTTAAATGGCTCTTTCCTGATCTTAGAACCACAAAATGTAATTTTATGTAAAACACTTCGTCATCTAGAGAGTGCGGCATTTTCACTACAATTATGCATACGTGCATTGTCTTTGTCTGAAATTTGATCACACATCCCTGCAATAGTGCAATGTGTATTTACAATCCGTCGGCGATCACGTATATGCCCTTATCTTCTTATACTGTTATACAACGAGTCAACAACAAATATGATTCAGCTGTTTTCCCTTTTTATAATCTTTCTTACCTTTCTCGCAATCGACTATGAATAATTAAAAAAGGTTGAATGGATATTTCCTTTAAAAAAAAGAAGAACAAAAATGTCAGCATCGTAAATTGTGTTTGGAATAAGGCCAAGGCCATTGAAATTTCTGAGGAGAATTTTCGTCATGGAAACTTTCAATTAATGAAATTATACAGGTTGGGTAAAATGACGTAATAATTACGTTGTGAAGACCACGGAGTGACGGATCTGTGTTTATTGTTTGGCGCAAAATGACAAAAAAGAAACATATTGGACAAATGACATCTACGGATGTAAACATTTTGCACACATCCGTATGACACCTACAAATGTATACATTTTGCATACATTTAAGAGGGCCAACCATGAATATAAATATCTTTGTTAAGTAATCAATGAAGAATTCTTTATTTTAAGGTAAATCTATTGTTTTAACCTTTTTTTTCAAATTTTGTTTGAAATTTAGGCGTGTGAATATGCTATTTAGGTGTATTCCCATATCATCAAAATGAAATATACACTTTGAGATTCTAAATGATTAGATCTTACCGTTTGTGATAAACGACTTTACATGGTCGCGGTTTTTTTTCGCACGCTCTAGTAATTGCAATGTTTAATATGAGAATGTATTTTCTTTGTATGCATGCTTGCTTAATCTGTCAATTAAATAAAAAAAGACAGTTAATATTGCAAATACATATGATCATAAAACTCAATGCATTTTACTGCATGGCCTGGGGACTTTCATATTTTAAAAGAAGGCCTATACTAAATATGTTCTTCATTGTCATACTGGTTAACTTCATAGATATAGGCGGAATTTATGGTGCAAGGGGGTCATTTCCCCCACTTGTTTGCACATTCTTTTGTATCGTAAAGTATTGCATTTATAGGGGGAATTTATTCCATTTCCTCCATAGTTCAATGGGCAAGTCCCGCTTTTTTTCTTTCGGTGGGAGGGCACGCAGGAAAAAGCACATGAAAATACATGAACATTGTTGTAGGGTTTGTGTTTATTATGCTTTTCATGTAAGTAGCTAACTTGCCCGGGAACAAAATTGTTCAAAAGTGGGTCCAACGTCCAAATAGGTTCTTTATTTTGCTCTTTCATAAAGTTTGTCAGTATTATGTTATCATTTTAAAAGGACGTAGGAGTCTGCGTCACGAGGGAATTCACCTCACCTCTTCCCAAAGTGGGTAGAGGGATCAAATGAACCGAACCGTATACGCTGCATATCTTGACAATTCCATGTTATAGTGCTACCTTTCTTTCATTATAAATATTTTGAATTTTCTCCATCTCAATTTTCACGTGCATGTCGTCGCCGGGGCAGAGGCAAAATATTCCAAAATTGGACGCGTTTTCAGGGCGGAGGCAAAATATTCCAAAATTGGACGAAATAATTTAGAGGGGCACTAGACCGAAAAGTTGGGCCGTATTTTCAGGGGTCCCCAAAAAATCAAATGCTTATCATATAGCATGCAACGGTATAACAATTTTCTGTTTAATATGAATATTCAAATGACCTTTGTTCTCTCGTCGTCTGTGGGCCATAGAGACATGAAGCATATTGATCTTTTGTGGCTAATATATCTAAACAGCTTCTATTTTCAAAATGGATTTCTATTGTCAAAATGGACTGGAATAAAGTCTTCTCACTTTACCATTGTACTTTTTTGGTGCTTAATAAACTCTGTACCAGAATAGCTAACACAATTTTTGTTTGCTGTTCTGGTACATAATTTTTTAAGCACAAAAAAAGGGTACAATGGTAAATGTGAAGGCTTTATTTCAGTCCATTTTGACAATAGAAATCCATTTTGAAAATAGAAGCTGTTAATTCTGTGAAATTCACAAAAACGAGCACACGAGCTTTTCGGTCTAGTGCTCCTTCAGAAACGATAAAGGTTTGAAAACTGATTTTATGCTGAAAACAATTGTCCGACTTGATCTCCAATCCAGGGCATTTACAATCGGTCAAGTATTGACTGACCATCACGCCCGCCATACATAACTCAATAAATATTACATCCATGATAGCAGATGTAAAATGTAAATAAAGCAACGTCACGAACACAAGCAACGTCACGAACACACCCTTGCGCAAATCATTCCAGCCTCGTTTCAACCTAGTCTGCTAGTTTAGCTCAAGTGGAGCTAGCTTATCAGAATTACTTCATTTCAAGCATCATAAAAGTGAGAATGACCATGAGCTTCCAGTGGTCAGCTTGGTCAAGAACAAAAACACGAGTTCGAGGTCAGTCTCGTGGTGTGTATTTCGTACTGAGCATGTCAGTGACCTAAATCCGAGCACGTTCTTTACAAACACAGCTTCCGTAGTAATTCAGAGAGTTGTATTGTTATTGTCGGGGGTAAAATTTCTGGGGATATTAGTTACCTAGTTACGAAAAGCGGGTTCGTAAAAATGACAAAAGTATGTATATGCGGAAAAGTTGTAAAAGGTAAATAAAATTTCAAGCGCCGTTCCAATTGGGGTTAGAAATGTTGACTTTGTTACCAACCAGGTTTAGGTTTTCTTTCGTAATTTAGGGAGTTTCTTGGAGCAAGGAAGTTTAGCTGGTAAGCAGGAAAATTATTGTTGATGACGTCAAATTAACATGTTTTTTACCCTTCAGTTTCGGTTGGTTGCGGCCGGGCAGTTTCCCCTCTCCCGTCATAGTTTCGCTGCTCGTCATACATATCTCCCCCATTCCCCGTGTGGGTGATATTATTTGCCATCATTCTCCTAAAATCTTGAAGATTTTCATTACCCATGCGGAGCAGCAGTGACTCACGTGTAGTTAGGACAGGTGACGAGACCAGGTTGAAACGTGTTCCAAGGTTGTGGTAAAGGAATAGGCGAGTAGGTGTATACTTTTAAGTCAGGTAGGAGTGTGCTTCCAGAATAGGTGAGTAGGTGTATACTTTAAGTAAGGTAGGAGTGTGCTTCCAGAACAGGTGGAGGCTAGGAAATTGGCACAGGGCCAAGGCATAAAATGGGCAATATGTCCAACCTGTGGGTTATTTCTCGTGATTTTTCACTTGGAATTCTTGCATTCCTCCGTCTACGGAGAACCCTTTGTTACTGTATATTCATGCCAAAGTATGGGAGGTGTGTTGTCAGTAAATGTGCGGAGTGTGCTTCCAGTAATGGCTTAGGTGTACATTTGAAATTAGTAGGAGAGTGCTTCCAGTACAAGTAGGTGTACACTTGAAGTTAGTAAGAGTGTGCTTCCAGTACAAGTAGGTGTACACTTGAAAGGCAAAGAGGGATCAAGTGGGAGCCATGTTCAATTAAAGGCTAGCAAGTGTGGTCAATGAAGGGTCATAATCCAATGTGTCTATAAACATACAAGATATTTTGTTTCTCCTACGACAGACTTCAGTGGAAATTTCTCCATATACATGCCATTGTGGCATGTGCATCAAATAAAAACTATCATTTAAATAACATATATAAATAACAAGGACAAAAATTGTAAATAACAATAACAAAATTGATTTTCATTTCTTGCCTTCCTGGCAACAATTTTCTTTATTGCATCCCATTTCTTGCAAAAAAAGAACAAAAAAAAAGATATAAAAATAATTCTCTGGTTATAATACATACATACAATATCAATAAGTCTTTGGAATTAAATATGACAATAGTCTTAACAATAAATGCAGTGCTTACTAAATCAGACTTGAAGACAGTCTGGTCTCACAAGCAAATTGAGGTATATTAGTCTGTAAGAACAGTCAACATTTTGAAATAAATAAGTGTTATGACATATAATTCAATATAGAAATAAAAATTCCCTCTCACAATCACACACAAAACTTCTCACAAGAATGCTAAAAGACAATAAAATTAATCTATGTACTACAGTGATGAGGTTAATCTAGTATAGAGGTAACTTCTAAATCCTTTCTGCCATTCAATATAAAATAGTGAGGTTTTTTAAAACTTCTAAACCCTTTTTAAGACTCTTTTGAAAGTTTTGGTGTCACCCTACCCACCCAACAAACCAGGTTTCCAGCCATTAATAAAACTCATTTTAAATTGAATAAAACTGCATTTTTGAAAGCAAATATGTATGAAAAAGAACAAAATCTGTCACGATTTTAAATCTAATATGAACATAGTAACACCCAAATACCCATTCCAAACAGGTGCAATTTAGTCTGTGAAACAATAGGGACACTTAACCAGGTCCAAAGTGAAATTGTGACTTGCTAAATTTTGACAATTAAAATTAGATCCAAAATACATCCAAATTAAGACATCTAAACTTGAAAAGAAACATTTCAAAAGTTTGAAACAAATTTCTTTCAAAACGTAATTTTAAACCAAGTGCATGGACATTAATAGAAAAGGCAGAAGATCGTCGGCCAATAGCTTTTATAGAATACCCTGTGACATTAAACAACATAAAATATTCAACTACCTTTAAATTTGTAGTCAAAAAATTTGCTCTTATTTTCAGAGAAGTTTTGCTGAAAAATACTTTCGAAGTGTCTGCTTTTTCTTTAGCATTTCAAATTCATTGTTTAAATGGAAACAAAATTAATTCAAATCTAAATTAAAAATTCATTCAAGTTTAAAAGCTTGTGAACCTAAATCTCTCTTTTAAAATCACGAACCAGCAAATGTGTTAAAATTAAAGGTGATGACGACCTTCTCCCTTTTCCAAACAAAAAATTCAACTGAAGTAGTAATACTTCTACATTCAACAACTTCAATCATTTTCAAACACATATGAACTAAATTATTATAGTGCATGTACTATGCTAAATTATTATAGTGCATGTACTATGCTAAATTATTATAGTGCATGTACTATGCTAAATTATTATAGTGCATGTACTATGAATAACGATTCAATCATTTCCAAAGCCTAAATTAGCCTCTGATATCAAAAAGATGGGACAAGGCAAACTAAAAAGTTTCGAGCTTCATATTTTTTATCTGTAAGAAACATTTGGATCAACTTGTGCAGTTATCTTCTACATTTACGGAACCTACAACTACCAAAAAGGCGGGATTAGAAAAACAAACAGGTTTCTGAAGGGACATTTTATCAGACCCACCCCACCATGCAAAGGAACATCATGATACATCAAATAGCATGGAATATTGCACACAACCCTGACAGTTTGACGATGATTAATTTTCAAAAGCACCTTTCTCCATAAAAAACTGAGATGACGAATTTATTCCACGAAGATTCAATTTGGTCAACAACGAATCTTGTTATCTTTGACAATATAATTTTTCACACACATATATAAGAGTTTTCAGCATTTGTGCAGTGAAGACAAAGTCTTTTAAGATGCCTACAAGAATCAAGTGTCGTTAACTGCCCATGAGTTCCTCTGAAAGGTACATCATGTCGATGCCAGAATCCGCGTCGCATTCGACGGGTTCAAGGATTACTTTGGCTCCTGGAATTTGAATAGGAGTAGACTTTGCATTGAGTTCTGTAGAACTGACGTAATTGTCAAAATGAATATCTTCTTGGCTTGAATTAACACTGCTGTATGGGAGCTGTCTACGCTGCCGGACTTGTGGTGACAGACGGTGAGTTTTGATTCGGTACACGATTCGCGCAACCACGGGTGCTCAAGGATTTGTTCTACTGTGAGTCTGTGACTCGGTTTCACTTTGAGCATAGATTGAATAAGATGCTTCAGAGAATTAGAAAGTCCTTCGCGAAAGTAAAGTTCACCACGACATATTTCTTCGTCCTTTTCAAATGGAATATCACCACAGGCCATGTCATACAGAAGAATGCCGAGGGACCATACAGAAGCTGGCCTGCCGTGGTAGCGATGATGCTTGATCCATTCTGGTGGACTGTAGACACGTGTACCTATTTAGTAAAAAAAAGAAGAGAGAGAATATTTAATATAAAATCGAACCAATAAATAGTAAAGCAACCAATTTATTTAAACATACATCTTACTAAATATCATCCATCACTGAAGGTGACCTACAATGGACACCCATTCGAAACAATGACAAGAATGACCTTGTAATACTTGTCGTAGACCAAAGACAAATCTGTTCAGGTCACAAGTAGCTAGATCACTATGTCACAAGCCATTGATCAAGTCCAAATTTTTCACTTAGTTCCCCTGTTTGCTTTCGGTCATATACAAAAATACTGTATGAATCCCTGGGAGTTCCTAAAACCCTTTGTCATTGGAATGTGACCTTTGGAATTATATGGAAGGGAAAAAAATCAGGTGTAAGGCGGTGACAATATTTCCCATTTCCTTTTAAATTCAAAGAATTACAGCAGTCGGGGAAAGTTAGGGGAAAAATTGCTGAAAGAATTCTAGGTTTCATTATCTGTTTAATAAGTTTTCATTGGCAGTTTTTAAATAAAGACTGTGGGAGTTTAATGCCCTTTAAAATAATTGTTTTCACTTGCACAAGCAACCAGCAATATGCACTTGCAACTCCTACGCACATCCTTTCAAAATATACTTCAGGCTTACTACAGCACTATGCCACACCTAAACTTTTTACAGACTAGACAATACAACCACACGATAAAAATTCCATTGCCGATAGTAATTAGTTTGAGATAAATTGGAGCCCCTTTCTATTGCAATTTTGACGCAACAAGAGCCTTGGAATAGTGTAGATGAGTAAATACCGCTTGTTCACGTAATGCAACCTCATGCATAATGCAGTGTATTCTGCAATATCTAATATTAGCTGCTGTCGCGTCACGCCTAACTGAATGAGGTACAACGCTGCGCTGTGCCTGGACTTAATGAAAGTAGCAGACAATTTATCGCTGCTATTTTCCCTACTGGCTCCGTTAAGTTCATATAAAATTACTTTCTGCTGGTCTGGGGTCTGAGAAAAGGATTGCAGGATATTACAAGTACAAATTCCACATGGTAAAGTGCGTCCATTAATTCCACAAGACTGTGTTGTGTGGGTTGAAATTGAGAAAAACATTTTGGCTGCAAAGATGCGTGGGCTATGACTGTAATGTACAGTCATGGTGACAAAGCAAATTTCTAGGAAAATATTCAGGATGAATATTATGTTATTAAATAAGAAGGAATGTTTGTTGAAAAAAGACTTGTCTATTTTGAAATGTTTAAAAAAGTTTTCAAACTCAAAATTTCCCACAAACAATAGACATGTCTGTATTTACAAATACCAGTTACAATTCCTTTCAAAATAAATATCGTTACTTAATTGCCGCCCTTCTTTCATTTTCCCATGCCTCTACAGTCACACGTGACTGAGCAACCTAACCTTGTTCAACTTGACCACACAATGAGTACAGCTTATACAACACCAGCCCGGATTTGTTTGAACAATCAATGGTGGAATGCCATTACATACCAGACAAGGCATAACAATAGGGTAAACAATCACCGTCATGGCGACCAAGCCATCCAGTACCATTTACCAATAAATCAGCAGTAAGTTCGAACAAAGAAGTACAAAACTGGTTCTTGCAACAAAAGACCAGTCCCTCCCAACTATCATAGTCCCTCCCTACTATCACATTGCAAAATGACAACTTATGTTATTGTAAACATCTTGAAATTTAAATACCATGTGAATAACAAGTCAGAGATTTTCTTTTTTGATATTTTCAATCATAACAAACCGTAAACTGTTTCAATTGCGACATTTTCAACTTTTTCATAATCCTGTTACAGTATATTTCACAATTTCCTGGTTTAAAGTTGAGATTGTGCAATGTGATGCAGATTAAATTCATTACTTGAAATGTATTTCTACAAGGATCAGTTTCGTTTGTTAGGAAATATGGAATTTTACATTTTATTTTTAAACATAATTCGAAAATATCCGACTTGAAAAATGTCAAACATTGGCAATTGCATCAATATGATTTCTGAAAGAAATGTGATACATACCATCAAAATCTTTGTAGACTCCATCTTTCAAGAAAGCGCCTGATCCAAAGTCAATGAGTTTCAACTGACCAGTCTTAAGATCCACCAAAACATTTTCATCTTTCAAGTCTCTGTGTACAACGCCGACCTGGTGACAACGACTTGTCGTCTCCACAATTTGATAAAAAAACTGTTTACAGAGATTTTCAGGGAGGGGCCCCTGCTCTGTTATAAAGTCAAACAAGTCTTTTACTGGTTCTGGTCTTTCCATGACAATAATGAAGCTTTCCTGACGCTCATAATAGTCCAATATATGTACACATCCTGGAAGGTTCGCCACTCTTTGAAGCAAGCTGATTTCCAAAGGCACTCTGGTACCATTTACCTGAAAGAATGGAATGAAAGACTTTATAAATACATATTCACTACATTACATATTCATAGATTATTATATATTATCAATTTACAGCAAATCAAAAATTTTGTCAAATTTCAGAAATCTATTCAAAACTTTTGTTTTTTTAATTACAAAAATGTTGAGTTAATTTTTTTGTTGGAAACATTCATCACATTCTTATTAACATGTTAATCAATTTGTTGTCAATTTAACTTTTCTCCTAAACATCTTATAACTCAAAATAGAAACACGAATGCACACTTTAGCACGGTGTCCAGGACGCATATCAAAATAGCTGACATTTACATTTTTTTTTATACAACGTGTTACATTTTGTATATAAATATTAGCGCACAATTGCCATTAATACCCACCCAGACGGTTTCTTACACACCACAAACACTAAACTCCCCAAATGTCAAATCCCGCATTCAAATGTTTACTATTGCGACATCTTGACGACAACAAGGGACGAGTATGACGTACATCCGAAATCTTCAACCAACAAACAATACAAAGCACACAGATACGGAAATGAGTGGAAACGTTTAATTAAATACATAAGGGGAAAAATTTAGGTTAAAAAACAATGATATGAAATCCATGATAATAAAGGAAAAATATATTGTGACAAAAATCGAAAAAGGAAATAAAAATGCTATTACGAGTTACGACAGCAGTTAAAATTGATTTTTTAAGTTGACTAGGCCGGCTGTCTGTGTCTCTACGCAACAGTACAAAGGTTGGCAGAGTCCCAAGTGCGTATTTTGAAATGTTAGGCCTATCGTTTTGGTGTTCGAGAAGTGCCGGCTAACCAAAACAAAGGAGCAAAACGGGACACAAGATGAAATTGTACAAGTAATGCAAACATTGTAAGGAATGATTTGCGCAATAATAAAGATTGTTATCTTACCACATCCCAATCGCTGACTTTTTCTTTGGCTACGATCTTAATAGCAACCTGAAACAGAAAGGAATGAATAGACATTGATAATTTACAGTTCTCTTTGCATAATTTCATTCGGTTGACATTTATTTGTTTCTATCATATCTCATCCAAGATGTATTTTTTTTTATTTTATGGCATTATTACGTTATAATTCATGCTTTTACATGTAGGCCTAGGTCTATGAATTTTGCATTTCTTAATGTGAAAAAATATCAAATCATTATTTACATTATTTTTCATTTAACAAATAGTGCAGGTTCAATAATCTTTTACCGCGCGTAGAATGAATGCGCGTGCGATTAGTTCAGTTGGCGGTTAATGACCTGCCAGTACAGTAGTAGTAGTGCGTGTAATCCGTGAGAATTTTCCCTGTTATTAATTCTAACGTTAGAATTGATAATTTTTAAATTTAAAATGTAACTTAGTGTGACATATCATGCAGACTATTGTATTGTTTTATGCTCACAAAATTTCAATAAAAGTTAGGGAAAAATCGAAGACTTACCGGGAGATCATCAGCAAGTCGTGTTCCTGAATAAACAGTTCCAAATCCTCCACTCCCAATGAGAGGTCCAATGCTGTACACTTTTTCAAATGGCTCTTGAATTTTACCTGTTTGAGAAGAATGGTGAAAACATTCTTAATATAGGCCTACCAGAAAAGTTTAAGATATTCAAATAAATATCTAACTTAGCCTACTAGTAGGAGATAAAACAAGGTTAAACACAAGTAGAAGAAAGGGCGTTTGATATTTGATAACCCAACAACTAGCCCAATAACACGTAAGTTGCTGAGTTGAACACCCAAGTTTTAAATTCAGAAAACAATTGCTTAGTAAGACTAGAGGCCCAACAGTTACAATCATTAATTTGTGACTTGCTTTTTCAAAAATTATAAATGCATTAACTTCTTGAGACATGGTCAGGCTACTGGGACCTAAACCCCATCAGCACAATTGTATCACAATTTTGTCTTATGACATTTGATTGCAAATGAATGAAAAAATACATTAAAATGAAAATACACATCAACCTAATGTAAAACAATTTCTACTGACAACATTATGAACTTTACTTTCTGACCATATGTAAATTTACAGTCATTTTCTCGTACAACTATTATTAAAATAATAATACAAAAAAGAGCAACAAATTTAACTCACCGATCTTATTCTTCATTCCACAGATTTCGTGAATATGGTTTGTAATTTTCCTGTGCAAATTCATTGTGCACATGAGAAAATAAATATATAATTCCAAAGTATAAATCCCAAGTTCTGGTTAGAAGAGCTTGTTAAAATATCAGATGGCAATGTTGTTACTAACGATACTCCACACGTTGAACAGAAATATATTTTCGCTACCGGCTTCTCTCAAATCAGACAGAATAATGAATGAGTAAAAATTTGCCGGCAAGTTATTGTTGCGTACGCCGTGTGTGTATGTTTTTTTTTTTTAATTATTTTTTTTTCTGTCTCAGCGCTAAACAGCTGACCCGTAAATCAGTTGAGCTGTCCTGTTTTACTACGTATCGTTCCGCTTAAAATGTCAGCTGTTCTCAATAATATAATTTCTTAAATATTTTACCCTTTGAAGTAACTACTGTAATAAAATGAAATATTTCCTTCATTTGTGAACAAAAATTTGCAAAAATAAGAAAATTCGAAGCTATTTTCTTTGGGATTTGTACGGTACTAATTTCGTCGCGGATGAAAACGCCGGTATTATACAAACGTCTGGATATACTTGCATTGTCATGGAGCTTCACCACGCGGGAAATTGTAATGTCAACATTGAGGTTGCCGACATTCCACGGTCTGAGCAATCAACCAATCATAGAGGAGTCTCTTCAATGGGTGGTGTATAGCAACCAATCAACACACGAATATACCATAACATTATTTACATATTCAGATAAGCGTGTATAATACTAGTATAACGGTAACTTCGCGCCACGTTGAAATCGAATTTTCAGTTATTTGCTTTTCAGCGAGTGTTTTCTGGCTTTGTAATTACATGTTTTGCTCGAAATTTAACTGATGCCGCAATTAAGATGCAAATAGAGAGCGAATTAAGGTTGAAATTTGCAGCATTCAATGAAAAGTGTGATTAAGGTCCTCTATCAGGATTAAAAGGAATTCTTTATATGAGTTGTTCGCGGAAATTACCGCCTTATTTTGAGAATTACCCGGGTGCACAAGAATGTGATAGTAGATAAAGGATGAACCCGGAATTTAATTTCAGTTTCAAAATATTGCGTTCAAAGAGATTAAAAGAGGTGTTTTCCCTTAGATAAAGCCGTTTATCCCCGAATTTTTGTTGTTGAAACCTGACATAAAATAAAAAAGAAAAGAAAAGAAATCGTTTCCTTATCAGATCGATGTAATAATAGGGATCTGAATTTTGCGTGGCAAAGAACAGTGTATTTCCAGGGAGCTGTAATTTTGTCAAATTTACAGCTCCCTGATATTACAATATAAGTATAGAATAGTGCTTCCCTGGTATGACTGAAATTATTCATGGCATAAATTCAGAGATTTTATCAACATGCAACCTTGCAAATTAATAACTTAAACTATCTTTATTTCTATTTCCTAGACATAAAGTATACTAGTAACCCTAGGTATTCTATGGAAACGTAAAGTGATACGCAATCAGAAATTAAAATAGGAGTAATTTATTCTACTCATTTTACCATCAAACTTCAAATCTGAAACCCCCTTCAATTTTTGATATATGCCACGTTATGTTGCAATGGAATGTGGACGAATCCGAACGAATTTCGAATATTTTTAAATAGCTTTTTAAGCACCCTCAACAACCTACAGTTAGATATTTCCATGATCGGCATCTAAGAAACTATTTTTCTCTGCAACGTATTTCTGTACAACCAGATTGAAAGTTATTTCTGTTATGCAAGCTGAAATCGAAACCTGGAAATTCTTCGTTTTTAACTTTGAATAAAAATAACATTATCTTTTTGATGCGTGCCATATAAATCTCTCAAACAAAGGCTGTACAAAGTCAAACGCACCCTGAATCTTCAAAAAATTGCAAAACGGTGGCGGTCGTACGTTTTTGTATTTCCAAAAACATCATTTTGCTAGCGTCAACAAGAACTTTTAAAAATTGATGGCGGTATTTTAAAATGTACACAAAGGACAGAAAATAATCTTTGGAAATGGCTGTAATTATTCTTTGTATTTGTAACAACTAATATTGGAGGAAATCTAAATTGATCACTGGATAAGCGGTATTTATCTTCATTTTTTCTCATATGTAATTTTTCTGATACATGATCATTTACATGAAATTTCAGCACGTTGGTTTTTATTTGCACGGTAAGCACTATGTAGTTTTAGAAACAGCTAGGCTTATTTATATTTGTTCTTTGGTTGATTTCCTCACAGAAACAGCATTACATTCTTTAAAAGATAGTCTTTGAATTTTAAAAAGCTTATTAACCTTATAACCAATCTTGGTTGATTAAACCTTGATTGGGATATGGTAAAGATTAAAAAATGTTTGGTCAGAATTTGGTACACCACATCAAAGAATTATATGACAGCGAGACTATTAAAAAGATATTTCTTAAAAAGAGAAAAATGTCGAGGTAAAATAAAGGATCTTGATTAACATTTTTCAACTCTCATAAATTTCTAATTAAGTAAAAATTGAAGCAAACAAGCTGATATTACCTCTACATTCCCGTACACCTTAAAAACGGGGGTTACTGCCCACTTTCATTTTTTTTATTTTTCGGAGTCCTCTGATTTACATCATAATATGTCAAAGAGTTGACAAAACAGAAACAAAACGAAACCAATGTCTTATAAACTGTTACCCCAAAAAAAGTTCATTTCATTCAAGAGAACACACTTTCCTCAAACTTTAAATTGAGCTCATTTCATACTACAGTATTGCCATGTCTTCAAATAAAATTTGTAGGAAGAAAAAAACGGCAAAAACTACTTCGGAAATACGTTGTGGATACCTCGTTGACGAAGCATCTGCAATATTCTGTAGCGAAACGTAAGTTGGTGACAATGTTTGCCCTCGATTGGAAGTTTCGACAACATTTGCCAAATTCGAATTCACTTAAATTTATCTTATGTCAACCAGACTCATGTCGTTGTTACCGAGTCTTCTCGCATGTCATCCATACGAGTCATTTTTTGTTGAATGTAAACGTCATTAATTACGTGAAGATGGTCAAAACCATGACCATCTTAAATACAATCGTTGTCGTTATTATACTGTAAGACCCACTTTCATTTTGGTTTATATTACATTTAACTGTATCCGATTTTGCCATCGCTTTTAGGCATTGCGATCCTGACCGGTCAGCCGGTCAGGTTATTCCGGAAGGAATCGAAATCACAACTTTTATGAACGTATATGCCGAGATATTAGGCCAAGAACATTTTTTGATTGACACACCAAAATGACACACCGTGTAGTCGAAAGTCAACTTTGAAGTGTTGTCGAAAACCTAATCGAAAGCAGGCCTCTTTAACCGTTAATACATAGTCCCGTCAACAACCAAGGCTTTTTATAGTAATTAATGACAGATTTTCAAAAATTTCTTCAACGCTGATTTTTGACAAACACGGCTTTGGAAGGCCTCTAAATTAGTTTGTCGAAAGAGGGAGCCGTAAACGGCTTGCCAAAACGTATCTGTAGCTATAAACGAGCCGAGCGAAAACGCGTCATGAGAAAAATGATGACTTAAGGATGACGTCTGCTTGTAAGTGAATTTTTCGTCAACACCGACCAACGAAAACAACGACATATCGTCAGGTATATATCAACGACAACACGTTGAAGAGTGGCGTCGCTAAGGGTTAGGGGGGAACATGCCAATTTTTGCTGTGCCCACCCCCCCCCCCCTCAAAAAAATAATGAAAAATGAAAAACCAGCATTAAAATTGTTTACAGATGATTTCAATTTCAAATATTTTCCGTCCTTTTTTCCTATAGACACCATCCTCAAATTCATAGGTCCTAAAAATAAGTTAATTCATGGTCTAATGTTTAAATTAAAGAAAACCCAAATTGTGGTCAGTGTTCTAAAAGATTTTGCTTCAGCTTTTACCATTTTATTGCAAAGCAAAATACTAGAAATGTATGTAGATGCACGCACCGTGGATTTGCGCCAGACTTCATAGTTTGTAAGTTGGGCGGGGAGCGGAAGCTCTGATGCATCTATCAGCATATATACATATTATATATAGGCTCAAAATTTTTAAGAGGGGAAAAGAGTTTTGACTGAAAAAAATGATCATTTTCTTGCAAAATTGACGGATTTTTATTTCATTTGGCAAGAAAAAAAAATTGGCGGAAAATTACTAACAAAACATGCAGGTGACATTTTTCTTTACTTTCCACATTTTTGTGACCATTTCAGAGCTATTTGACTCAAATATCCAATCATGATTCTTCACCCAATTTTTGAAAATTTCATAAGAAATTTCTTCTACACCTTGATTTTAACGTTATTAGCCGTAAGAATGTAAAATTGTGTGATTTTCTTCCAGTCATGTTAGTGTTTCGTCCTGGATCGTAGAGGTTTGTGTCCAAATTATCTCAATATTCCGCAGGGAAATTTCTTTTCGGCCTGTTAAGCCATGGTAATCCAAATGCCTATCTGAGAATTGATTTGAAGCTCTTGGGGGCATCAAAACCATGAAATCTGCAGAGCTTCCTGGATTTCACCACTAGACCCCAGTTTTTATTTTATTTTTGGGCTCGAATTATCTCAATTTTCAGGGGGAAAATTGCTTTTCTGCCTGATTGGACATGGTAGACAAACGAACATCTCTGGTGACGACACTGCGTGCGTGTGGAGGGTCCAAGGAACCATGATATATAACGGAATCGCTTTCATCCCGTTGCTATGCCTAGTTGCGTTGCGACATTGATAACAAACTTCACCATTTCACACTACCCGACGTTTCATCTGTTCATATGACAATCAACTGGGACATCATGTATGTTTTTTGCCCAGTTTTGTGGCTATGCTATTAAAGAGTAAGAATGTATCAACTCCTTGCACTGAGGTCCAAGATAGGGCACGATACGATTGCGTAGAAAACCTTGAGGCAGGTACGTAGCCAGCAAATTGAAAGGAGAGGCGAACACACAAGTACCAAAATATACGTTGAGCAATAAGTTATCCAATGCGTCGGTTCTGTGCTGCACCTACATACTGTACAAATGGGCTGTCTAGACTCTCAGCGGGCTCGCCCCATGGTTTTACCAAAGAGCTTCTTTACCCAGGGGCTTAAACCACGTTGAGGTGAATGAACGAAGAGTGACCGCATTCAATAGCACCAGGTCATTGGACAAGCTATCAAGAAACTTTTCAAATTCCTTTGCGTTCATCTGTTCATGACCATTCACACACTAACCTGAATCAATCAAAAATTCTCAAAGCCTTTTGAAGAAGGGCGGGAATCCGTTGGAACGTTGCGGTGAACGATTGGTATGCATGGAATGCGGAAGAACACCCTTATCAATGCGTAATGAATGTAGTACCGGTTACATTTATTGGTCTTATAAAATGCCTGGTTTTGTAATCACCGGAATACTGTGTGTTCTGTGGTCAGGCCTTTTCACCCACAAAGGTATGTCATTCCACCGGCCAACAGGTCAAGTAGGAATTTTGTATTGATTTTAACAGCAAAGAAAATAGTCAAGATAGGTTTTTGTCTGTTTGCAGGATTTAATCAGTTAAGTACTTCCATTGAATTCTTGCCTGTAAAAGGATGCATTTTAAGTGTTTGTCCTTATTTATAAATTTAACGGCCACCTACATCGTAACAGAATCAGGATTACTGATGATGACCACCTCTTGCTATTTCTCCCCGATCGTATATATTTTGAACCATGCAGATGAGGGGCAGATGACTGATGAGGATAATCAGATGATTGGATTTTTTTTGTTTGTTTCTCATTTGTGTCTTGTATTAATGCACTTGTCGGCTGTATGACTTGTCGGATATATGAAGTAACGACTCACATATGCGTCATTGTACCAAATTGTCAGTTAACAGAGTTACTCTGGGGTGGGTCAATTTAGTTCAGACCGATTGACTTTGTACAGAGGCGATTGATTTGGGGTGGGTCATTTCACAAGAAATGTCAGTCACCTATGTGACTGAGGGTGCGTCAATGTATATGTTTTGTCCACCCACTTTGCAATGACCCATTTTGTCCGGGGTGTAGGGGTGAGTCACACAATTGACTAGTGCATAACTGTTAACTGATTAATTTTTGCATATACCATTTCAAATTAAATGTGCAAAGGCAAGGGCACCCGTTAACCTGGTTTTGTACCCTCTTTGGCTCGACCCTGTGGCTGTTAGGCTCAGGTTAGATACCAAGTGTTTTACTCCAGATGTCCAGTTAAGTTAGACCATAGAAATTCATACTTATTAATTAGTTCTTGGTTATTAATAATATTTTATTCATTTTTATAGGTTAGAGTTATGTTTAGCTTAGGTCAGGTTAGCTTAAGCTATACTTGGACCTAGAAGCGGCGGAGCGTTCAAAATATTGGGGAGATAATGAGGTCAGGTGACATGTGATAACAATATTGGGGAGAGCTAATTAGGTCGGATAACGTGTTAATATATGTTCACCTAAAATTATTGGGGCTGAAACACCATGGCCGCCTCTGCTTGGACCCTAACACTAGGGAAGATCTTGAAATTTATGGACCGAAATACTTGGGATTGAACAACAGTCGTGGCTGATAACCTTTTATCAGTGTCGGTCATGTCGGCAAAAGGCGGTCGTGGAATAAGGACATGTATACCTCGCTTTGCAAACATAACCTAGTAAAAACAGAGAATGCTGAATATAATACTCTTTAACTCGTTGGAAGAAAAAATGTGATTAGTCGGTAAATCTGGAATCAGGTCGTGTAAACTTTAAAGTTTTCATATTTGTAACGGAAAAATACGATTTGACGCAAGTGAAATTTTTCCGACTTCTTTGAAACAAAATATATTTATTGAACATGAATGTTATCTGCTTGTATGTATACACAATTCTCAGTTTCTAAAAAAATGTGATCGACACATGTAGGCTAATGTTGAAGATATACGAATCCCTCCTGCAAAATTAAGAGTATAGCATGCAGTTTTCACATCGGGGAGAATGGCTACCATTCGAGATGATTGCGAAAATTAGTCACGATCAGCATCTTCCCTCCATTTGAAACCTCGCGAGGGATGCTGCAGATGAGAGTGCATTAGATGACACCAAACAGCTTTTTGTATTCACTTTATTGATCTAGTTTCTCTTTCTCTCTTTGTTTTT
Organism: Chiridota heheva; assembly: GCA_020152595.1. Taxonomy (NCBI): domain Eukaryota; kingdom Metazoa; phylum Echinodermata; class Holothuroidea; order Apodida; family Chiridotidae; genus Chiridota; species Chiridota heheva. Next base: position 2,133,841 of record JAIGNY010000492.1, read on the forward strand.
ATTTTGATTCTGCAACTGTGGCGGGAAGCTTTTCTTATGACGTCACATTTTCTCGTCTCCCGGAGACGGTTGCCATAGCGACGCTAGCTGCCTTGATATAATGGGAGTTTATGAAGACTAGTCACCTGATTGTGTTTATGGAAAGCAATGGCCTGGATGCTAGGCTTATTCAAAAGGTTCATGTAAAGAAGATTGAAGATGTGGGAGTGAAGATCGTTAACAAAGACGAGATTCAGAGAGTAGTCTGACATTCTGAGGGTGAACGACCGAACCTCATAAATTTACACAGACGTAAATTTTCTCGTAGTTTCCATGCACGACGAATCTCACAACAAAGATTGTGCAACGCATACTCTGGCTTTTTGCCAGTGAAATGCTGTGTCATGATTATTGTGTGTGTGTGTGTGCCTTGTTTTAATGTGAATTATGACATACAATTTTTAAGTGACTTTTATTTGCGCTCTGTTAAAAGTAGCGCTGATTGATTTATAGGTGTGTGTGTGAGAGAGAGAGAGAGAGGGGGGGGAAGCTCAGGGGGCTTCCCCTCCGCAAATGTTAAAATTTCTATAAAATCAATTGGATGATGAAGTGGAAGAAAATTTCTTGAAATTCGAAGGAAATTGCCTGGAGATTAATCAAAGTTCCCAAAATTTGAAGACAATTTTACGAAAATTGGCCAAACAAATGCTAAAATTTCCCCAAAATTAAAAAACCGGCTCGAAAAATGAAGGAAATATCTCGAAAATTGGCCCTCTCTTTGTTAGCTCCCCTTGTTATTTTTTTGGAAAACAGCCCAATTGGTCAAAAGAGGTTGCGCAATATTTTAACGGTGAAAGTCTTTTGAAATTGATACCAATGATACTTATGATGCATACTGAAAGCAGGGAGTTGTTAAGATGAATACTGGAAGAAAGAATTGATACAAATGACACTTATAATGAGTACTGGAAGAAAGAATTGATACCAATAACACTTATGATGAGTACTGGAAGAAAGAATTGATACCAATGATACTTATTATGAATACTGGAAGAAATAATTCATACCAATGATACTTATGATGAGTACTGGAAGAAATAATTGATATCAATGATACTTATGATGTGAGTACTGGAAGGTAGAATTAATACCAATGATATTTATGCTGAGTACTCGAAGAAATAGGATGAATGCGTGAAGTTTTTAGATCTAGAATCATGTAACAAGTGCTGGAGAAATGAAGGCAAACGATCGCTTGCACCAGTGTTTATTCGGTCTCCGCCCACGGGTCCGAGAGCCCATTAATCCGAAGGTTCAATAGTCCGAGATAAAGGCCCACTAGTCGTCCCCTTCCCCCCGATCCACACACACTGTTGAAACTTTCCTGCGCAGCTGATCAGATCGAGGCTTAAAGGTATATGGACAGCCGTAATTGCTTGAAAATATATTCATACATATATATATATATATATATATATATATATATATATATATATATATATATATATATATATATATATATATATATATATATATACACATATATATATATATATATATATATATATATATATATATATATATATATATATATATATATATATACATATATATATATATATATATATATATATATATATATATATATATATATATATATATATATATATTATATATATATATATATATATATATATATATACATATATATATATATATATATATATATATATATATATATATATATATATATATATATATATATATATATATATATATATATATATATATATATATATATATATATATATATATATATATATATATATATATATATATATATATATATATATATATATATATATATATATATATATATATATATATATATATATATATATATATATATATATATATATATCTGAGCAAATCAGTTTTTAATATTCGACCGACCGTTAATTTTTGAGCTATGGCTGATCAAACTGATCAATTTTTACTTCTAGCTAAATTTGTGATGTATAACTGAATGGCCCGGAAAGCTCAAATATTCTTTCCTAAATCGTTGTCAATGGAAATGACGTGAAAGTCTCTTTCTGCAGATGGAGGTATGGTAATTAGGAAACAAAAAATCTTGGTTACAAGTTGCTCAGTGCACCTGCACTTCAAATAATTAGGATAGATAATTAAAAATCAAAGGGTTTATATAAGAAAATACCAAGACCGCCCTGTAATACATCACAGATATCCTACAAATCTGTAAGATTCCTTTTTGAAATTTGTATATTTGGAAACGCTGTAAACTGGTCAAACAGTCAAAGTTAAGGCATGCACTTTCGCTACTTTCTTTGATGCCGAAGGTCCAATAGTCCAAAGGTTCACTAGTCCAAAGGTTCACTAGTTCGAAGGCTCATGATCCGAAGGTTAGGACTAGTGAAGCCTTCGGACTATTGGGCCTTCGGACTAGTGAGCTGGCACCGCTTATTCAGCTTTTTATTAAAGAATTGATATCATCTATAATAATCATATACAAAAATTCGATCTTTTAATCAACGCATTAAAATATGATAAGAATGTTGAGAAGAAAGAAAAATAAATTAAATGAAAAAGAAAAGAAAATTATCTTCAGTTATATATGCCTGATAACAGAAAGAATAGAGATTCACTTTTACGCATAAACAAAACACTAATTAATCGTTAATTGTTTATCTTTGCACGGATCCGTGCCGTGTGCGTTCAATCTGGCCAAATCATACAGGCTATAGGCCCTATACCTGTATATTCCAAAATTCGAGATTTGATAACGCGTTCAAATTACATCGTTGCTAGATCGACATGTATGGTTATTTTAAGCATGACATGCAGGGCGTTTCGTAATTTTAGACTAAGATAACCCTTGTTTTATACTATTTTCGATAGACCCATTTTGGAGGACAGATTTCCCCGAATGATATCTAACACTCGTACAATTTACAGGAAAACACAACACAATGTTTGATTACAAATAAAAATAGACGCCTATCTTGGTGTTGATCTATTTTGGGGTTAATTATTTTGCTATTTTGGGAAACCGCGAAGTGATAAGTTAACCTTAGTCTGTCAGTACAGTAAGGACTACACAGTCGTTTCTATTTTTGTGTATACTTGATTGCTATCATGGGCTTATTTTGGTATACTATTTCTAAAATAGATTGTGTACAATTTGTAACAATTAGTTTCGGTTACTATACTGTAATATACGGATTGTCTGATGACATAAAGCAGAGGTGCCAACATTAAGTGAGAAACAACCAGGAACAATCAAGTTATTATCTCGTCAGTATCAGGTGATCGGTTTCTGTGCCATTTTCGTCTTCGTCTATTTGCAGGTACATAGATTAGCCATGTACGTCTATCAAGTATATGATCTAGCGTGACCTGGTGACTGCATGAAGAAAAAAATACAAACAAAATTGCATGGCTCAGTATATCCTCGTGTCTATCAGTGGCGGTGCCAGGATTTTCACTGTGGTGATCATTTGTTTCCATTTTAAGCCCGTTCCTCTCTACTGTATGAATAACTGAAGCAAAAGATATTTAAAGACCTATTAATACATTTAAATTTTATTTATTCATTTCAGCTAAAGAAGTTTCACGTTCAAAAAATTATTTTATTTCTAATAACTTGGATTCCTTTTATATTAA